>VCAZ01000319.1:0-189774 GCA_005784505.1 Bagarius yarrelli | reverse complement strand
TCTTGTGGTGATAGCAGTGTTATGTCCCCCCGGATGCAACGGCTACACATCTATGGAAGAACTAAGCTCTGCTATCAACAAGCTGCAGACAGTGCATCCTGATGGAGCCTTTGTCGTTGCGGGGATTTCAATCACTGCAATCCAAGATGTGTTCTGCCGAAAAATTCCAACAAAACGTCTCCTGTTTCACTAGGGGACAAAAAACCTCTAGATCATGTATACACAAGTGTGGTGGATGCTACAGAGTCACACCTCTCCTCCACCTCGGACAATCAGACCATCTTTCATTGTTCCTGCTGCCCAAGTACTGTCCAGTCATTAAAAGTGTGAAACCCACAATCAGGACTGTTAAAGTTTGGATGGATGGGGCTGACGCTGCTCTCCAACAGCAGTTCACACATACAGACTGGAGTGAATTTGCTGCACAGGCCACTACAGATACAGTCACCAATATCAACACTTACACCACTGCTGTCCTTGATTACATCAATAAGTGTGTGGATTTGGTGACTACAAATAAGAACATCAAAGTGTTCCCCCAATCAGAAGCCCTGGATGAACTGTGAGGTCCGTCTCCTGCTCAAAAGCACGCAACACCGCCTTCAGGTCTGGAGACCGGGAGGCCTACAACGTCGCCAGAGCCGATCTGAGGAGGGGAATCTTCAAAGCCAAACACGAATACAAACAGCAGATCGAGAAGCACTTGATCTCTGCTGACCCCCGACGCATGTGGCAGGGAATACAGGCTATTACTGACCGCAAACCACCCAACAGAACACCTCCAACCAGCTCTTGCCTCACTCCCCGACGAGCTTAAACCACTTCTATGCTCCCTTTGAAAAAGGGAATATAGAGCCTATGCTCAAAACAGAGCTGTCACCAGGTGAGCAGCCACTCTCGCTCCTCCATCTCTGAAGTGTGTGCTACCCTGGTAGGTGAATGGTAGAAAGGCAGCTGGCCCTGATGGCATCCCTGGATGCGTACCCAGAGCATGCGCGCAGCAGTTGGCTGAGGTCTTCACGAACATCTTCAATCTGTCCTTGGCCCAGGAAATCGTCCCCACCTGCTTCAGCACTCTGCTGCAAAAGAACTGGGTGGCTTTCGTCCAGTCGCACTCACCCCAGTTAGTGCTTTGAAAGACTGGTCCTCAGCCACCTTAAAAGCCTTTCTGCCACCCAACCTGGACCCCCCTCACCAATTTGCCTATCCGCCCAAATAGGTCAACTGAAGATGCCATTTCCACAGTACTACATTCTTCTACCCTGACTCATTTGGACCACCCCGACACTTATGCCAGGATGCTGTATGTCGATTTTAGTTCAGCTTTTAATACAGTTAGCCCTTCTAAGCTAACCTTGAAGCTGAAACAGCTCAGCATCAGCACACACCTCTGCAATTGGACCCTGGACTTCCTTACGAAACAGATCACAGTCTGTTCGATTGAATAACATCACCTCCTCCAATCTCACCATCAGCACCAGGGTTCCCCAGGGTTGTGTTTTGTCCCCTCTCCTATACTCCCTTTTCACCTATGATTGCGTGCCTGTCTATGCGTCAAACAGCATTGTCAAGTTCGCAGATGACAACCACGGTAGTAGGCCTGATCAGAGGTAACGATGAGACGGCCTACAGGGAGGAGATCCAGCACCTGGCAGCATGGTGTGAGGACAATAACCTGGAACTCAACACTAAGAAGACAAAGGGGGTCAGTGTGGATTTCAGACGAGCTAGCAATCACACTCATCCTCCAATACATACACATCAACGGAGCGGCTGTTGAGCGTGTACCTAGCTTCAAGTTCCTAGGAATCCACATCTCTGAGGATCTCATCTCACCTGGTCTCTAACTCTTCTTTCCTGGTCAAAAAAGGCACAACAACGCGCCTATATTTTTCTGAGGAGACTTAAAAAGTCCCCATCTCAGCAACAAGAACTTTTACTGCAGTACCATCGAGAGCATCCTCACAAACTGCATCTCAGTATGGTACAACAGCTGCACTGCTTCAGACCGCACAGCCCTTCAGAGGGTGGTGAAAACCGCCCAACGAATCATCGGCACTCAGCTAACCACCCTGGACAACATACACAAAAAACGCTGTCTGCAAAGGGCGAGAGGCATAATCAAAGATCCCTCTCACCACAACCACGGACTGTTCACTCTTCTCCCATCAGGCAGACGCTACCGATGCCTCAGAGCCCGCACAAACAGACTGAAAAACAGCTTCTTTCCTGTGGCTGTTTCTGCACTGCACAGCTGATATACAGTATTTTAATTACTACTGCACTGCCACTTCCATACTTTGCACTACCTTATCATTATGCATCTTTGCTCAATCTATAACTATCTATTGTTACACCTCTATATTCTATCCATATACCTCTGTAACTATCAACCCCATACCCTATTTATTACACTGATATTTATTGTAAATAAGCCACTTATGCACTTCTGGTTAGATGCTAACTGCATTTCATTGGCTCTGTACATGTACCTTGCACAATGACAATAAAGTTGAATCTAATCTAATCTAATAAACAAATTTGAGACAGACTCGATGTAGCTTGTCATGTTAATACAGTTGTCAGTAACCTACCACCAAACCCAGATGCACTGAGTTTGATTATGTCAGCCACACATGAGGATAGCCAGTAACAGATCAAAACAAAAGGCTGACCAACCTGTCAGAGTAATGGACTTTTTTCTTTGAAAGCTTCACTTTTAAAGTACAGGAAACCAATTTCTGTATTTTCTATAAACAAAACATTAGGCATGGAAGTCTATAACAGGCATTAGAAATAAGCACAAAATAAGGCTGTATTGTATTCCTGGCTGTATTGTAGCCAGGAATGTTAGTAGATAATAACCACTGTTTTGTAGATATGCAGGTTCTTTTCTAGAAAACAAATTATCACAGCAGAAAGAACTATTGTTGTCCAAACCATGTTAACAGATCAAGCCAATATTTTTATATCAATGCAAAAGGTTGAAATATCTTTAAAAATACCTGTAAAATCTATAGTACTATGACTTATGTTACCTAGATACTCTGCAAGTCCCCACCTGGCTTCAACTAAGAAAAGAGTTTCATTGGATAATATCTGCATGGATAATTATGTTTCAGCTGGCAAAATTATTTAACCCAAATTGATGCAGTGAGTAGCTTCAGATTTTTTTAACAACTATGTTGGAAGACATATCCGGTAATCGTGAAAAAGATATAAATCAGGTCACATTACTGGCATGCATCAAGCAAAGAAAACTTTTAAGGAGATTGCTGAAACTACTTAAATTGGGTTAGAAACTGTCCAATGTATAGTATAACTCACAACTATGTTTAATAGTGAAAGTAAGAGCATTTCCACACACAAAATATTCCATCAATGGACTTTTTCTTCCCTGATGGCACAGGCATATTCCAAGATGACAATGCCAGGATTCATTGGGCTCAACTTGTTAAAGATTGGTTCAGGAAGCATGAGACATCATTTTCACACATGGATTGGCCACCATAGAGTGCAGACCTTAACCCCATTTGCTGGAGAAGACTTTGTGCAGCAGTCCAACTCTCCCATCAACAATACAAGATCTTTTTGAAAAATGAATGCAACTCTGGATGGAAATAGATGTTGTAATATTGCACAAGCATATAGAAATTATGACAAATGTGTGCTGTAATCAATGCCAAAGGTGGTCTAACAAAATATTAGAGTTTATGACTTTTTTTGGATTGCCACTGTATTTCGCTCTCAATTTTCCTCCAACAAGGTCTTTGCAATTCCTAAAAAAATCACAAGGGTATAAAAACAGCATTCCACTCCTTGTGCGAAGCTTAGCAACTACTGACTGAATGGAATATCTACAACAAGCGAAAGAGAACACTGTTAAAGAATTGTACACAGAAGCATTCTAATTTGCTGATGACAAGTTCCTGCAACATTTACGATTAAGACTACTGAATAATTGACCACTTGCTAAGAAGAGAAGAAATTGCACCACAATGGATCAAGAGACGCCAGCTCAAGCCACTAAAGCATGGCGTGTTAAAATCAGAATCAGAATTTGATTTTATTCGCCAAGTATTTGTAGTATTTGACACACAACGAGTACTTGGTACATGCAACAAACATACATACATACAGTCAAGCCCGAAATTATTCATACCCCTGGCAAATTCCAACTTAAAGTTACTTTTATTTAACCAGCAAGTTTTTTTGACCGGAAATGACACAGGCTTCTCCCAAAAGATAATAAGACGATGTGCAAGAGGCATTATTGTGGAAAAAAATATTTCTCAGCTTTTATTTACACAAAAAGTGGCAAAAGTATTTATACCCTTCTCAATGATCAATAGAAAAGCCTTTATTGGCTATTACAGCAATCAAACGCTTCCTATAATTGCTGACCAGCTTTTTGCATGTCTCCGCTGGTATTTTTGCCCATTTATCTTTAGCAATGAGCTCCAACTCTTTCAGGTTGGAGGGTCTCCTTGCCATCACCCTGATCTTTAGCTCCCTCCACAGATTCTCAATTGGATTTAAGTCAGGACTCTGGCTGGGCCACTGCAAAATGTTAATGTTTTTGTCTGCTAACCATTTCCTCACCACTTTTGCTGTGTGTTTTGGGTCGTTGTCATGCTAAAATGTCCACTGGTGCTCAAGGCCAAGTTTCTCTGCAGACTGCCTGACGTTGTTGTTGAGAATTTTTATGAATTGCTTCTTTTTTGTGGTGCTGTTTACTGTGATTAGGTTCCCTGGTCCACCGGCTGAAAAACACCCCCAAAACATTAGGTTCCCACCACCATGTTTGACAGTGGGGATGTTGTTCTTAGGGTTGAAGGCTTCTCCTTTTTTACACCAAATGAAGGCTACATCATTGTGGCCAAACAATTTAATTTTTGTTTTATCTGACCATAAAACAGAAGACCAGAAGTCTTCTTCTTTGTCCAGATGAGCATTTGCAAAGGCAAGCAGGCTTTTGTGTGCCTTCTGGAGAAGTGGTGTCCTCCTTGCGTCCATGGAACCCAGCGGTTGTGCAGTGTCCGTTGGACTGTCTGCCTTGATATGTTGCCACCAGCAGAGCCCAGAGAGCTTCTGTTTTTCACCTGTTGAGTTGATTAAAACAGCTGTTCCCAATAAATCAAGGTAATTATGATGCTTTAGAACAGCTTGGACTATTTGGAATGGTATAGAACATTTCCCATAGACTGTGACAGTTTGCAAAAGGGTATGAATAATTTTGGACATGCCACTTTTTGTTCAAATGTAAATAAAAGCTGAGAAATATTTTTTTCCACAATGATGCCTCTTGTACATCGTCTTATTATATTTTAGGAGAAGCCTGTGTCATTTCCAGTCAAAAGAAAACTTGCTGGTTTAATAAAGATAACTAAGTCAGAATTTGCCAGGGGTATGAATAATTTCGGGCTTGACTGTATAAGGCATAAATTGTGAGAAATTAGAAGCAGAATTATTTACAGGTTGTGCCTTGTTCACCATACAGTTGTATAATTAAATGAAGAGATGATAAGATGATTTTCAGTAATGATTGTCTGTTTTTGCTGTTTATAATAAATATGGGATGTGAGAAAAAAACAGTTTTTATGCTTAGATGTTCCAGTGCATAGGGGTCTGTTGCGTATGCCTGAGGGGAGAAGTGTAAACAGATTGTGTCCGGGGTGAGAGGGGTGTGATTATGTTACCACCCTGTCCGCTGTAGTCTTCTTATGTCTGATTTGTTTGCTGTCCCAAACCAGACAGTTATAGAAGCACACAGAACCGATTCAATAACAGCTGTGTAGAACTGCTTGTGGCAGGTTGAATTTGAAAAAAAAGTTTCCAGAAACTTGAATGACTCTACTGAAGCCACTGTGCTGTTCATGATGGCGAGTGGAGCGAGAGCTGGGGGCTTTTCCTAAAGTCCACTATCATCTCCACAGTTTTGAGCGTGTTCAGCTCCAGATTGTTTTGACTACACCAGACAGCCAGCTGCTGAACCTCTTGTCTGTGAGCAACCTGGATGAGACTGATGACTGTGGTGTCGTCTGCAAACTTCAGGAGTTAAACAAAGGGAACTTAAGAAGTGCAGTCGTTTGTGTACAGGGAGAGGAGCATGCACCCTTGGGGAGCACCAGCGCTGATGACGCGGGTGTTGGATGTGAGTTTTCTCAGTCTCACTAGCTGCTGCCTATCTGTCAGGAAGCTGATGATCCACTGACAGATGGATGTGGGACAAAAAGGTGTGTCGACTTAAGGAACAGGGTATCCGGGATGATGGTGTTAAAAGCAGAGCTGAAGTCCACAAACAGGCTCCTTGCATATGTCCCTGGTTTGTCCAGATGTTGGCGATGTAGTGCAGTCCCATATTGACTGCATCGTCCACAGACCTGTTTGCTCGGTAAGCAAATGCAGGGGATTCAGAAAGGGTCCAATAATGTCGTTCAGGTAGGCCAGAACCCAGAATCTAACAAAAGACTTCATGACCATAGACGTTAAGCGACCGGCCTGTAGTCTTTTAGTCCTGTTATTTTAGATTTCTTGGGTATCGGAATGATGGTGCAGCATTTAAAGCAGAAGGTACTACACAGCTCCAGTGATCTGTTGAATATCATTTGTGAAATGGATGACAGCTGGACAACACAGGCTTTGAGGCAAGCTGGAGAGACACCGTCTGGCCTTTGGCTTTCCTTTGATTTCTGTATCCTAAGACTTTTCGCACCTCATCTTTACAGATCTTAAAAATGGGTGGAGAAGCAGTGGAAGGTGTTGATGGCTGTGTTTTGAGATGGTCAGAGTAAGTGTGAGGTTATATGACCAATTCTTTCAAACCTGCAGTAAAACTCAGATTCAAACAACAGCCATTTGTGGATTGACTCAATAGCTGGGGTTGCATCTTGTAGTTGGTGATGGCTTTCGGCCCTTCCACACTGAATGTAGGGTTGTTTCTTGAAAATTTTTTTTTACAGCTTTTCAGAGTATTAGTTTCTCTTAGCCACTCTTATCTCCTTATTTAGTGTTGTATTTGTCCTGTTTCTACAAGGCCATGTCCCCACAGTTATAGGCATCCTCTTCGGCCTGTAAAGCTGTTTGAGTTTTGCATTGAACCAGGGTTTGTCATTGTAAAAGTTAAATGAGTCAGGTGGGAATGCACATGACCTCACAGAAGCTGATGTAGGATGTTACAGTGTGAGCTCATTAAATCTGTGCTGCAGCCTAGAAAACACTCCAGTCAGTGCAGTCAAAGCAAGCTTGTAAGTCCTGCTCTGATTCCTTGGTCCATCTCTTTTCAGATCTTACTACAGGCTTAGCAGATTTAAGTCTCTGCTTGTAGGCTTGGTGAAAGATGGACCAAACAGTATCAGAGAGTCCTAGTGCTGCTCAGGGGACAAAGTGATATGCATCCTTTAAAGCAGTGTAGCAATGATCCAGTAATGTTTCTTTCCCTGGTGGGGCATGTGATGTGTTGTCTGTATTCCGGAAGTTCACGGTGAGGTTAGCTATATTAAAATCACTGAGGATGATGATAAAAAAAGACCGGATAACGCTCCTCTCCCTCTGCATGTGTGAGCTGATCAGCCAGTTGTTCTAGCGCCGCGTTCATGTTCGTGTCAGGAGAAGTGTATACATTTACCAGAATAAACAAGAAGAACTCCCGTGGCGAGTTAATAAAGAGAGAGATTGGGCAAACCCTCTTCTTAAAAACTAGCATATCGTCTGTACACCAGCCCTTTGTTAATATAACAACATAATCCACCACCTCTCATTTTTTCCTGATAACTTCCGTAACACGGCCCTCTCTGATCAGCTAGAGCCTGTTAGATGTAGCACCCGTCTGGGATAGATCCGTTTAACCAGGTTTCCCTGGAAAGCAAAGCGCAGCAAAGGACAGCAAAAAGTCTTTATTTGTGCTGGTAAGGAGTTGTAGTTCGTCCATTTTATTTCCTTGGAACAAAGATTGGCCAGATGAATTCTCAGTAGCAGAGTCCTAACACCACCCCACCGGAATTTCCCAAGCGCATCAGCGTGCTTTCCCAAGCGCTTCAGCGTAGCTTGAAGCCTTTGTATAGAACCACAGCTGCACCTACTAGAATGTCCAGTAAAATGTCAGAATCCTCAAAAGTTGGGAAAACTTTACTGGGTGTGCTATTTCTTATTTCCAGTAATTCGTTTCTTGTGTAGCAGTCGGAAAAAAGTTACATAAAACAGGACAAACAAATAAAAACTAATACAAGTGCCAAGGAGCTCCAAACTGAGGCAGCCATCTGCGGCGCCATCATTAAGTCAAACGTAAAACGTAACAAGGGTACTCCTCAAGAGAATCTATAGAACAGGCTGTAGCTTCAAAGGAACTAGGGGTCTAGTTGATTGTGCAGGCCTGTAATAAAGCTAAAGATGTAGCTTACCAACATTTAATTAAGACTATTTTAGCTTACAGTTGAAAGCTGTAGTAATGTTACTGTTTGCTATGCTGTACAAGGTCAGTTAAAGCCTAGAAGATTTTTTTATTGACACAAACATTAAGGTTTAGTGTTTACACTAAAAAATGTAATTTTACATTATATTGTACAGTTATCAATACATAGACCAAAACGTATAGCTTATGTATTGTATGATTATCGTAAAAATTAGTTGCTACCTGGACATCACAACCATACATGATCTGAACATTGTGTCAGCTGAACAGTATCAGCTGTTGCAAGAATGCACTTCATTCTTAGGAGAAAGCTATTCGCCAGAGTCTGTGCATGTGTGTCACGTTTGGGGTGAAGTTTGAGAAGGAAATAGACCCAAGGCAACAGAACTTTATTGAAGAATAAGAAAATAAAGAAAAAAACTTCTTCTTCTTCTTCTCCTTTTGGCTGTTTCTCTTAGGGGTCAGCACAGCAAATTATCTGTCTCCACCTAACTTTATCGCATCCATATACCTCCTCTTTGGTTTTCCTCTTTACCTTCTGCTTGGTAGCTTCATTTCTAACATCTTCCTAACATTCACTATCCCTCATCTGTACATATCCAAACCACCTTTATCTGGCTTCCCTGACTTTCTCCCCATAACATCTAACATGTCTCTAATGAACCTCGTCACTCCCAAAGAAAACCTCAACGTCTTTAGCTCTGCTACTTCCAGCTCTGCCACCTGTTTCTTCCTTAGTGCCACTATCCCTAATCTGTACATCATAGCTGGTTTTACCACTGTCTTGTTCGTCTTCCCTTGATTCTAGCTGATATTCTCCTGTCACACATCACTCCTGACACGTCTTTCCACCTATTCCAACCTGCCTGTACTCACTTCTTTACCTCTTTTACCCACTCTCCATTGCTCTTGACTGTTGACCCCAAGTACTTAAACTCGTGTACCTTCTTTACCTCTTCATCCTTTAATCTCACTGTTCCCCATCCCTTCCTTTCATTGAAACACATGTACCCTGTCTTTCTACGACTGACTTTCATCCCTCTTCTCCACAGAGCAAACCTACACCTCTCCTGGTTTTCCTCCACCTGCTCCCTTCTCTCTCTACAGATGACAATGTCATCTGCAACCATTATTGTTCAAGGGGATTCCTGTCTGACCTCGTCCGTCACCCAATACATCATCACAGCAAACAAGAAGGGGCTCAGAGCTGATCCCTGATGCAGTCCCACATGCACATTAAACTCCTCTGTCTGACCTACTACACATCTCACTACTGTCTTGCTCCCCTTATACATATCCTGCACCACCCTGACATACTTCTTAGATATTCCTGATGTCCTCATACAATACCACAGCTCTTCTCTTAGTATCCTGTCATATGCTTTCTCCAGGTCTATGAAAACACAATGCAGATCCCTTCGACCATCTCTGTACTTCTTTATCAGCATTCTCAGAGCAAAGATGGTATCTATAGTGCTCTTTCTGAGCATAAGCCACACTGCTGCTCACAAATCCTACCTACTACCTTCCTTAACCTAGCTTCCACTACTCTTTCCCATACCTTCATTGTATGACTCATTAACTTTATGCCTCCTTAGTTGTTGCAACTCTGCACATCACAATTGTTCTTAAAGATAGGCACCAGTACACTTCTCTTCCATTCCTTAGGCATCTTCCCACATACTAAAATCCTGTTAAACAATCTAATGAGAAATTTCACTGCTGCCTCTCCTAGATATTTCCACACCTTCACCTGTATTTCATCAGGAATTTTCCTTTCCTCTTTTCATTCTCTTCAAAGTCATCCTAACTTCGCTTATTCTAATCTTTTGTACTTCCTGCTCCGCATTATTTACCTCTTCTATCGTTTTTTCCCTCTCATTCATTTCCTCATTCATCAACACTTCAAAGAACTCCTTCAATCCTCTCTGTACACTCTCCTCACTTGTGAGCACCTTTCCATCTCGGTCCTTAATAACTCTAACCTGCTGCAGATCCTTCCCATCTCGATCCCTCTGCCTTGCTAACCTGTACTTCTTTTCTAGTGTCTAATCTAGTGTACAACTCATCATATGCCTTCTGCTTGGCCTTAGCCACTTCCCTCTTCACTCTGTGGCGCAAATTCATGTATTCCTGTCTAATTTGCTCAGTCCTTTCCATGTTCCACTTTTTCTTGGCTACCCTCTTCCTCTGTATACTTTCCTGAACTTCCTCATTCCACCACCAAGTCTCCTTATCTTTTTTCCCCCTTCCATATGACACACCGAGCAGCTTTCTTCCTGTCTCCCTGATCACTTTTGCTGTAGTTGCTATTATCTAAAAACACTAACTGACCGCCCAGAGCCTGTTTTAACTCCTGTCTAAATTCTTCACAGTATTCTGCCTTTTTCAGCTTCCACAACTAAGTTTTATTCTTCTTTCTTCTCTATTTTTTCCCGACCAACATTTTCATCCAACACACCACCATTCTATGCTGTCTGGCTACACTCTCTCCCACCACAACTTTACAGTCACTAATCTCTGTCAGATCGCTTCGTCTACACAAGATGTAATCTACCTGCTCCTCTCTCTTCTGGTAAAAAAGTATTTACCCCAGCCATATCCATCCTCTTAGCAAAGACTATCATCTGTCCTTTGCTGTTTCTTTCCCCGACTCCAAACCTGCCCAACACTTTCTTGTTACCCCTCACCAACATGTTCATTAAGTCTGCATCTATCACTACACTCACTCCTCTGGGAATACTCACAATTTTCTCATCTAGCTCACGCCAGAACCTCCCTTTCTCTTCTAACTCACAACCTACTTGTGGGGCATAATCACAACATTCATCAGACCTTCAGTTTCTAACTTCAGACTCATCACCCTGTCTGGCACTCTTTTTACCTCCAAAACATTCTTCACAATATCCTCTTTTAGGATCACCCCTACCCCATTCCTCCTCACCATGATAAAACAACTTGAATCCTGGAAGTCTTGCTACCCTTCCACCTGGTCTCCTGTACACACAATACCTTCATTCTCTCCATCATAACCGCGTCATTGTCCCAACTTTCTGTGTCCCGGGTCTCAGTCCTACGCTCTTGCCTTTCCTCTTCTCTGTCTGTCTATTAACGTGTCCTTCTCTTCTCCTCCCTTGACTGACAGTAGCCCAATTTCCGCCGGCACCCTGTAGGTCAATCCGGGCGTTGACTGATCTAGTATGACATTTCGACAAATGATTTCACATATTCACATAAATTTGGCAAAGTTTTATGTTGGATGCCATTCCTGACAAAACCCCCTCTGTTTATCCAGGCCTGGGACTGGCACTGAAGTCACTGGCTTGTGATCCCTGTGGCTGGATTAAATACAAAAATAAACTAAGGAAACTAATAAAAGGAACTAGCTTAAGCTTGTTAGCGTTAGTGGTAGCTTTAGCACTAGCTAAAGACAAAGTCAGACTGAAACACAGGGTTATAAACACACAGACAAGGGGGGAACAGGCAACACCTAGACAAAGTCAGGAAACAATCAACCAAATACTAGACCAGGGAGAATGACAAACCAGGGGTTGGATAGGTCTCACGGTATGACGATGCTGTGGTTTTGGAGTTAGGGGGACAATGAGGCCAAAGAGCGGAGCGAGAGGGGTGCTGAGGCAAAGGAAGGCATAGAGGGGGCGCCAAGGCCATGTCAAGGCATGAGGGGAACACAGCGAGGCCAAACGGGGAAGCGAGGAACGTGGTATGGCCAGAATCAACTCCCTTTTGTGTTCCTCTAATAACTGTTCCCCCTGCTCACTGGCAATAAGTTGTGCCCCCTTGAAAAAGTTAAAAAAATATACACAAGTTCTGGAAAGAGCAGGAAGGGTCTTGTTGGGTACGGGGAGATTAGATTAGATTAGATTCAACTTTATTGTCAATGTGCAAGGTACATGTACAGAGCCAATGAAATGCAGTTAGCATCTAACCAGAAGTGCATAAGTGGCTTATTTACAATAAATATCAGTGTAATAAATAGGGTATGGGGTTGATAATTACAGAGGTGGGGGTAAATAATGTACAGAAGGTATATGGATAGAATATAGAGGTGTGACAATAGATAGTTATAGATTGTTCAAAGATGCATAATGATAAGGTAGTGCAAAGTACAGAAGTGGCAGTGCAGTAGTAATTAATATACTGTTTATCTGCTGTTCAGTGCAGGAAAGAAGCTGTTTTTCAGTCTGTTTGTGCGGGCTTTGAGGCATTGGTAGCGTCTGCCTGATGGGAGAAGAGTGAACAGTCCGTGGTTGTGGTGAGAGGGATCTTTGATTATGCCTCTCTCCCTTTGCAGACAGAGTTTTTTGTGTATGTTGTCCAGGGTGGGTAGCTGAGTGCCGATGATTCGTTGGGCGGTTTTCACCACCCTCTGAAGGGCTGTGCGGTCTGAAGCAGTGCAGCTGTTGTACCATACTGGGATGCAGTTTGTGAGGATGCTCTCGATGGTACTGCAGTAAAAGTTCTTGTGTTTCCACTGACTGTACAGATATAGTTGCTGTAGGACAGTTTGAAAAGATAAATAGAGGGGCTTATAGTGATGATGTGGTTGTTACTTTTACTTGCACTAACCCTGCTCTAATGCATCCTTAGTGGATGCCTAAAAAGTGCTAGCTCGTATTATTCAAGTGTACACCTCTGAATTAACAGGTTCATGAGCCCCTCTTAACAGATGCTCTACATAATAAACAAAATAGCGCTAAACAGTATGAATAGTTTAAAGTAGTGTAAAAAGGATGCTTTCATATGTTTCAATAAACAATGTATGTTCAATAAACAATGTATGTTCCCAGAATGTATGTCTCCAGTCTCTAGCAACTGAAATGCCTGATGGCTTAGAGGAGAAAACTTTTATAGTCTGTTTGTGAGGGCCTAACTACTTGAGTATCAATTTCCAAATGGGGAAAAGGATTAAAAAGTGTGTAAGGGGCGTGTGGGGGTCATCCACAATACTTTTATACGTTAAGACAGCATGTGTTGTAACAATACAATAACAGACAATAAAGCTCCTTGAACTTAAACTTGAACTTCGCTGTGTCACTGAGCCCTCAGCAATCCTACAGGTTGGTGTGCCCATGGAGCAGACGCGTCATCATTATGACAGATGCGTCTACCATGGGCTGGGGCGCTGTATGCAACATATAATCAGCCACTGGGGTGTGGGCAGCCCCCGGCTCCAGTGTCATATCAATTGCCTCGAGCTGCTGGCAGTGTGGCTGGCCCTGAATAGGTTTCGGCCCATTATTCAGGGCAAGCACGTGTTGATCCATTCGGCAATTGCACTGCAACAATTGCATACATCAACCATCAGGGTGTTGTATGCTATGCTATGGGTGTCGCATGTTTCAGGTGGCCCACCATCTCCTGCTGTTGAGCCAGCACAGGCTAAAGTTACTCATATCCCTGGCAGCCTCAACCATGTGGCGGATGCGCTCTCATTAAATTGTATGTGGCCGCCATTTCGGCGTACCACGACACTTTAGAGGGCAGATCGGTGGGGAGACACTATCTAGTGGTTATGTTCCTCGAAGGCTGCAGGAGGCTACGTAATCTGGCACCGTGGCGTATTCCTTCTGATCAGATCTTTTTCTGCTATGGAGGAGGGCTAAAAGGGGAATCCGGCTTCAAGCAGAGGATCTCCCACTGGTTAATGGAAGTAATCCTTAGAGCCTACCAGGCCAGGGGTTTACCCTGCCCCCGGGGGTGAGAGCTCACTCCTCTATTGCATCAGACCTGGCGAATGGGGCCTTACGAGTTGCAGGTTGCGCTACTCCCAATACATTCGCCAGATTCTACAATCTGCGAATGGAACTTGTGTCCTTGTGTCTAAACCCTCAACTTAGAGGAAGGTTAGGGAGTAGAGCTTTCCCCCAGCATTCCTCCCCTTCAGAGTAGGGTTGCGCCAATTTGGTCCCTTTAAGCCTGTAAAAAGGCTTCAGTGTAGTGTTTTCCTATCCCTAGGTGTCCATGGGTATGGCCTTCTCCCCTTGTGTGGAGCCCACCCTAGTGCCTACCCTATGTCGTACTGCCTTGAGTCATCATATGTCCCAGGGGAGTTGTCATTCGGCCCCTCAGGACAGAACGATGAGCAGTCTGTTTAGAAGGCTAATTTTCCTTGAGGATCTTGACATGAGCTGGCTTTTCAGTACCTTGGTGGTGGTGAGGCATGGTCAGACCAGTAAATAATGACCTTATCAGTCCATAAAGTGGTATGGTTGTGAGTCTGTAACCATGAAAACTCCAGAATTATGGGATTCTTGGGTAAAGACATGATGTGGAGTGACAATCTCTTTTGATGGAGAGCTCCTACCCGCAGGGTGATGGAGCTTATGTGTCACCGTGGAGCTTAGTGACAGCGCAGCATTTACGTGCTATACATGGGGGCTGTTGCTTAGCAAATTATCAGCAAGTGTGGTATCACTTGTTACAGTAATTAAGTTAAAGACTAAATGATTGTGCAGGAAATCGAGGACAGTAACAATTTCGCCCTCCCAGCACCAGAGGTTGCCATCACTGGAGCACTAACGTTTGTCTAGCTCTTCAAAACCCAAATTGGAGAAAAAAACCTTGGGAGAAACCAGGCTCAGTCGGGGGGTCAGTTCTCCTCTGACCAGATAAACCAGTTGGTTTCCCATGCTGCAGCAAAGTTTCAGTGGTCTTGTCCGGAAGACATCTAGAAGACAAGATATCACTGAGAAACTGCATTATTGTCTCCAAGTGAAGGCGGTGACGGTGAGCTCGGAATAACAAAGAAACAGAGTGTATTATCAGAGGTGTACCTGGTTCCGGTTGACTTGATTATTGCAGCCTAACAATATTTAACGGATTTGAATAATGAAAATGTGTGTGTTATGTGTAGACCAGGTGATTTTGTTATCCTAGGTATTATCAGATTGCCTGAGTCCTGAGAGCGCAGCAGTTGTGGAAGTCTATAATAGGATAGGAGCTCACTCAGGTACTGAGGTGCTAAACCATTTAGGGCTTTATAAGTAATTAACAAGATTTTAAAATCTATTTGACATTTAATAGGGAGCCAGTTTGACAGAACCAGGCTAATATGATCATACCTTTCTATCTAGTAAGAACTCTAGCTGCTGCGTTTTGGACCAGCTGAAGCTTGTTTATTAGGTGTGAAGAACAACCACCCAGTAAAGCGTTACAATAGTCTAATTTTGAGGTCATGAACGCATGAACAAAAATTTCTGCATTTGACATTGAGAGAATAGGCCTTAATTTAGATATATTTTTAAGACAGTAAAGTGCATTTTTCAAAGGCTAGAAATGTGGCTTTCAAAGGAAATCATTCCTTTCAAAAAGCACACCTAAGTTCCTAACTAATGATGAAGGGTTGACAGAGCAGCCATCAAGTGTTAGACAGAGATCTGGATTATTACACGCAGAGAATTTATTGCCAATAAGTAATCTTTATAATAAATTTTTTTAGGATTCAGCAATAAGAAATTATTTATCATATCCACTATGGATTAAGTTAGTTTTTCGAATTAATAAGTATTGCTGCGAAGAAATATATAGCTGAGTGTCATCAGCAAAGCAGTAAAAGCTAACACCATGCTTCCTAATAATATCTCCCAGGGGTAACATGTAAAGTGTAAAAAGTAACGGTCCGAGAACAGTGCCCTGGGGTACTGAATACTTTACTTGTGAGCAATATGATACCTCTTCATTCACTGCTACAAATTGTTAGCGGTCAGATAAGTACGATTTCAACCATGCTAACGCTCTATTTAAAATAATGTTGTGGTCGACAGTGTCAGATACAACAATTATCAGCTGATAGCAGCAGGTTATTTGTAACTCTAATTAAAAAACAGTCCCATCCTCAATAATTTTGTTAATTTCAGACTCCCACTTTGTTTTTATGTTAAGTGTACAGTTCCTTGAAAAAGTATTCATTCCCATAAACGTTTTCACATTTTGTCACCCTAAAAACTACAAACGTAAATGTATTTTATTGAGATTTTTTGTGATAGATAAAAAAAACTTGAGACTGGTAAGGAGATTTACCTTCCAGCAAGACAATGGCCCTAAACATACAGCCAGAGCTACAATGGAATGGTTTATATCAAATAATATTTATGTGTTAGAATGGCCTATTCAAAGTCCAGACCTAAATCATCTGTGGCAAGACATGAAAATTGCTGTTCACAGATCCTCCTATCCAGTCTGGCTGAGCTTGGGCCATTTTGCAAAAAAGAATGGGCAAAAATTTCAGTCTCTAGATGTGCAAAGCTGGTAGAGACATCAAAAGACTTGCAGCTGTAATTGCAGCAAAAGGTGGCTCTACAAAGTATTGACACAGGGGGGGCTAAATACAAACACACACCACAGTTTTAAGATTTTTATTATTTTTAATATTGCTTACAATTTTGAAAACCATATATCATTTTTGTTCCACTTTTCAAATATGTGCTACTTTATGTTCCATCACATAAAATCTCAATAAAAACATTTAGGTTTGTGGTTGTAAGGTGTCAAAATCTAAAAAAGTTCTTATTTGTAAATAGCAAAAAATCACTTGATGATAACTATTTTTTTTCTTTGATCAGAGAATGTGTGCAATGTACTTCCATTAAATAGCTGTACAATTATTAAAATACCCTTGTCAGACCATCCTTTGAAAGTAGCATCCAATCTAGAAGGTGGAATAAGGCATAAGATATAAGACATAACATCTCCTTTTCTTGTTCCCTTCACCAGATCACTGCCTCAGCCCATGATTACGGGGGATCTCCTTTCTCTAGTGCGTAATTGTACATACAAAGAATTAGGGTTATTTCCTTTATAAAAGCTTAATACAATTCCATCAGAAAGCCATTTACACCTGGCAACCTACTATTCTTGAGTATAACTATACTTTTCTTGATTTCCTCTTCTGTGATGGGACTAATCATTAGTTCAGACATCCTACCTCTCTATTTAGTTTACCAGAATCCATACTTTTTTTTAAAATTTTCTCTTTCTTATTTGATTGTTCATCCTTTTCATAAAATCTTTTTATAATAATCTTTAAATGCATCTCCAAATTTTTAGGTTGTGATGTCATAATACCTGCACACGGATGTTTAATTTTAAGGAGAGCTCTACTAGACTGGGCTAATGTAACTGGAAAGCACACAGTTGGCTTGCCCTGTTACCAAATTCATAACATTTTCTGCTTGTATATCTTAGAGCACCTTCTGCCTTGTAAGTTAACAAGTCATCTAGTTTCTGTCTTTTTATCTCCAGTAGATCTAGAGAGTTTTGTTTCCAGTGATTTATGTTCGTATTCTAACCCTTTTATTTCTTTCTAAATTTCCAATTGTTTAAATTCCCTTTGCTTTTTTATTCTGGATCTAAATGCAATATTTTTTTCTTTAGTACTGCTTTGGCAGCATCCCATAACACAGAAAAAGAGACAGAATCATTGTCATTAATATTGATATAATCTTCCCAATCCCTCTATATTTCCTTATTGTGTGTTATGTTGTACACTATTGAGACATTATTTCCATTACTTTCCATTACATTACTGTCTCCAGTATTTGAACTGTTTGTGCTGCCCCAAATTTAGTTTTAAAGAAAAAATATAGGCAATCTTTATTTAGTGCATATAAATTCAAAAGTTATTCTAATACCCTTAACTGTCTTCACAACTTTATCTTTAATCAATTTTATACAGCCTTACTAATTCGAATGGCAACCCCCCTTTTTCTTCCTTCACCATATTGTGCGCCAAAAACCTGGGCCACTTAATCTTATTTCAACTTTAGATATTTTTTGTCTGAAAGATAAGTCTCTTGTAATATGGTGATACCACACTTTAATGTCTCAACCTGATTAAGTATTTTTTTCCTCGCGATGCAAAAAGGCAAGCAGTTCCCAATTAAAAATCGGCAGAGAATTGTGACTTAGTCTCTCTAGGCAAAAACAGTTGGTGTGTTTTCGACCTCAAATAGCTCCCTTGAGAAGATCGCAGCCCAATGAGCAATTTCACTCCACTCATTAAATGGTATGTCCGCATAGCATCATTATTAAAGAAAAAACAACAAAATTTACCAGTTCTAATGTAGTCACGGTATAATTATTAGTCACAGTATATTCTCTATTATAGCCCTCCTGGTAACAAATATGAGTCCTTACCTCGCTTACACCAAAAAAAGAGGAAGAGAAAGAACAATAATAGTTCTTGCCTGTATTTGTTCATGCAAACAAAGCAACTATATCCACTAGCCAAAGAAGAAAGATTTTACATCTGCATCTGAAAGCGTAGCCTGATTAATCCGGCGATGGCCTCCCCCACGTGTCTGCCACTGGGCTTTTGACAGCTCCATCTCCTAAGCATCGCAATCCCTCATTGCAAAAATGTTTCCAAAATGAGTTTCCAAAACGTCGCCAGCGTAGAGAAAGTTTTGTCGCCAGGGGGAGGTGGTGGCTCATGGTTAAGGTGTTGGATTACCAACCCGACGGTTGTGGGTTCGATTCCCAGGTCAACCAAGCCACCACCGCTGAGCCCCTGAGCAAGGCCCTTAACCCCCAATTGCTCAGTTGTATAATAAGGAATATTGTAAGTCGCTCTGGATAAGGGCGTCTGCCAAATGCTGTAAATGTAAATGTATCCAGGTTGATCTTCAGTGAAGGGAAATCAAAATTCTACAGCACATAGTGACATTGTATAGTAGACAACTGTGTTTCTAATTTTATGTCAAAATAAAATTACATAATAATAATGTAATAATAATTGTTGTGCTGTTAAAGTGTCCACAAATGTTTGGCTATACACTGTAAATAAGTATACACATCTGAAACCACTGGGGGTTTGAAATGAATCATAATCTTGTCTTAGTCTTCCTGACTGACATATTATTTCTCTATGTTTTACAGACAGCTAAATTTTTCCTTTTTGTATTTTTGCTCTATATTTTATAATGCATTTAGCTGAAAGGTTTATTTATGGACGTCATATTCACATTTCACATATGATCTGAAAGACAGAAAAGTGGGTGTCTGTGGGTGTTCACATAAAGAGTGAGAGCAAGAGAGATAGAAAGAGAGAGAGAGAGAGGTCAGTGAGGGTTGTGTTTAAGGGCTTGGCTAGAGAGTTTCTGCATTAAGGGCAGTAATGACTCGGCAGAATTTTACTGCTGAGGCTCTCTTCTCTCTCTCTCTCTCTCTCTCTCTCTCTCTCTCTCTCTCTCTCTCTCTCTCTCTATCTCTCTCTCTTATGGAATCTAAAACGCATAAAAAGGTTTTAGATTCCATAAATAATCCAGTTCCCTAAAAAAGCAACAAGAATCTCTTGCCTAAAACTGTCTGACTTCAGACAGTCTACGTCTTCGTTCAATCATTGTTTACAGGTGTTCCTTATAGTGCTAGTGATTTCTGTTTGTATAAATTCCATGTTCTTTTGTCTGTTTTTTGCTCTGCGTTAGATTGTGGTTGCGTGATTCATGTTCCAAGTTTCCACGTATATTTAAGGTAAAGGTTAATGCTAACTGCTATCCATTTTAAAGTGTTTTTGTTCCGTACCTTTCCTGTGTTTGTTTGTGCTTCGGTTTCCCTTGGTTTATTCTGTTTGTTTATTCCAAAGTTAAAATAAACCTGTTGCATCCAATATTTCCACGTTTCCCTGTTCTCGTGCGCCAGCAACGCGTATTACTATGAGCAACACTATGGCTACTACACTACGCGTAACACTATAAGCACTTTAACCTTTTTATAAAACCACATTTTACAGATTGTTCTACTATTTTTCTCATATGTGTGCTTGTGCAAGCAATGATAAATATTGTACCTACAAACACACACACATTCATTAAAAATGTTTATTCTAAACGTCTGCACTTTTTCATATCCATTTAACACAAAACGAAATAAACTGAACAGCAAACTGACGTAGTGAATTTATAAAACAATCTGGGCACCTTAATGAAGTTTTATTTTTGACACCTGAATAAGTGTAGAACATTCATACAAAATTTGCTTCACGTCGATTAGATCTCAAGTAACTAGTAACTAACTACTTGAGTAGTGTTTTATCAGATACTTTTTTAATCTTACTCAAGTGACTATTAAGATTGTTACATTTTCTATTACTTTAGTAAATATTGATGTAAGTACTTGTTCTTTTACTTAAGTTCAGATTTTGGATACTCTGCTCCCCTCTGATCCTAATTAATTCCCAGGATTAAATCAATACACAAGTGACAATAGGATAAACATCCCTGAAATGTACACACAATGTCATGCTACATTTGTACTCATATCACACTACCATGATGTGGACTTTTTATTGAATAAAACAATGTTCTGTTTCATTCCTATATGTATTGGTAAAAGTGAAAGTGATCATCGCTCTCACTAGACTTACATGTCAGTACAGGAATACGGAATTAAGTTACTGATATTATACATGTGGCAATATGTGGCAGCTTGGTGGTGCTGCAAATTAAAGCAATTATTTTCCAATCAGCAGCTGGATTCTAAGCCCTTATTTTAATGAGGGCAATTAAAATTCTGTTTTAGTTGAAGACATGTATAGTTTTTCTGAGGTAATCTTATAAACATACATAAGACTTTGCTGCTATGATCTGAATTGAGATGTTTATCTAATTCCAGTGGACCAATAGGTTAAATTCTCTTGATCTTGCCAAAGCTGCTTTGCCCTTGAGCTCAGCAGTTAACCCAGATTTGCTTTAGCAACATTTAACCGAGAGCTCTATGTTTTTGGTTTTTCTCCAATCTTGTGTAATCAAGCATGAATTAAATGATAAAAAAAACATGTAAAACAAGGCTATGAGAGTCATAACGCGGCCAGTGTGTTTATTACTTATAAAAAGTTGTTTGTTTAACATCAAACTCATGCCCATGAGAAAAGGACATATCACGTTCCCACGAGTTTATATGTTGTGTCCCCGATAAAATTAAGTAATGCAAACATTTTTCCTCTTTCCACTTTAGTATTTTATATTTGATTACAGAGTGTAAATTTTATTGTTATTTGCTTTTAAATTTTTTATGCTCACGGTTGGCAGGTTTTAAAATGTTTTATGAGGGTAAGTTATTAGCTTCCAGACACAGGACGATATAGCACTAATATTTACTTTTAAGATGATTTATTTTAAGTTATTGTTATTACCGTTCAAGAGGTCGAAGAATAATTCAGTGTCCTTTTTAATCTGAAAAGAATTCCATATTAATATAGTTATGTTGTTAGACTTGCAGTTAGAGTCTGAATCATTTGTCTCATTTTATGCGTTACTGTAGGAATATTTATGTCAGGGTTTAGCTTGTGAGAATGAAACTGCTTTACGGTTTGCACAGTGGATTTGCAGTTTTTAGTGGCTGGAAGTGACCTTCTGATGATGATTTGGTCTAAGGATGTGGCTGTGGTTTTGAAGATGTCAATGATTACTTAATATTGTATGTGGCTGCATATTTATCACACAATCTGCTTTTTTATAACTTTCTGTCTAAGCATTGTTACAGGTTTCTTCCGTCTGTGACATTATCACTAACACAGAGCTCGGGATATGCTGCATATGCAGAATCTCTGCTAATCTCACGTAACTATTTATCTTCCTAATTCCTTTCCTCTTTTCTGCTTCTCTCTCTCTTTATTTTTCTGTATCTTTCTTTCTTTACAGCATCCCTCTCACCTTTTTTGTCTCATTCTTTCTCAACTAGACACATTCATTTTCTCTTTAATCCTATTTTGTACTCATTGCCTATTTCTTCTTTCCCTCTATTTTTTTCATGACACTATGTTTCAAAAACGTTTTTAATTCAGGATCTAAGAATTAAAGGAACAACATCTTTATCACACATTTGTTTGTTCTTTTCATCACATTCTTTTCAACAAATTTCTTTTTTTAAATTGAATTACAAGCACCAAACATAGGGTCATTTTGCTTTACTTGGCACTGACTTTAGACCAATCAGAAATAAAAAAAAGATCTCAAGTCAATTTAGAACATTCCTTTGTTTATAAGAGCAACTAATCTCCTGAGAGATATAACAATACCTTTGTGGCAGAAATACAAAGACCTTAGTTCATCTTTATCTTATCCTAATTAATATTAGTGAAACTTGTCATGAAACCATGTCTGTTTCAGCTCATGTTTTTGTGTTTGGTGTTTGACACATGAGCATCTGCTTATTGTTAAGGTGCTGAAAAGATTTGCTTTATGTATTATTAGATTTAAGATTATATGAGTTACATGCATTAAGTATTAGGTCTTGCTCTACTATATACTCCATCTAACTTTTGCTTTTTGTGTTTTTAATTTTTTGGTCGATTTTGCACTTAGCTTTTAATCTTTGAGTGTTGGAATGACCAGCATCAAAAATGTTATCCGTTGCTGGCGATGAAGTGTTAAATATACTACGATTAGCACATATTTGGAAAAAAAAGAATCACATGGCTGGCAGTAAGGAGGATAGCTAGAGAGGCAAAGAAAAACCATAGTTTCAGCATTGTACAATTTAGTTTATTTATGTAGGTGTCACGTTTCTAAACAGTCAGATGCCAGCTACACAGCAAGCAATTTCTGCAGCTGTGAAAATGAAGCTGTTTTTCAGAGCAACCACAATAAATCATTTTAAATACTTTAACCAAAAATACTTTAACCTTTGTTTTTATAAATGCAATATTTTTTGTGTGCAGTTTCATTACCAGCATGATTCGTAAAGCGAATCAACGATAGGACATACAAAAGGAAAGGACATACAAGAATATGCCAAAATGCCCACCATGAAATATTATTGTGCACAAAAAATTTGACTTATGTAGAAATTCAACAGCAATTCAGCTCATAAGCAGTGATACTGAAGTCCGACAATTTAAAGCCCAGGGTATAATTTCTGAAAGAAATGTTCAAGCAGAAGCTACTAAAGAAATATACAGACACCATTTTAGACATGTTATTCAACAAAACACTAAACAAATATTTATAAATTAAAGCATTAATGGTACTCTATATATATAAAGTATTGGGACACCTGACCATCACATCCAATTAGTTTTTTACTTATTTTTTCCACTTGCATCATTTCACTCATGTTTCCTTGTTCCTTGCTAAATTTCTGCTTATGTTACTCCAAATCAGTTTCACAGTGCAATAAATGTAATCAATTCCAAAGAAAAACACACTCTATTTCCTTTAGCTAACTGATAAAAGGCCATGTTTCTGAACATAAAGTTTTGTAAGGCTAGTCTGCAACAACAATGACGTTAAGCTTAAGACCCGGCCTTTTGTCCTGGACAAACTTTTATTTTTAAACTTAACTCAATCAATTCTACAGATATGTCATTTGATTGGCCGGGATGCTATAAAGATAGTTCTTACACTGCATCCACAATGGCCGGCATAAGAGCAAACATTTTATCAAAAGGACTTTTCAAACTAAAATAGGCCTGTGGTCAACCGCAGTGGATATGCTGTAGAATGTAGAATTGTATTTTTTAATTCAAAAGTAGTGGGAAATCACACAAAAGAAAAAACCTGATGACATTTTGTCTAAAGAGGATCGACTAATTTTGGCACTCTTGATGTAAGTGTTTACACTGTACTTTAAAGTGAGGAGTAAGAAAGCAAAATAATTTTTTATAAAGCTCAGCTTAATTTAAATCTACTATAAAGACAGAGAAAGTAAAGTTTATTTGCTTTATTATCTATATCGCAATTAAATAAACTGACAGTAATAACGCACAGTTTGACTCTTCTCTTGTTCCACTACCAGCACTTAACCATTACAACTACTGTGGCTATAAAACATAATAATGATACATTTAATAAATTGAAGCAACATAAATAGATACTCTCCTATTTCCATTAGAAAACCACATACACACATTTAATATCATTGTTACAAGTAAAGCAGCTACATAAAAATAATGTGCATATTATGCACGACTAACATTATATGGTGCTCGGAGCCTTAATGCTTAATAGGTGCCCTGGTGAAACTGTTTTGACTGTCGAAGCCAGAATCATTCCATGTCCCTTTACTAAAGTAACACGGCCAACAAAATAGCTTTTTGTGCTCTGTGCTAGCTGTTAGCCAATCATAGCATTCATAGTTGGGAGCAAAAATTTTCTGGCCTGTGTTATTGAATACAGTTTTGGTGTAGGAATTTCTTTCAATTATTTATTTTCTGTCCTCAAAAGTGTGCCCTGAGAATTTCCAGTAGATCTGCAACAATATCTGGATGTCACTGAACGTCAAAATTTGAATTGGCTGATGATTCTGTCGCTAATATTTTCAACAAAAGGCTAGATGTAGTTGTCCCCGTGCCCTAGCATTTTAATATAGGACGTTCCAGTTCAGCCTCAAGAAGACTAATAATTTTGTAGACATTACACTAATGAAAACTATAACACAATAATCAAGAAATTTTTTTTTACACAATTGTATTTTTTCATAGGGTCAGCAGTGAAGACTCTGTTGACCCTGATGACCTACCACTGATGTTTTTTCACTTCTCTCTCGCTCTCTCTCTTATTCACACAAATGGAACATTTATATCTCTGTCTCTCCTCATGTTATTGATTTTAAAGAATTTGTTCTGTTCTATTTAAAAGGTATGCAATGTATAAAAATGTTTCATTACTCAAAGTAATTCAGTAAGCTGTACACCATGTGGATTGGAGCCATGTAAAAGCTAGATTATACTGTATTATTACCCTGTTTTCAGCAACTGAAGTAAAACTAAAAAGTCATCATGAAATCTTGTAGTAAGTCGTTTGTTTCCCACTGAGTGCTAATTGAATAAACTCCTGGCTGCTGGCAGGCTACCATCCATTAGAAGAATTTCCTTTCTTGTTTATAGCTGAACTGTTACTAAATGTCATTGATGTTCAAATATATATTTTTCTTGTGAAAGTTTGAGTCACATCTGCAAACACATGAACCCATGTACACACTTACACACACAGAAACACATACATATACTTTTACAGGTGATAAAATTATAAATTACTAATCAGGTTGATTGCTTAATTAATTAATGGGAGTCATTCTTCAAGTAATTGATCTAATTAAGATCGATCTGAATTTAAAAGGAAGTGGTGGATCAGTGGTTGGGGTGTTGGACTGATGCCTGGAAAACCAGAGTTTGATTTCCAGCACCACCAAACCACCACCGTTTGATTGCTCAGTTGTATTAAAAGAGATAAATGTGAGTAGCTCTGGATAAGGGTGTCTGCCAAATGCAAGGTTCTTTTTTCCTGTTGTTTCTTGTCTTGTTTTGTTTTGTTAGACTTAGCGGCTAGTTCAGCCAGCTAAGCTAGCTTCTGTCATGTTTTGGTTTTGTTTGCTTCCTGTCTTGTGATTCCCCTTGTCTCTGTGTCTTGTTCTCATTGGTTTGTTCAGTCATGTGTTGTTCATTGTCTCAGGTGTGTCTTGTTTAGTTCATTAGTTCCTTGTGTTTTTATAGCCTCTCTGTCTGTCTTGTCTTGGTGGATGATTGTTTTGTATACCACTTTAGTAGTTCATGTTCCTGCTATGTTCCTGCTAGTTATTTGTCTTGTATTTTGTATATAGTCACCCTGTAAATAAATCTGCACTTGGCTTCTTAATCTGTCTCGCACTATTGGACTATCGTTACAGTAAATGTAAATTACGGTCATATAAAGGGGTGGTGCAGAGCTGAAATAATAACGCTTATAAAAACAGTAATTTAAATGAACCTCAATGAATTTAAACACTTTTTTCAATTAGCTTAATAATACTTTGTTCCGTGGTGTGAACTTTATAAATTGTACATAATGCATTTGTAAATGAGCTATTGAGTAGGATTTAGTGTATAAAGTGCATATAAACAGCATGTATGCAATCGCAAAAGCAGAAATTTTGCACTTTTTATAACCTCCATACTACTAGATTGTCTGTATTTTTCATTTTATTAGTATTATTAATTACTGTATATTGCAGTGGTACATTGACTTACGAGTTTTATTTTTTCTGTGACAGCGCACATAACTCAAATAACTCGTATGTCAAATCAATTTTACCCATTGAAATTAATTGAAATGCCAATAATCCTAAGTCCCCCAAAAAAAGGCCACATTTTTTTTATTGCATATTTATAAATAAGAAAAATACTTATACTATACTACCTATAAACTTGTAAATAACAAATATTGTTTTAAAAACAATGCATTAGAATGTACTGAAATAAACTTGTTTTATTAAGTATATTGTACAGCATTTACTTAGGAGATCAGATGACTCCATTTGCTAACGCACTTGTTAACGCACATGTCTGATGTATCTCGAAAAACTTGTTATTTGGGACACATGTAAGTCAAGGTACCACTGTATTATATTTTAAATAGTATTTGTTAGCTAAGGTACTGTTGTTGAGTGGGAAGGTCTGGGGTGCATGCAGCAGTCCAGTTCATCTCAGTGGTCTTAAATCAGAGTCAGGGCTTTGTGTAGGTCGCTTGAGTTCCTCCACTTCAACATTAACACACTGTGCAAAGAGGTATTGTCATGCTGAAACAGTGTTCGAGTCTATTAGCACTGTTGTAGGAAGAATGCTACAAAATACAAACGCATTCTAGGAAACTGTGTTTGTCGAACATTGTGGCAACAGTGGCTTTGGATTGAAGTTTAAGAAATCTTGCCTCAGTAAAACCTCAACTTAGTTTCACAGCGCAATAAATGTAATTATTGCCAGAGAAACACAATGTATTTTAATAAATTTAATTATATTATAATTAATATGAATAAGTTCAGAAACATGTTTAATTCTGTCATAGGAATAATGTAATGCTACCACATAAAAAGACATGCAAAAAATATATATTCAGGGAAGACACATTTATGTGGGTGTGCTGGCATAGTGTCCCCAAACCTTTGGCTATAAAATGTTTATTCCCACTTGTTTATTTTTCAGTCAAGGCAAAACGCTTGATCACACCTCTCCACTTACAATTTTCAGGTCAAGCAGGGGTCTGTCACTATCTGCTGGGATTTTAAGATTAATCACAGTATAGGTGGAGAAAAAAGGACTGACCGACACTACTGCTACTTTAGTCATGTCTTTTAAGTGCAGTTTGACTTAGTAGTGATAAAAGGTCATGTGTTGTGTGAACTTTATAAAGCATATAAAGTAATACATTTGTAAAATTTTTAAATACATTTTAAAAAAAAATTATCATAACATTGGATAAAATAGGGGGGATAGAAAGGTGGGACCGGAAAGGACCCGAAGGAGGAATCGATTTCCTATCTCTAACTCTCTATCACCCCCATTTTATCAAGGCAAAAAATGCCCCAAAAATATCTTACAAAAAAAATTATATTCTTTTATTCATTATATTTATATTATAATTACAATATAATCACCACTACATCATTTTATTGGTGGTGGCATCTTTATACTATTTAACATTAATGGGAATAACAGCATTATAAATAGCGTTACTTTATTTAAATCATTACCATTACTGACAATAAAATGTGGTGCTACTATAATTAAGCTCACTAAAGCGGTTTTAATCCAGGTAAACCCTTTTAACCATACAACCTGTTTTTCTCAGGTGTGTGTTCTCAGTGCGAAAACATGAGGATTAATGTGTGTGTATGTTGGGGGTGGGAGACCACATATCTGGTGATAATTGGAGTAGGTAAATTCAGAGTGTGGATGTTCACACACAGACATGCACAGTTGAACACACTGACCGCCTGTAATCACATTATACTTAAATATGTACATTTCAGTAAGTATGTACTTTCCGAGCGCTTAAAAGTCAATTCTATATAGTATGGTTACAGGCAGTATGAATGAAATTTGGACGTTTTACATGAGTCAGAGTAATAGCAGGTCTAACATGTTCAAAGGTATCTTTTACGAACTAGAACATTACTTTTTCCTTGTTTAGTTAAAAGACAAAAAGTTTTATGTAACAACAGGAGGAAAAAGTCTCTCCACATCAGTGGAAAGTAATTCCAATCTAACTAAAACCCCTTACATTGTCACATGACACCACAACATTAAAATCTTGTGGATTTGTGTACAATACTTTATAATAACAATCTATTCTATTTATTGTATATTTCATTCATCTGTTGACATGTCTCAACACTTTTTAAAACCCACTCATATGCTTTGATGGGTCAGAGATGTTTTTGATAGATAGGGGAGACCTACACAATATTAGCCATTATGTTATGGCAAATTGGTGTATTATAAACCAGGCTTTTAAAATTTATAGTAACACAGTGAAACTTTATCTTCTTTTTCTTTGGGCTGTTCCATCCTAGCTGGTCTCACCACTGTCTTGAACACCTTCTCCCTAATTCTAGCTGACATTCTCCTGTCATACATCCTGACACGTTTCTCCATCTGTTCCAACCCGCCTGTACTCAAAGTACTTCAAGGTTCAAGGTTCAATGAGCTTTATTGTCATTTCAACCATATATAGCAGATGTAGTACACAGTGAAATGAAATAACGTTTCTTTAGGACCCCCCTGGTGCTACAAAAAACATAGAATTACACAAAACAACAAAGAGCCACTAAACAGGATAGACATAAAGTGCATGTGTGCAACCTAGTGCAGAAACAGACAGTGCAATAAACAATACGAACATTACAAAGACAGTACAACAAGAAAATAAAGAACGGAACATAACACAGTAGCGCCAACCATATTGTAAGATGAGGTAGACATGAAATGTGCAAATTAACAACAGTACTGTGCAAATAGCATTGTAAGCGACTATAGAAATGTAAAGTGACTGTGCTTCACAAAAAAGTTTGAGTGTGTGTGCATATTTGTAGGTTGAGGTAGTTCAGTTCGGTGTGTTGAACAGCCTGATGGCTTAAGGAAAGAAACTGTTACACATTCGGGTTGTGATGGTCCGAATGCTACGGTATCTTTTTTCCAGAGGGCAGGAGTGTAAAGAGTGAGTGTGAGGGGTGTGTGGGGTCCTTCACAATGCTGTTAGCATTGATCATTTCAGCTGTTCTCACTGTCCTCTGCAGGGTCTTGCATCCGAAATGGTGCAGTTCCCAAACCAGGCAGTGATGCAGCTGCTCAGAACGCTCTTGATGGTCCCTCTGTAGAACATGGTCAGGATGGGAGGTGGAAGGTGGGCTTTCTTCAGTCTTCGCAGGAAGTAGAGGCGCTGCTGGGTTTTTTTGCTAATAGAGCTTGATTGACCAGGTGAGGAAATTTAGTGTTCTCTACCGAGGAGCCGTCGATGTTCAGCGGAGAATGGTCGCTCTTTGCTTTTCTGAAATCAACAACTATCTCCTTAGTCTTATCAGCGTTCAGAGACAGGTTATTGGCTTTACACCAAGCTGTTAGCTGTTTCACCTCCTCTCTGTATGCTGACTCTTCGTTCTTGCTGATAAGACCCACCACGGTCGTGTCATCGGCGAACTTGACGATGTGATTTGAGCTGTGCATTGCTACACAGTCATGAGTCAGCAGAGTGAACAGCAGTGGACTCAGCACGCAGCCCTGTGGGGCCCCAGTGCTTAGTGTGGTGGTGCTGGAGATGCTGCTTCCAATCCGGACTGACTGAGGTCTTTCCATAACGAAGTCCAGGATCCAGTTGCAGATGGAGGTGTTCAGGCCCAGCTTCTTGATCAGATGCTGATGATGGTGTTAAATGCTGAACTGAAATCTGTGAACAGCATTCGTATGTATGTGTCTTTATTGTAAAGGTGTGTGAGGGCCAGATAGAGGTAGCATCGGTGGCAATAGCGTCATTGGTGGAATGATGCGGGTAGTACGCAAACTGTAATGGGTCCAGTGTGGGGGTAGCAAGGTTTTAATGAGCCTCATGACGAGCCTGTTGAAGCATTTAATCACAATGGGTGTGAGTGCGACAGGACAGTAGTCATTGAGGCAGGAGACTGCTGACTTTTTCGGCACAGGGATGATGGTGGTAGCAGTTTTGAGGCACGTGGGAATGACAGCGGTGCACAGGGAAGTGTTAAAGATGTCAGTGAAGACATCTCCTAGTTGTGTTGCACAGTCCCTGAGCACTCTGCCGGGGATGTTGTACGGTCCAGCAGACTTTCCGTGGGTTAACTTTGCTTAAAGTTCTCCTCACATCAGCCATGTTTAGACAGAGCACCTGGTTGTTGGGAGGAGGGGTGGTCTTCCTCGCTGCCACATTGTTCTGCACCTCAAACCGGGCTTAGAAATCGTTCGTTGGTGATCATCTGGATGCCCTGCCAGATGTGCTGAGTGTCTCTGCTGTCCTGAAAGTGTCTGTGAATTTTCTTGCTGTATGTGCGCTTTGCCTCTCTGGCTGTTTTTAGGGCCGTCTTGTCCCATGGTTTCTGGTTGGAGTGTGTTGTGATGGTTTTGGAGACAGTCATGTCATCAATGCACTTGCCGATATGATGTCGTGTACTCCTCCAGGTACAGATTTGCCGTTGGTTGCAGCCTCCCTAAACATCTGCCAGTCAGTGCACTCAAAATAGTCCTGAAGTGGGGTGAGAAGAGGGAGGGGGCCAAGGAGCAAGACTTTGCTCAGGATGGTGCCCAGGGGGAGCGAGGAGCACAGGGGAGCCAGAGGGGGAAGCGAGGAGTGCGGCAGAGTCAGAGGGGGAAGCGAGGAGCCAGGCAGAGCCAAAGGGGGAAGCGAGAAGCCAGGCGGAGCCAGAGGAGTGACGTCCTGAGTGGGACCAGAGACCTCAGCGACGTCCTGACCAGGACCAGAGACCTCAGCAACGTCCTGAGCGGGACCAGAGACCTAAGCGACGTCCTGAGCTAAAATATCGAAGGCCTCCCGTAACCGTGAATAAAAATAGTCCACCAAACTAGAAATTCGTGAATCAGAATTCCACGCAGCAGAGGCCCACTTCAGTGCTCTCCCAGAAAGCAGTGTTAACAGAAACGCACACTTTTTATAGTCTGAAAACAAAAATTCAGAATTTTGGCTGAACAATATTTGACACTGGCATACAAAAATTTGCTGTTAAATTTCTCCAGCAAAGCGAATAATAAAGCGGACGCGCCGGTGCTCATCCGTGGTGATGCGTGCCTTTGTTGAGGTGGTGGTCACGTGGAACTCGGTCTTCACAAGTTTTACAGTTTAGGTTCTTCAGGAGAAGTTCGAGGACCTGTCTTAAGTGAACTGTGTGTTCCCCGACTGAGTTACTGTAAATTAAGATGCTGTCAAGGTAAACTAACTTAAAATGGTTCACAGCTTCCCATTCGGCTTTACATTCGTAAGCCCAAACGACATTAAATCACACACAGGTGTATCACATCATGTACACATGATTAGAACATTTTTACTCAGCTTTTTGAAAAAGGCTGGCCCTATTTAGACCACAGACATTTAGTTTGGTGTGCTCTTTACTGTTGAAGTGATAGTAAACACCATACTGAAATCGAAAGAGCTTTCTGAGGCCTTCAGAAAAATGACTGTAGCAGCCTATAAGTGTGGAGCGGGATTTAAAAAGATCTCAAAAGATTTTGAAATCAGCCATTCCATTGTCCACAAAATAGTCTACAAGTGAAGGACATTTAAAACAACTGACAACATACCCAGATCTGGCATCCAAGCAACTTCACCTCGAGAGCAGGCCGCAAGATGCTAAAAAAGTCACCAAAAACCCTTACGGGACCTAATGTAGGCTCTTGCCACTGTTGATGTGAGGTGCATGACTATACTAATTTAACTTTTAGAGAGGTGTGCAAGGAGGAAACCTTTGCTTTCTAAGGAAAACATGAAGGCCAGGCTAATGTTTGCCAGAGAGAACATAGACAAAGTCCAAGACTTCTGGAATAATATTCTTTGGACAGATTTGTCCAAAATTGAATTATTTGGACACTGCAACAGAGAACAGGTATGCTTTGCTGCAGCAGGACCTGGCCAGCTTACCAGCATGGAATCCACCATGAATTCTACCATGTATTGAAGGGTGCTTGAGGAAAATTTAAGACCAGCTGTAAAAAAAGTTAAAGCTGAAGTGGAACTGGACCCTGCAACATGACAATTACCCAGAAACATACCAGTTAATCCACCAAGCCCAGATCTGAAACCCAGTTGCTGTGGGGCAACTTGAAATGGGCTGTACATGCAAGAAACCCCTTAAACATCTTGCAGCTAAAAGAACATCGAGAAGTGGGGCAAACTTTCCTCAGACCGATGTCAGAGACCAGTAGATGGCTACATTTACATTTGCAGCATTTGGCGGACGCCCTTATCCAGAGCGACTTACATTTATCTCATTTATACAAGTGAGCAATTGGGGATTGAGGGCCTTGCTCATGGGCCCAGTGGTGGTGGCTTGGTGGAGCTGGGAATCGATTGGTAATCCAACACCTTAATCATGAGCCACCACTTCCTACATTCCTACAACACTTGGCTACATAAAGCATCTCATTAAAGGGGTAACACTAGCTATTAAGGGGTAGGGTGTCCTAACTTTTTTCTCAGTTAGAATACATATTTTTTGTTAAAATGTTTTGTTTAAAGAGTAAAGCATTGTAAATATTTGTTGTTTACCTGTAATTAACAAATTACAAGATAAGCCATCAATATGTTAACATTTCCTAATAAATAACTAAGTATTTAATGGGGTGTCCTGATTTTTTCACAGGACTGTAACTAATGATTATTAGGGTGTGTGTGTTGGGGATGAGAATTGGCTTAAGCCCTGTCCACAGGTACATGGGTATTTTCAAAACCGCAGCTTTTTAAAGACACTGTTGTACATGGGGCCTTAGGTCGAGTACATTTCCATCGTTGGTCAACCAGAGGCAGAGAGTAGTGTGTGTATTCAAACACAAGTACGCACAGTTGCACACACCATTGACAACTGCTCTGTTCCTGATTGTGTACTACTTAATGTGAATGGATCACAAGTACATACACAACAATCATTTTTATAGATATGACACTGTTTCATGAAGAGTTAAATTAGAGAAACTATTTTCTTTTAACTAAATCAAAAACTCTCTCTTTTAACAACCATAGACCAATTGACTGATTTTAAAACTATGTTTTTGGTAACTCTCACTAAATAGCCAACTACCATGGAAACAGGGCTTAATTTTCTTTTATATATTTTCTTGTATAAATTTGATCTTATGTCTTACTTTCGTCCACTTGCATCACCCAATTCTAGGAGGTTGTGTTATGGGCATGTTAGTTTCATTCATTTCCTTGACTTTATTTCTAATATACAGTACATTTGGCTAATTTCATACTATAGTGCCTGTTCTTGACAGCTTTTTTGTTTGTGTATGTGTGTAGATCTCCTGGCTGTGCCAAAACACCCATATGCTGCAATGGAGAACTGGGGTCTTAGTGTATTTGTAGAGCAGAAGATTTTGCTGGATCCAGAAGTCTCATCTTTCTCCTACCAGATGGAGCTCACCATGGTGGTGGTGCATGAGATCTGCCACCAGGTAATTAAAGGCCTATTTGTGTCTACAAATAGGCCTTTAACTTTAAACAGCAAAAATCTAATCTAAGTAAAATTATAACTTTAAATAATTTACAGTTGTACATATCAACATTGCTTCAGTGAGGTGTCCACTACTAGAGTTACAGTGTAGCACTTACCTTATAAGGTTGCCTCCTCTTAATTCCTTAGTTATGGGTTTATAGGATAAAAACAGGTCTGAAAAAAGAGAAAAAGAGAACATAACCAAATCAAAACAAAGTGTGCGCAAACACACACACACACACACACACACACACAGAGTTTCTGTATAAATAATAATACACAGGCCCATGTGGAATTAATGAGGCTTTGTTGATGTCTACATCGCCCACAGTAAACCCACCCATACCGGGCCACATGGACATGTTTGCTGGGGATGAACCTTAGTTTTAAAAGATTTTTCAGTAATCAATTTTTTTTATTATAGAACAACCCTTTTTATTTACTGTAAGTATATGTACTATAGTAAAAATTTTGAAATCACCTTGGTTACGTATGGTAACCCTCGTTACCCGATAGAAGGAACGGAGACGTTGTGTCGAGTGATGACACTAGGTGAAACGTTTTGGGACCTGAACTATCTCTGATCTATTTCAAGATGGCCAATAAAATTAGACAAGCAGATTTTGCATTATTCTCACGCCCCGGACTTCTGGGTATAAATAGACTGGTCGCGATTCTGCTCATCGTTCGGTGCAGTGACATGAGGGACACAACATCTCTGTTCCCGCCAATAGGGAATGAGGGTACCATACAGGGTTACCATACGTAACGGAGACGTTACCTTTTTGTCGTTCCTCCGGCTTTGTGTCGAGTGACGACACTAGGGGTCCCTAAACTACATGTCACTGCGCCAGACTGTGTCAGACTGTGTCAGGGGTCTACCGAAGGTAAGTGCCGACAGGAACCAGCGTGTTCAAGCACAGCCTTAACCTCATGTCCCACCAGGGTGCAGGAACACTCCATCTCCTTCTACAAAGGGGATAACACAGCGTAGGCGAAGATCCTCAGTGAAGCCTTTTCTGGCACTCATCTTTTTTTCCTTATACACTACACTGAAGCCTCTTAACAGTGGAGATTACACACATTAGGCGGCAAAGAGCCAATACATGTGGAGCACAACCTAGTGAACCATCTGGCCTGGTCTTCCCTGGCTTGTGCCTCCACTGGATCTTCTGGGCAGGCATGTGCTGCTTGATGCATGTGGGGCCCAGGGTCAGACAATGGAACCCATCTCAGGCCAAATTGGCGCAACCCTACAAACAAGCTGTACTATCTACCCTTCCACTGAGTCTTAGGCACTGCACAAGACTTTAGAGGGCACAGGTTCCATTAGTAGATTGTAGAATCTGACAAATGAATTGGGAGTAGCCCAACCTGCAGCTCTACATATGTCTGCTGGGCCAAATTCTAGGCACGCTCCATTGACAGAGAGGGCTTGGAGGTCCCCCACCCTCTTGATCGAGCCAAGTGCTCTTAGCTCCACAGACTGCAAGGACTCAAATAGGTCTCGCTGTAAGGCCTGTAGCACCACAGAGAGATTCCAAGAGAGGATAAGGCGTGGTGCCAGATGGAGTAGCCTCCTGCAGCCTTTAAAGAACCCATCAGAACCCATCATGTGCATCAGACCTAGGGGGACCACCATGGCCGAGGATGCCAAATGCATCAGGAGCCTCTAAAAGTGTTTGAGGGGGACCACTGAGCTCTGCTTGAAAACTCACACATTTCAGCACTGCCTGGGATCTCTCTGGAGAGAGCCAGACCTTCAGCATGACCAAGTCCAGGTAGATATTATCCAGAAAAGAGCTTTGCATGGGGGAGAGTTTCCCTGTGGCTAAAGAAAGCAGTGCTAGCGCCTGCCCTCTGTCGAGAACTGCTGGGAGAACTCCTCCACAGTGTCAACAAAGAGACTGCCTGGTGATATGGGGGCATCGAGAAAGCGAACCTTCTCTACCTCCCGCATATCAGCCAGGTTCAGCCACAATTGGTGTTCCTAGAACACTTGCATGGCCAAAACCCTCTTTCCCTGATCTTGCAGTGTGAACTTCGTAGTCAGACAAAAGGTCTGGGTTGGGCCCCATGCAGCTCTTTCAACGCCTGTGCCTGGTAGACCTGCAGGATGGCCATGGTGTGTAGGGCAGATGCAGCCTGTCCAGATGCAGCTTAAGACTTCGTCACTAGGGCAGAAAAAAAACGTACATGCTTTGGAAGAGAATCTCGGACAGCTTACTCTCAGATGCCGCTATCGACATTAAATTGGCTCTTGGCTCCGGCTGGGGAATCACTCTCATTCCTCTAGTGGCCTGACTGATGTGCATGCTGCCAGGGAAGGTTGGGAAGCCTGCGGGGACTGACCCTGTGTGGCCATTGCCCCTCTATGCTGCTCCCCAGCAATCCCCACTGCTGCCTTGTACCTGGCAGTAGAATAAGCTGAGTGGAGAGAATCCGGGCTGCCAAGGCTTTCCGCTAAGCAAAAACCTTCTGCAACCAGTTGCTGTGTGGACAGGGCCCATACACAGATAACAGCATTTGTGTCAGTCATTGAATGCGATAGACTGAGCGCATCCGGAAACATGGCCGAAAAGACATAAGACGCCCTTTGCCAAGGAAAAAAAGCTCTTTTAGGTTTTTTTTTTTGCTCAGGCACTACTGCAAGCGGAGCCCCACCCCCATCTCGGCTACTCAGACCACATCTCTTCTATGCTGATGCCAGCATACAGACCGCTTGAAAGACGCTCTAATCCGGTTTCAAAGAAGGTGAGAACGTGGCCAACAGGAGCTACTTCTGCTCTTCAGGACTGTTTTGGGTGCACTGACTGGCAGATGTTTAGGGAGGCTGCAACCAACGGCGAATCTGTTAACTTGGAGGAGTACACCACATCAGTGATCAGCTATATCGGCAAGTGCATTGATGATGTGACTGTCTCCAAAACCATCAAAACACGCTCCAACCAGAAACTGTGGATGACCACAGAGGTGCATGCGCTGCTTAAGTCCAGGGACTCCGCCTTCAGGACAAAGGACAAGTTGGCCCTAAAAACAGCCAGGGCCAAACTGTCTAGAGCCATCAGAGAGGCAAAGCGCACGTACGGCAAGAAAATTTACGGCCACTTTCAGGACAGCGGAGACACTCGGCGCATGTGGCAGGGCATCCAGACGATCACTAACTACAAGGCAACTCCACCTGCTTGTAACAGTGACGCCTCCCTACCAGATGCGCTGAATGAGTTCTAATCTTGGTTTGAGGTGCAGAACAACGTGGCAGTGAGGAAGACCACCCCTCCTCCCAATGACCAGGTGCTCTGTCTAAACACGGCTGATGTGAGGAGAACTTTAAGCCACGGAAGTCTGCTGGACAGGACAACATCCCCGGCATAGTGCTCAGGGACTGTGCAACACAACAGGCAGATGTCTTCACTGACATCTTCAACACTTCCCTGTGCACCGCTGTCATTCCCAGCATCAAAACAGCTACCATAATCCCTGTGCCGAAAAAGTCAGCAGTCTCCAGCCTCAATGACTACCGTCCCGTCGCACTCGAACCCATCGTGATGAAATGCTTTGAAAGGCTCGTCATGAGGCACATTAAGACCCTGCCCCCCCCCCACTGGACTTATTACAGTTTGCATACCGTCCGAACGGTTCCACGGACGACGCTATTGCCACAACCCTCCTTTTGGCCCTCACACACCTGGACAATAGAGACACATATGTATGAATGCTGTTCATAGACTTTAGTTCAGCATTAACACATCTGATCAAGAAGCTGAGCCTGCTGGGCTTGAACACCCCCATCTGCAACTGGATCCTGAACTTTCTGAGGGAAAGACCTCAGTCAGTCCGGATTGAAAACAGCACCTCCAGCACCTCCACAATGAGCACGTGGTGGGTCTCATCAGAAAGAATGACGAGTCAGCCTACAGAGAGGAGGTGAAACAGCTAACAGCTTGGTGTAAAGCCAATAACCTGTCTCTGAACGTTGACAAGACTAAGGAGATAGAGCGACCATTCTCCGCTGAACATCGACGGCTCCTTGGTAGAGATCATCAAGGACACCACCGCTGCACCCAGGGGTCTTCTTGTGACTTTCGGTTATAGCCACTGCCATGAGGCAGAGAACGCTGCTCCTGCTGCTGCTCCTTGAATGACGCAAAAGAGGTAATCTCTCAAATCACTTCTTCTTTAAGGCTGCTGCTGCCGCTGCGAAGACCCTCATTTGGCTCCATAAAACAAAACGATGAGCAGAATTGTGACCAGTATATTTATACCTGAAGTTTTGGGGCGTGACCAGCTATGCAAATTCTGCTTGTCCAATTTCATTTGCCTTTTTATAATAGATCAGAGGTACTTCTAAAATGTAAATGAAGTGAAAGACAGAAAGGGAAATATCATTCTCCCTTGTAGCCCCTTTTACTAACATAGGTTAATAAGAATAAATACATCTGGCATGCTTTCAGCTTAAATTGAAAAAAGCTCTTTTCCATTTATATTTATGTGAAGCAGATGTCAGAGAGGAAACCATATTGCAGGAAAAGGCTTTATTAAAACCCCAGCAATGCAAAAACAAGGTCAAAAAACAGGTACACAAAAATTCAACACAAACCATGCAAACAAATCCAAAACAGTAGGAAGTAAACATATTCCAGAGACAGAGAGCAGAAAGCAGAGTTCAGTAAACCATGAAGACATAACCATAAACTTGAACATAAGCAATCGGTATGTTGACTAGCAAACTCGTGATCATAAGGCACTTGGTACTGTTGAAGGAACCACATGAGACACGGTTTTGACACTAGGAATGAGTAGGTCTTTAATAACATGCGATACCAAAAACCTGAGGCAGACTGCAGAATGTCTCCCGAACAAAGTTTACATCGGGCTTATATAGACAGTTCCCACCCATTATACATTGTTCTCTCTCTCTGGGACACAGGAACTCATACATCATGTGTGTGACAACCTGAACTTTGCCCTTCCCCTAAATTTAAACATCCCCATCTGTTCCCATCCATAACCCCCTTATATGGCAACCTATACATTCCACGATTTCTCCAACACACATGACAATACCGCCATTATATACCCACTGAATTTATACACAGGTTGAAAAAAATTCTACTACATATTACCCCTCTCTTTGGGCTATCAAAGCTCAAACAACCAGCCTATATCTAGAGGCAGAATTATTAGGCAAATGAGTATTTTGACCACATCATCCTCTTTATGCATGTTGTCTTACTCCAAGCTGTATAGGCTCGAAAGCCTACTACCAATTAAGCATATTAGGTGATTGTGCATCTCAGTAATGAGAAGGGGTGTGGTCTAATGACATCAACACCCTATATCAGGTGTGCATAATTATTAGGCAACTTCCTTTCCTTTGGCAAAATGGGTCAAAAGAAGGACTTGACAGGCTCCGAAAAGTCAAAAATAGTGAGATATCTTGCAGAGGGATGCAGCACTCTTAAAATTGCCAAGCTTCTGAAGCGTGATCATCGAACAATCAAGCGTTTCATTCAAAATAGTCAACAGGGTCGCAAGAAAGTCAAGCGTGCAGCTGCCAAGATGCCATTTGCCACCAGTTTTTGCCATATTTCAGAGCTGCAACATCACTGGAGTGCCCAAAAGCACAAGGTGTGCAATACTCAGAGACATGGCCAAGGTAAGAAAGGCTGAAAAAAAAAACGACCACCACTGAACAAGACACACAAGCTGAAACGTCAAGACTGGGCCAACAAATATCTCAAGACTGATTTTTCTAAGGTTTTATGGACTGATGAAATGAGAGTGAGTCTTGATGGGCCAGATGGATGGGCCCGTGGCTGGATCGGTAAAGGGCAGAGAGCTCCAGTCCGTCTCAGACGCCAGCAAGGTGGAGGTGGAGTACTGGTTTGGGCTGGTATCATCAAAGATGAGCTTGTGGGGCCTTTTCGGGTTGAGGATGGAGTCAAGCTCAACTCCCAGTCCTACTGCCAGTTTCTGGAAGACACCTTCTTCAAGCAGTGGTACAGGAAGAAGTCTGCATCCTTCAAGAAAAACATGATTTTCATGCAGGACAATGCTCCATCACACGCGTCCAAGTACTCCACAGCGTGGCTGGCAAGAAAGGGTCTAAAAGAAGAAAAAGTAATGACTTGGCCTCCTTGTTCACCTGATCTGAACCCCATAGAGAACCTGTGGTCCATCATGAAATGTGCGATTTACAAGGAGGGAAAAACAGTACACCTCTCTGAACAGTATCTGGGAGGCTGTGGTTGCTGCTGCACACAATGTTGATGGTGAACAGATCAAAACACTGACAGAATCCATGGATGGCAGGCTTTTGAGTGTCCTTGCAAGGAAAGGTGGCTATATTGGTCACTGATTTGTTTTTGTTTTGTTTTTGAATGTCAGAAATGTATATTTGTGAATGTTGAGATGTCATATTGGTTTCACTGGTGAAAATAAAAAATTGAAATGGGTATATATATTTGTTTTTTCTTAAGTTGCCTAATAATTATGGACAGTAATAGTCACCTGCACACACAGATATCCTCCTAAAATAGCTAAAACTAAAAACAAACTAAAAACTACTACTTCCAAAATATTAAGCTTTGATATTAATGAGTTTTTTTGGGTTCATTGAGAACATGGTGGTTGTTCAATAATAAAATTAATCCTCTAAAATACAACTTGCCTAATAATTCTGCACTCCCTGTATCTAGAGTGCAGCTTCATCATCAGCAGCTCTAAATACAAACCAGTGATCCAAAACTGAATCACAATATTACTATCAAATGACTGCATCATGCAACCGCACTCTAGATCCATTATTTTATCAGAATCTAGTAAAAGAAACAATCTCCATTATCCAAAAGGTAACTCATCCCGGTGTCGATTATATGTATACATAGGTTTAACATTTTAGTGAATAATGTGAATACAGAAAGATATAAAATAAAACAATATATAAAATGGTATGTGATAATGTAGTGTAAGTCTTCGACCCAGATACTTTGCGCATCGTAGAGGGCCACCACCACAAGGGGAGAGGCCCAGGCTAGTGCTTACTCCCAGGGGCTTGGTTCATCATCAGCTTCTTCTTCGTCCTCCTCTGAGGTACTGGAAATTTCCTCTGATATTTGTAAGTCCCAAGCTGTAGCGCACACATTCTCTGTTGTTTTTGGAATAATGTTTTTCACATACATTTGTCGAACCGTAGCCTTAACAAGCAAAGATTTTAATATTGGAAACACACAACAAAATAATAATCCTCCTACTATAATCAAACCCCCTAAAAGGATTCCTATTTTAGTAAACCATTTACCCCAATTACCAAACCCCAAATCTAGCCAATCCCATAACTTCTCATCCCTCCCAGCATTAGTTGAAACTTCCTGTCTTAATGTTTTTAATTTGTTTATGGCCTTTGTAAAGGCACCCTCGGGAGCTGTGTTGTTAGGAATATACGTACAGCATTGGTCACCAAATAATACACATACTCCTCCTTTATCCGCTAATAACCAGTCAAGAGCTTGTCTATTTTGCCATGTCATGGTACTAGTTGCATCTAGTTGTTCTCCTAATGCAGTTAATGCGTCGTCGGTATAATTAATAAATCTTTGTTGATTATAGTAAATATAATTAATCCATTCAGTATTTTTATTTGGTGAAATCCAGATAAATATTGATTCATATCCTGCTAATATTTCACTTCTAGCTTTAAATTCATTAGGAATGCCTCTGGGTTGACCAATTGAATCCAAATATACACTAGGGTCTGGTTCATAAGCTCTTTTTTTACGACCTTCATTTTCCCCCCAAGATATAATGTTTATTTCTTGAATAAGTCGCACTCTTGTGCATATACCTTGCCAGCCCAATGGTAGATAGGCTAAGAGCCGCTCCCCTCCACAAACCCAAAAGAAATCCGCTACAATTACGGCTTGATCGCGATATAGTTCTACAGACGGTGGTACTATAGTCTGATTTGCACAATCGTTTAAACTTATGTTTATTCCTAAATGACAAAAGTTTTTGTTAAAATTAGCACAGTTCCGATAATTATGTGTGGTATGAACTACCGTTACCCTATTTAACGGTGATTTGGAACATACTATACAATTGTCCATACCTACTTCTCTTGCCGTAAAAGCTACCCACCTATACCATTCATTATTTTTTGCTATATTCCATAGTGTATTTAAGTTATTACTTCTAATTTTATTATTGATTTTACTATTAGTACTCCTGTGTTGTTTTGATCGGTTACGTTCAGTTATTACTGGAGTGATATGTAACTCTGATGACTTGTTTTTAGGATTAGCTGAAGGTTGTAAAGTCAATTGTTGGGAAAGTTGGCTGGAATTGTGTATCTGAATGGTCAATGAATTTTGAATTAACATAACAAACAGATTGATTGTCAACATTGTATTCTGTTTTATCTTTTTCATTCTCTAGCTTAATTCCTTCAATACCTTTTACCAAACTCTCAACCCCTTGTACCTTATCCACCTGCATTGCTGAACTCTCTTTTCCTCTATTTGTTGAATTTTTATCAACAACCTTTGTGCAGTGGTTCAAATGATACCATGTGGTCTTTCCTTCCACTTGGATTGCTGTAGGGGTCGCTGCTACAACTTTGTAAGGCCCCTCTCTCCTGGGTTCATTCCACTTCCTCCGAAACACCCTCAAATAGACTTGGTCACCTGGGACAATTAGGCGGGGAGATTCAGATTCAGGACAAGGTTTCCGTCTTGATTCCTGTAAATAGATTGCTTTATGTATTGCAGTTAGTTTTTTCATATATGATCTGAGTTCCATTTGTAATTGTTCAAGTGGAGGCCCTTTGTAGGGACCCCTGTGACGTGGTACTGGCATAGGCCTTCCTGTAAGCATTTCATGCGGTGTTAGATGCGTGCTTATGTTAGTTTGCATGCGATAACTCATTAGTGCAAGAGGTAAAGCATCAACCCAATTTAGCTTAGCACTCTCACATACCCTTTCAACCATTCCCTGTGATTGGGGATGGTAAACACATCCTAATCTTTGTTTTATTCTTAGATGTTGCAATACTTGTTTTACTGTTTTTTGAATAAATGCTGATCCATTATCAGAACAAATCAACCGATCATCCATGTACTGCAGCAAAGTACTGCCTATTACCAAATCCTAAGTCAACCTTAAGCACTTGAGTAAATATATGCGGTGAATGCTTGAACCCTTGTGGCAGTCTAGTGTATGTATATTGTGTACCAGCAAATGTAAATGCAAACAGATATCTACTGTCTTCTGCCACTGGAACACTAAAAAATGCTGAACAAAGATCAATCACTGTAAAATATTTGGCATCAGGCGGAACATTTGTCAACAAAGTTTGTGGATTAGGAACATCAACTGGCCCATCTTCTGTTACATCATTAATTGCTCGAAGATCGTGTACAAGACGCCATTTAGCTTTATCCGCTTTAAGTATAGGAAAGATTGGAGTATTACAATAACTGGATGTCTCAATTAATACACCTGCTTTTACTAAGCCATCAATGGTTTTCTTTATCCCTGCTTCTGCTTCAGATTGTAAAGGATACTTTCTAGGAAGAGAAGCATCTGGCCTAAGCCGTACTTGAACTGGACAAGCTGATTTTACTAGTCCCACATCAGTGTCATGTCGGGACCACATCTCAGATGGAACCTGCTTTTCCATGTCCCTGATTAACTCAGAGTCTGCTACTGAGGTTACCGTCATTTGCGAAGTTTATGACTAATGACTACCTCTTGCGGATTGCCAATCAATTTATTACCACACAGAATTTTTGTGTAATTTTTGTCAACAGAATGGAAGATCAACGGATTCACTGTTGACTCCCACTGCATTTGTGTTGCTTCCTTCATCATAGGCCCTAAATCTCTTGCTTTGTAATCTTTCCCTACAAACAAAGTTACATGTGGAACAGATTCCTTTCCCTTAAACCACCTCTTCACAAAATCACAATCAACAATGTTCATGGCTGCACCCTGCTTACCTATGATAATATACTGTGTAACTAAATCAAGTTCTGATCCTTCACTGATCCTTGCCATGTCTTTTCTAATTCGGTGTCCTTACTATCGTCATATATCATTGTACAATGAAACTCTGTATTAGATAAACATGCTTCAGGAATCTGTGCCTTTATGAACTTACCCCATTTCTCAATTACAGGCTTCACATCATCACCACTCAGTCCTATCCAAAAGACATTTGCCTTCAACTCAGTAACCAACATTTGACCTCCTATTCCTTCCATATCTACATACACCCCCCTCTGGGGAACACCATGTTTTTATCCCTAATTTACATAATGCATCTCTTCCTAACAAATTAACAGGAGTTTGATTTGAAATCAGAATTGGCATACGCACACTTCTTTCATTCATCTGCAGGCAAACAGGAGCAGTCATTGGAATTAATTGCTTTTGTCCCGAGAATCCTACCGTTTTTGCAAATTTACCAAACAAGGGGAGATGTGAGGCATACCTTCAATTTAGGCATGTGAATACTGCTCCTGTATCTACCAACATAGGTGTATTTTTACCTTCAATTTTAATATGTAACAATGGTTCCTGATCTGCATTAGTAGATAAAGTTGTCAATTGATACTCCCCGATAAGATTCTCTGGGCATCCCTAGTAACCATGTTTTGGACCCCCCCAAGGATTCACAGGTCCCGAAGATTGATTTTGAAAAGGCTGCTGCCACCCCCTTTCCCCCATACCTCGAGGCGCTAGATTCCATGGGTTGAAAGGACACACTGCTTTAATATGGCCCAGCTGTCTGCATCTCCAGCACATTTCTGGTTGATTAGCAGGTCGGAAGTCTTTGCTTTTCTGTGGTAAAGGGCCCCTCCACCCTCCTTGCTTTGGTTGCGTAGTATAAACATTGACGACAGGCATAGGGTGCTGCTGCACCTCTGGACCGCTACATCTGGGGTTAGCTGTCAGTAAAGCCGGGGCATTTGCTGGTATCTCACTTTGGGCGCTCACGGACATCTGTTCAACATTATCAGTCTTTATTACTCCTTGCACTTTTCGCTTGTTTTTGTTTGTCAGTTCATCAAGCTGTAGTTGAGTCAGCTTACGTTGTAACTCCTTCTCTTGGGCTCTTAATTTCTGCTCAGCCTTTCTATGCTGCTCAACGGCATGCGAGACATATTCACAGAATTCATGGTGAGGTTTGGAATTCAGACCAACCACCTCCTCTAGCTTACATTTTACTGCTTGAGGCATGGCATTAATCACCGCTTGTCTAAACAATGTAGCCAGCAATGGGTCACCTTCGGGATTTCCCTCGGTCTCCTGTTTCCATTTTTTAAGCTGGTTTTGCACATACACAGCGGGATTCTCTGTTTCTTGTAACAGTTCACCCCTTAATGCCTTTGGGTCAACTCTGGTCGGGTATTCGATACGCAGAGCGTGCCAGACTGCAGGACGATAAGCATCAAACAAAGTTCCATCCATCACATGAGTATCTACTGCATCAACTAAATCAGAGGCCTGGAGAATCTCCTCCATCTTCCCCTTGCCCATCACTTTTGCCAGCAGAGCTTTCAGGTCACCGATGGATAGCAGTTTACCAGCTGTTTCGTCCTCTAGACCTTTAATCCATTTCCCAGCACACCTCAGGAACCAACCATTCAAGGATATTAGGGAGACGAGTGACAAGCCCCTCAAGATCTTGAGTTGCCCACGGTACGTACTGGCCCTGTGAACCCTTAATTAAAATTGGGAATTGTGGAGCTAATTTTCTAAGTCTTCCCGTGGTCCTTCCCTGTTTCCAACTTCCTATATCAAGCGGCGTTCTACCCCTACTTATCTCCTCACTACTGTGTAAAAACCTACTCCTGTTTCTTAACACTTCATCTGTCTCAGGTAACTCTTTATCTGTTCTCCAACCTTTGCCATATTCTATCTCTTCCTCACTTTCCTGTATTTCTATATCTTTCTCTTTTCCATATCGGCTTTTAATCCTATCTAAATCAGCTCTTACCTCTTTATAACAATCCAAAGACAGCTATTCATTCTTATTCAACATTTTACTTTCTCTTACCTTTGGTTTAACACCCAGTTCTTTATCACCATCATCTAAATCAACACAGCCCTCCATCTGCATCTCTCCCGAGACCGCGACAGTACCCGTAAGAATTGGAAATTGACCTTCTACGGTCAAGTATGGAGGTGGGTTAGCCAGCCCCTCCTTTCTCTGCTTCTCTGTCTCAGTACTTTTCATGGCCTTTTTTAACTGTTTTGTCTTTTTAGCAAGCTCTTCCGCTTCTTTTTTAAACAGGTTTAACACTTCTTTCTCTTGTTGTCTTTTTAACTCTCTCTTCTTTGTTTTGCTCCTAAACCCTGTACATTTATAGTTTTTCACTAATATCTCAAGCTGCTTACAAAGTTCTAAATCAAATGAACCATTTCTTGGCCATTTCGTTAGTAATTTATCAGTTCTATCACTCCATTTATTTGACAATTTAAGTATACGATCTTTACACAGCGGGTATTTTAATACCAACGTCTCTATTGGAGTAGCCTCTGTCATACCTTCTGCCATTCTATATTACCTACTTTATTTATTTATTTTATTAGGTGGCTTTAACCTATTATATTGTGTACTCTACAAAGTTATATATCTATAAAAACACAACAAGCACTCAGATGTTCTTTACTTGTTCTTGCGAGACACCAGCACACCATGAAACAAACTGCTTCGTTACTATGACTCTCTCTCACACACAAGCAAGTTATCTCACACACACTCATACACAACACACACGCACACCCCCTCATACACTCTTTTATTTGCATACACACAGTCCTTTATCCGATAGGACTCAACAATCATCCCCATACACACAGTCCTTTATTCGGTAGGACTTTATCATACATACAGTCCTTTATTCGGTAGGACTTATCATACATACAGTCCTTTATTCGGTAGGACTTATCACACACCTATACTCCCTCCCTGTGATGGAGGCCCGTCAAAGAAGAACCTCTAGCACTTGGAGAAGGAGTTTATGGAAGTTATCTTTAAATATACCAAGCACACAGACACTGACACAGACATAGAGCTCTCATTCACACGAAACGTTTCTCACACCTTCTAACACTACACACTATTTGCTGATTCACTTCCTCGACACAGCAACTAAACTACACCCGCTGTATACACCTACAGCAACTAAACTACATCCACTGTATAACACCTACAGCAACTAAACTACATCCACTGTATAACACCTACAGCAACTAAACTACATCCACTGTATACACCTACAGCAACTAAACTACATCCACTGTATACACCTACAGCAACTAAACTACATCCGCTGTATACACCTACAGCAATTAACCTACACACTGTAATACACTTCCTCTACGTACAGTGGTCCCACTAAATACACGTGCACGCTGTCTGCTTACGATGTATGCTGTCCATCAAGGCCCCCTCAACAACATCACAGACTCGCAGGATTCAATCTTTTTAACGTAACATTGTCCATCAAGGCCCCCTCAATGAAACAAAGATTAAATCATGCATTCACTCATTTCTGGCGTCAAAACACTCGCTATACATTAACTTTAACTTCGTTGTTGATGAGGTGTTCCCCACCACGGACTCTCCTAGCAAACAGCACAAACTAAGTATATAAGCAAAAACTGCTTACCTTATTTTAGGTGGCCACCGTTTGTGCTATCTGCCAGGAACGCCCGCAGCGAACGAACTTGCCCCTGCCAACCTCCTGGCTGGCTCGCCAATTGTTGAAGGAACCACACGAGACACGGTTTTGACACTAGGAATGAGTAGGTCTTTAATAACATGCGATACCAAAAACCTGAGGCAGACTGCAGAATGTCTCCCGAACAAAGTTTACATCGGGCTTATATAGACAGTTCCCACCCATTATACATTGTTCTCTCTCTCTGGGACACAGGAACTCATACATCATGTGTGACAACCTGAACTTTGCCCTTCCCCTAAATTTAAACATCCCCATCTGTTTCCCATCCATAACCCCCTTATATGGCAACCTATACATTCCACGGTTTCTCTAACACACATGACAATACCGCCATTATATACCACTGAATTTATACACAGGTTGAAAAAATTCTACTACAGTACATAGAGTTTACTGGTGGGACAGAATGCTGAAGGGGGGCCATTTCGGTGCTCTCTGGTGTTTTCTTTGTGGATATACCATCATATGGGGGCCAGCATCTGTGGATCAAAAATTGGTTTAGGGCATGGATCTCATAAATAGGGAACATGTCTGCAAGACCAGGCATCAGCCTTACCATTCTTAGTTTCTGGGCAATAGGTCACAGTAAACTGAAAGTATGTGAAGAACAAAGGCTTTAGCATTTGACGTATTTTAGATTTTTGTGATCTGAGGTGTGATCACCTGAAATGGATGGGTGCTCCCCTCCAGCTAGTGTGTCCATTCTGCCAGTAGCTCCTTGTTCGCCACATCATAATTTTGTTTAGCTGGTGTAAGCTTACACAAAAAGAAGGTGCAGAGATGCAGTTTAGAGGAGGTGCCCACTCTGTAATCAAAAGCATCCACTTCCACCACAAACATTAGCACAGGGTCAGGATGTTGCAGTATGGGAGCTATGGTGAACTTGAGCTGCTTGAAGGCTTTGGTGGCCGTCCAGTGGAGCTTTGACGGTTTACCCTTAAGTAGAGCTGTGATAAGGGGTGATGTCATACTGTAGTTGTGAATTAAGTTTGCAAACCCCAGAAATCGTTGAAGGTCCTTGAGGTAAGGGCCAATTAGCCACAGCTTCACAGAGTGGTTCATGGCAACCCCTTGTGTTCTAATGTGGTAACCCAGAAACTTAACTTAGTCTTGGTGGAACTCACTTCTTATCGTACAGATATTCCTTGACGACGGAGGACAGTGCGCACATGTTGGACATGTTCAGAGAGCGAGCATAAACAGATAAGAATATCATCTATATCAGGGGTGTTGAACTCAGTTCCTTGAGGGTCAGTGTCCTGCAGAGTTTAGCTTTAACCCTTATTAATTGCACCTGAACCAGCTAATCATGCTCTTTTAAAAAACATGTTTTGTGGTTTGTAATAAGGTTAAAAGTAAACTCTGCAGAACACCAGCCCTCCTGGAACACCAGTTTGACACCCCTGATCTTTATATACAATGATGCACAGATTCACAATGTCTCAGAGAATTTTATTTAACTAAAAAAACCTCTGGTATTAGCGATGTGTAATACATGGTGTGGTATGGAGCTTGAGTTGTTGGACGAGATGCTTGTCCGTAAGATTATAAATTGGCATCATTACTCAGAGAGGAATTTATAAGCATTGTCCTGTCTCTACTTTTTTAACAGCTTTGTCATTAAACCTTTGTTGTATACTGTACAGTTTTTAGTTTTTATGATATGCAAATCATGTCACTATTTTTATTCTAACCATAAGTTTTTAATTATGGGTGTATATAAGTATAAAGGGCATGCACTAAACAAAGGTATGAAAAAAGTGTGCTTAATTATAAAGAGCAAATTTGTCGCCGTCTCAAGCCGCAGGTCTGCGTTAAAACCGGTAAAAGAAAGTTTTGTGTCTCTAACATACTTTTTATTTGATAGAAGTTTTGACTTTCGGGTTTCTGTTTCTGTTCTGTTTATTCATTGTTTACAGGTGTTTCTATTTTCCATGATGATTTCTGTTTGTAAAATTCCTTTATTAAACACCAACCAGGAAAAAAAAATATAACCATCTGTCTATTAGTGCTTCAGCAGAAAAAAAAACAAAGCTGTGGAAAGGATTTTGTCTAATATACACACTTTCTATCTCACGTAAATGTAAGGCATCAGTCTGCACTGGAGTGGAAGGGGTGAAATCTGTTTGAACAGGACTTCGTTCAGAGAGAATAGTGATTGTCCTCTAGTATTAGTATTACCCTCAGATAAGAAGTGTGTGATGGATTTACAAAGTAGTGTGATTTGAGTTAAACATCCTTCCATTTTTATAGGGGGAGGTGATAGCTCAGTGGTTAAGGTGTTGGACTGCTGATTGGAAGACTGTGAGTTTAGTTCCCAGCACCACCACGCTGCCACTGATGGGCCCTTAACCCCCAATTGCTTATTTGGACAAAAATAAGATGTAAAATGTATGTTTCTCTAAAAAATGTCTACCAAATGTAAATAGCAATTTAGATAAAAACAGGACAAAGTAAATTCAACAGTTAAACAGTATCATAGTGTTCTGAAACCCTTTTCTTTCTTTCTTTTTCTTTCTTTCTTTATCTCCCCTTTTTCTCTGCAAGTTGAATCTGCTCTTGTTATAACCAATTTTTAGGAACAAGGCTTAGTTACAGCTATATCCCAAAAGACCAGACTATAATAATATTAATGATAACATCTATCCATTCATCCATTGTCAATACACATTTTATCAGGGTTACAGGGATCTGCTGGATCTATTCCAGCTGTCATTGGGAGAAAGTTTGCCAGCCTAACACAGGACCACATACAGACAAGTAATCAAACACACACTTACTCCTATGGACAATTTAGAATTACTAAGCAACCTAACATGCATATTTTTGGACTGTGGGTCTAAATCGGATTACCTGGAGTAAACCCACCCAAACACACACGGAAAGACCCCTGCAGGGAATACAAACGTGTTAACCTTCTTGCTGTGAGCCAACAACCATTGAGCCACTGCTCTGCCTTTAATATTAAATTTTTTTATCACTTCTTGTCACTTCTTGTTTGTTTTGCATTTATTAAAGACAGACATAGATAAGAACCTTATATTAAATATTTAAATTTCTGAATTCCACCAGTCAATCATTTTAATAAATTCTATTATAGTGTGGTTGTGTTGACGGACAAACCCTGGAGAACAGTGTTGCCACTCAGAGAGGTTTTGCAAATGTAGATAATGGATAAAAACAAGGCAGACTTTGTATAATAATGGTAATAAACCCTATTCCAGCATGATAATGCCACTGTGAGCAAATCCTCTAAGCTTCATGAAGACATTGTTTGTTTGCGTTGGAGTGGAAAAAGTGTCCTGCTAAGAGCTTCGGGGACACCTCAAATGCTAATAAATACAAAATTTGTTTAAATAATTACTTTATATAAATTGTTTGCAAGCCTTGCGAAAGTTTGTAGAGGCTGTTTTGCAAAAGGCTGCTATGAATTTCCTGTTTAGCGCACATTTAGCTGAAAGATGATGGCTGAAGTAGAGGAAGACGTGTGTTATCGAAGGCAACAGACCCTCAAGCCACCAGTCTGCTTAACACACAGAACTGAACTACCTCAACCTATGCACACACACTTAACACAGATAGATGTTTTAAGCACACTCACTTTAAATGCTATTGCACAAAATCTTGCAGTTTGTTTACCTGCATATACCTCTCTTAACTGCACATTTTTATTATGTTATATGGCACTATGTAAATGTACTGTACAACGTCCTGTATTGTTCTGTGTTGTCTCTTTTTTGCACTGTCTGTTGTAATGTTTGTATTGTTGTTTTTTTTGTCTTTCACTGTGTGCAGGTTGCACACATGCACTTGTTGTGGAGACAATTTATTCTTAGTCTTTAGCTCTGTGTTGTTCTGTTCAGTAGCTCTTTGTTTTTGTTGTTTTGTGTAGCACCTGGTTCTGGAGAAATTTCTGGAGAAATGTTTTTTTTACTGTGTACTGCATCTGCTATATATGGTTAAAATGACAATAAAACTTCTTGAACTTGAACTTGTGGGATTCGGTCTGTTTCAAAGTCTTATTTCCTTTATTCTTGACTATTTCCTCTGCCTCAAACACTTTAACCTTGGGAACCAACTGTTTAATTGTGTCTAATATATCCTTCGCGTTTACAGATACCATTGTAATTAAATAATCAATGCTATTTTACTTTACCTGTTCATGGCTTAACTTTTATAGCTGGTCTACTACATTACATTATATATATATATATATATATATATATATATATATATATATATATATATATATATATATATATATATAAAGGCATAATTTATATATGTATTATATATAAAGGCATAATGAATCATTATAAAAGTTACTAAATACCAAGGAAATTAACTATTGTGTTACTTTTTAAACAATGTTTAAATATGTCAAATAACTTGGATAACCGAGATGAAATAGGGGTTTTACAACACCTCAGCATTTTACATCATTTAATTTTACCCAAGAAAGGGGGGGCCGGCCTATCCTGGATTTGAGGATGCTAAACCGGGCCCTTCACAAGTTCCCATTCAAGATTCTTACACTCAAGCACATTCTAACTTGTGTAAGGTACCAGGATGAGTTTGTGGCTATAGACTTGAAGGACGTGTACTTGAAGGTCCTCTGCTTTGTGCTGTCCCTGTCTCCGCGTGTCTTTTCGAGGCTTGTGTAAACTGCCTTAGCCCTTCTCCGGGAGGCGGGCATACACATCCCTATTTCACTCGCAAGAATATGTGGTTGTGGTGGAATAAGTATCTCTTTGCTCGGTATCCACCTGGACTCGGTCGCGATGAGCGCTCAGCTCTCCCTGAAGCAAGCCTAGTCGATGCTAAAATGCCTGATGCACATGAGACCGCTTCAGCACTGGCTATATGACCGGGTGCAGGTCACCACGCTGTGTCGCCGGACTCTCAGTCAGTGGGAGAACATTTTGTTTCTACGGGCAGTTCTGCCCTTAGAACAGGTGTCCAGGCACATAGTCATCATGACGGATGCGTCTACCAGCAGGCTAATCTGACTGTCTGCTAGCTGCACAGAGTCGTCACTCAGGGTATAAAACATCGAGACTGTGTCTGTTCCCCGAACTAAACAAAATAAATTTAGTAAAATCCAGGTCTGCGTTAATAACCTATTCCTATATTTCTATAACCTATATTCCTATTCCGTCTCAGGGAGTTTTTCCTTGCCACCTTCGCCCTCGCCTTGCTCATCAGGGACAAGCTGACTTCTGATTCATTTGCATCTTATAAATTTTTTTGATTGTGTGCAGCTGCTTTGTGACAATGACCATTGTAAAATCACTATACAAATAAAATTGAATGAAATTGAATTTTTTTGTCAGTAATGGTGTTATAATGAAGAAGTTCATTTGTAATGATGTTATTTCCATCACTGCTTATAAATATCCTAAATCCAGGCATAAATCTAGACTACAACTGTGGCCTAATGATTTCTTAGTCATATAATTAGAAATTATTGACTCCTCCAATAAATTTATGCCATTTTACAAAGGTGTTTTAACTGTGTTGACTATATTAAAGACTGTTTCTTTAACCAATCAGAATTATTTTTTTTCACTGTTAAAGTGTCATTATCTCACCTTTCTTTTTCACACCTATGGTGTCAAATTGAGTGAGTATGTACATTAAGTTTGTGTAAGTTCAGCTGTGCTCTTTTGTTGTACAGTGGTTCGGAGACCTGGTGACGCCAGTGTGGTGGGAAGACGTATGGCTCAAAGAGGGATTTGCTCATTTCTTCGAGTATGTTGGGACAGACTTTCTCTTCCCAAAGTGGAATATGGTGAGCCAAGTAACCAAACTGATTTGAGAAAATATTTTTATATAACATTTAATATTGTCTTAACCTACATTTTAAAAATAAATCTAATATATCAAACTACACTATATCATTTACTGTGTAGCTATTCTTGAGATAATCTGTTCTAAAAGCCAGAAATGACTTTTTGATTAAATACCTGAAATGTTTTAAGATTTATAACATACCACACATTCTCCTTTTAAGCTTTTAATTCTTGTAAAGAAAACCAGTTGGTTTCAGACGCACACATCGCGAGGCTCAGCTTCTCTCCAGAGTTGCCTTATTTGTGCTTATTTACGCACTATTCTCCTGCGTGCGTAAATCATACGACTGACAGTCACTTTTGGATATTGGTCACATCTGCACAAACTCTGTTTCGGACCAGATACCACCGGAGCTCTTAAGGGACAACACAGCGAGCCTTTTATCCCAAGCAGAACCAGGCCACAGGCCTGCACAGGCCACTACTGATTTACTCACCAATACTAATCAGCATAACAATGGTTCACATATCATTGTTATGCTGATGACACTCAATTTGTCTTTCTTTTCCTCCATCAAACACCACAGCTTCTGCAAGGATCTCAAATTGCCAGGCAGACATATCATGTTCACCAGTATGCTCACCAGATGAAATTCAACCCTTGCAAAACTAAACTACTTTTTATCCCAGGTGACTTATCCCCATGCCCCAGGATCTTGCAATCACCCTGGACAATTCGCTGATCTACTTTTCGACCAGTGCTTGCAACCTTGGGGTAACTATGAACTATCAATTATCCTTTTCCAGAATCCTGCAGGTTTATCCTCCATAACATCCGGAGGATTCGACCATTCTTAACTACTCAGGCCACTCTTGCTACACTTGCTTGTGCAGCCTCTTGTAATTTCTAAACTAGACTACTGCAACTCGCTCCTGGCAGGCCTACCTCTCTGAGTGCAATTCGACCTCTGCAGATAATTCAGAATGCAGCTGCACGTGTTGTTTTCAACCTACCAAAGTTTTTACACACCACTCCACTGCTGCGCTACCTCTATTGGCTCCTATCAAAACAGTGATGCTTGCCTACAAAGCCAGAAATAGAGCTGCACCCCCCTACCTAGTCATCACTCCCCCTGAGAGCACCACGCTCCCTCAGATCCCCCAAGTCCTGCTCGACTTGTTCCAACATCCATGGTGGAATGAACTTTCCATCAAAGTCCCTGGCCGTCTACAAGAGAAGTTTGAAAACCCACCGCTTTCTTAAAAAAACATAGCTTTTGACATAAAAAATGCTACTCTTTCAACATTTTTTTGTTGTGGTTACACCGATTTGTGAACTATTGTATCAGTATTGAGCTGTTTAAGGATGTGACTCAAAGCACTTTTGTATGTTGCTCTGGACAAGAGTGTCTGCTAAATGCTGTAAATGTAAATGTGAATGCAATGTCAACACTTGCACCACTGCTGTCCTTGAATAAATCAGTTAGTGTGTGGATCGGGTGATTACACAAAAGAAAATCATAGTGTTCCCCAATCCCCAGTCCGGTTCATCCAAGCCGTGGATGAGAGGAAACAGTGACAGAGGCAGTGCACCATGTTTTGTTCACATAACTGCATAAGCCACCTCCTCTTTTCCTACCCGTGCATGCCTCTTCTCTATCTGCCCTGAAAATAGTGCCCCTTAAACAGTACACTGTTTGGGATGCCGCTGTTGAACCAAGTTTTCATAAAGACCATAATATTGCATCTACATAATCAGTCTTTTGTAAGGTTCCAGATCCGGGAGGCCTACAGCGTCACCAGAGCCGATCTGAGGAGGGGAATCTGCAGGGCCAAACGTCAATACAAACAGCGGATTGAGGAGCACAGATCACGGTCTTCCCAGTCCTCTAATCTCACCATCAGCACCGGGGTTCCCCAGGAATGTGTATTGTCCCCTTTCCATGCAGATGACACCACAGTGATAGGCCTGATCAGAGGTAATGATGAGACAGCCTACAGGGAGATGAGCCAGCACCTAGTAGCATGGTGTGAAGACAATAACTTGGAACTTAATACTAAGAAGACAAAGGAGGTAATTGTGGATTTTAGACCAGCTGGCAATCATACTCATCCTCCAATTCACATCAACGGAGCTGCTGTTGAGCGTGTACCTTGTTTCAAGTTCCTAGACATCCACATTCCTGAGTATCTTACCTGGTCTCCGAACTTTTCTTTTCTGATCAGAAAGGCACAACAGCGCCTATATTTTTTGAGGAGACTTGAAAAGTCCCATCTATGCTACAGGATACTGAAGAACTTTTACCACTGTACCATAGAGAGCATCCTCACAAACTGCATCTTAGTGTGGTACAGCAGCTGCACTGCTTCGAACCGTACAGCCCTTCAGAGGTGGTGAAAACTGACCAACGAATCATCGGCAGTCAGCTACCCACATTGAAGAATATACACAAGAAACGCTGTCTGGAAAGGGCGAGAGGCATAATCAAAGATCCCCCGCACCCAACCATGGACTCTTCACACACTACCGGTACCTCAGAGCCCGCACAAACAGACTGAACACCTTTTTTCCTGTTGCTGTTTTCTGTTCCTGTTTGCTCTCTTATTTATTACACTGCTATTTACATGTACCCTGCACAATGACAACAAAGTTGAATCTAATCTAAATGGAACCCTTGAGGTTGATAAGGACATGATCACTTTTGCATTGGTCTACATGATTTGAATGCAATATAATATACTATATAATAATATATAAGACATAATATTTTATACACCTCTATATAAAACATATAAAAAAAAAAGAAAAGCACTGGCTTTTCTCATAGGCTCCACAAACTTATGTAACATACTGTAATGCATAATGGAAAAGAGGAGCATACAGGAGACGCAGACAAGTGGATGCATCAGCAGTTTGGGCATTATTCTAAACCTGGGGTGGGAGCTGACGAAGGAGGTAGGCTGGGCTCAGGATGGCGGAACCTTCAGGCGAGGCCAGAGGGGGAAGCAGTAGCGAGATAAGGCCAAAGGGGGAAGCAAGGCCAGAGGGGGGAGAGACGATGACAGTGCAACAGGGAGGACACAGTTATGTCCTCAGCAGTGCTAGGGCGAGGACCGATGTCCTTAGCCGAGCAGGGTCAAAGAGCGACGTCCTCAGCAAAGCAGGGGTGAAGAGTGATATTCTTAGCCAAACAAGGGGGAAGAGCAATGTCCTCAGCCGGTCATGGGGAGGAGTGACATACTTAGCCAAGCAGGGACAAAGAGCGATATTCTCCATGACCCCGGCGACAACCTGGACCCCCTGCTGTCTCCTCCACAGGCAACAGAGTGAAAGGAGACCTATTGCATAACAGCACCCACTCCACACTCCACAAAGTCACTACAGGAACACTTATGAGAGAGCTTGGCTTTGGATGTATCATTCAGTCCTCAGTAGTAGACCGTGCACAGAAAACTATCTGGGAAGGTGGTGAAGGACTCCAGAAACTCACTGGTGTGGGATTCCAGTAACCTTTCACCTTGCTCCAGAACATTCATCAGCACAGCCTTGTCGTGATCCATCTTGCAGTGATGGAAAAAACGGCCAGACAGAGAAAAAAGTCCACTTACTCAACACGTTGACGGGAGAAAAATAAATGCAGATACAAGAACGAAAACAGAATAGCGTTTAGCATAAAACTTTGCTTATTTTTTGCGACCTCAAAAACCGGAATATCGGTAATTAATGTCCTTTACTTCATTACATCAACTTCAATATTACTTTACTGTAGGCAAAATCCACAGCGTTAGCCTTTTCATAACACTCACCTTATATGTGCATATCACGCTGGAAACCGTGTGCTGGGACCAGGCCCCTCCCCAGGGGGCAGGGGCCCTACGGAGATCAAATCCCACCAGCTGGGGGGGATATATGTAAAGAGTCACCCAAGGACTGACACAAGGCAGTACTACTTAGGAAAGGCCCCGGGGTGGGCTCCGCACCAGGGGGAGACAACCAGACCCGGGGACTCAAGACCTAGAAGCTTCCAGGGAGAGGGGAACACTTAATTTAGTGGAAAAACACACATGGGGCCGACAGAGGAGCCACTACATGTGGACTAACCCAGCTAGGGTTCCAGGAAGAACCACCTAGTTCTGGTCTCCCCCGGCTAGTCCCTCCGCTGGACTGGCTAGGGGGGGCAGCTTGATGGAAGGATAAGAGGCGGTCCTACGTCAGGAACAGACCCAAACAGGACCCAAGTGGCACAATCCTACCCCAGAGGGGAGGGGCGCCGGTGGAAAGCACTACACCCTACCCGTCCCCAGAATCTAGGGCACCGCACAAGACTCTGGAAGACACGGGTTCCATCTGTAGGTTGTAAAACCTAGCGAATGTGTTGGGAGTAGCCCAACCTGCAGCTCTACATATGTCCGCTAATGAAGCCCCATTCGCCAGGGCTGATGTGGCCAACCCCCCTGGTGGAGTGAGCATTCACTCCCAGGGGGCAGGGTAGGCCCCTGGTCTTGTAGGCCTCAAGGATCGCTTCCACTATCCAGTGGGAGATTCTTTGTCTGGAGACGGCGTCCCCTTTCCGCCTTCCTCCATAGCAGATGAAGAGCTGATCAGAGCGTCTAAATTTTTGTGTGCGGTCCAGGTACGCCCTCAGGGCCCGTACAGGACACAACAAAGGCAGGTCGGGATTCCCCTGCTGAGGGGGAATAGCTTACAAGGTCACCACCTGATCCCGAAAGGGAGTGGGCACACCCTCCTGCAGCCTCTGAGGAACCTGATCACCAGATCATGCCTCCCCACCGATCTGCCCCCTATCGCGTCGTGGCCCGCTGAGATGGCAGCGACGTACACTTTGAGGGTAGAGGCAGAAAGGCGCTTATCCAGCCCTGCTTGCAGGAAGGAGAGAACCGATCTGATGCCACATCTCTGTGGGTCTTCCCCACAGGAGGCACACCAATCGACAAAGATACGCCAATTCAGGTCATACAGCCGCCTCGTTGAGGGGGCTCTAGCCTGAATGATGGTGTTCACCAGTCCTCCTGGTCGCGTTCAGACCATACATCCAGAGATCCGGGCGTGGGTGCCATAACTGCCCTGGGAGAGAAGGTCTCTCCTCAGAGGGATTGGCCAGGGGGGCGCTACTGCCAGCAGGACTAGTTCGGAGAACCAAGTCTTGCTGGGCCAGTAAGGTGCCACGAGCAGCAGCTGCTCCTGGTCCTCCCTGACCTTGCACAGGACCTGTGCCAAGAGGCTCACTGGGGGAAAGCGTACTTGCGCAGTCCCTTGGGCCAGCTGTGCATCCGTGCCGAGGGGGGCCTCGGACAGGGAATACCACAACTGGCAGTGAGTCGATTCTGACGAGGCAAACAGATCCACCTGCGCCTGGCCAAACCGCCTCCAAATCAGCTGGACTGTCTGTGGGTGGAGCCTCCACTCGCCCCCAAGGGGTCTCTGTCGTGAGAGCATATCTGCCACACGATTGAGGTCACCCGGAACGTGAGTGGCCCGCACAGATTTGAGCCTGTGCTGGCTCCACACCAAGAGATGACGGGCAAGCTGGGAGCATACTCCACCTTGTAGGCCACCGTCGCAGTGTTGTCCAACCGGATCAACACGTGTTTGCCCTGAATCATGGGCCGAAACCTCCTCAGGGCTAACCACACTGCCAATAGCTCGAGGCGGTTGATATGCCGGTGGGGGCCCGTCCACACCCTTGCGACTGCCTGCCCATTGCATACGGCGTCTGTCGTAATGACAACACGCCTGGACACCTGCTCTAGGGGCACACCTGCCCGTAGGAATGAGATGTCCTCCCACTGACTGAGAGTCCAGCGACACATCATGGTTACCTGCACCCGGTGTGTGCCATGACGCCATGCCCATCTCGGAACCCGGTCGTGAAACCAGTGCTGAAGCGGTCTCATGTGCATCAGGCCAAGCGGAACCACCGCGGCTGAAGATGCTAAATGCCCCAGGAGCCTCTGGAATTCCTTTAAGGGGACCGCCAGGCTGCGTTTGAGAGAGCTCACACATCTCAGCACCGCCTGGGCCCGCTCCGGAGAGAGTCGAGCCCTCATCACGACCGAATCCAAATGGATACCGAGAAAAGCAATACTCTGCACGGGGAGAGTTTGCTCTTTTTCCAGTTGACCTGAAGCCCCAACCGGGCAAGGTGGTGGAGCACCCTGTCCCTGTGCGCAACTACAACGTCTCGTGAGTGAGCTAGGATTAGCCAGTCGTCGAGATAATTGAGGATGCGTATACCCACCTCTCAGAGGGGGGCTAAGGCAGCCTCCCTGAGCTTTGTGAAGACACGTGGAGACAGGGGCAGCCCGAAGGGGAGGACCTTGTACTGGTATGCACAACCTTTGAAGGCAAACCGCAGAAAGGGTCTGTGTCTTGGAAGGATTGAAACATGGAAGTACGCATCCTTCAGGTCTACAGCCACGAACCAATCCTGGTGCCTTAGCATCCTGAATGGGAACCTGTGAAGAGCCCGGTTCAGCGCCCTCAAATCCAGGATTTGCCTGCTCCCTCCCCCCTTCTTGGGTACAATGAAATAGGGGCTGTAAAGCTCATCTCAGCCCGGGGGACAGGCTCGATCGCGTCCTTCCATAGAAGTGACGCGACCTCCGACCGCAGGACAGCGGCATTCTCGCCTCGGACTGAGGTAACCAGAATGCCCCTGAACCTGGGCGGGCGTCTGGCGAACTGAATCGCGTAGCCAAGCTGAATGGTCCTGAGGAGCCACCGGGAGGCACCGGAGAGGCTCACCCAAGCCCCCAGATACCTCACCAATGGCTCGCGCCGAGAGACATCCAGAGTACCCCGGGTGGGGACGCTGTGGCTGGTTGGGGAAGATGTCATGGCAGGAAGACCAGCGTCCTTGCCGCTGTACAACTTCCCCACCGGGCCCGGGGCTAGCACCACTGACAGACCTGGGAGCCGTGACACATACATGTAACATCATTTTAATAATTTTTCAGTATGAAAGAAAATACAAATGCTCTCAGCGCTTTGTGACAGATGGTTGATGATTTGCACAAGTCAAGTAATAGATAAAGATACAGAACTTAATCTTCATACTCTTAACCCAAATTAGTTCTCTTTACTAAAAAATTCTTGGAAACTGCATTCACAAAACTATTTTAGTTTTTACACATGGTAAAACTAAACAGGTAAAGTTGTATTTGGTAAACAAAGAACCTTTAGTGGGTAAATCAGACAAAACAAATTTGCATTAGTAGACTTTACTACAAAGCTTAAGATTGCATTATTAATTTTTTTGAGAATTTGTTTTATAAAAAAAAACTATTAAGTTGAACAAAAAAATGATATGATACCATATAAATTGTAAATTATTTTTATTACTTTCAAGTACAATTTTTTCATAAACAAACATTTTTGCTTGTTAACTGTACATTGTTTGGTACACTAGGAACACGGTACATATCTATGTGAAAGACTGTGTGGAATTGGATAAGCATAAAAAATGAGGCAGGACTAAAACTTGAGATGACCGTGTTTACTCTTTAATAGAGCAACAATTTGCAAATTTAAAAACAGAACACAGCTAAACTCTGAAGCACATACTGCTGTAAAGGGACATTCTGGTGAGAACTTGTGAATTGGAATGTGTTCTTCATTGTTTTTGGGGTAGTTGAGATGCAGTGCATATGTAATACCAAAAAGAATGCACATAGCTTTTGTCAAGTATTGAATGCCTTTCATCACAACTTCTACCTCAATGACCATTTTAGATGAGGCCAGAAGTCAAGTCAAGTCACCTTTATTTATATAGCGCTTTTAACGATCAGGATTGTTTCAAAGCAGCTTTACAGAAATACCTCAGAAACAACAATGTTAAACATTCATTAGTACAGTCAATTTGATTGATACCCAAAAATTGAGTCCCCAACTATGCAAGCCAGAGGCAACGGCGGCCAGGAACCAAAACTTCATCTGTGACAAAATGGAGAAAAAAACCTTGGGAGAACAAGGCTTAGTCGGGGGGTCAGTTCTCCTTTGACCAGATAAACCAGTAGGTTACCTGTGCTGCAGCAAACTTTCTGTGGTCTTGTCCGGATGGCCGCTTAGAAGACAAGAGAAACTGCCTTATTGTCTCCAAGTGATAGTGGCGACGGTGAGCTTGAAATAACAAAGAACAGACATATGTTAATACATAAAGTGAGTACATAAATTAGATATCACATTAAATAACCATAAATAATGTTAAACAAATAGCCCTGTAATGTTATGACTATTCATCCAAAAATTAACATTGTAATTTATATATTTATCCTCACGTCATTCCAAAACCCCACGTCACATTCTTTATATGGACACTGGATTCTGTGATTAACTTTGAAATGTGTATTGTGCAGGTGAGCGAACAAATCCCCTCCCATACAGGGTACAGAAAAATCACATAAGTCACAGTTTCACACAGTTGTTTACTGTGGGCTTTTGAGTGAATTTTAGGTGCACTTTAAATGCATTAACTGAGGTAAATGTGCATAAGCAATAGGAACAGGAATATAGGAAAAGAAATGTAAGTAGAAATGCTGTAACTTCCATGTTTTAACCTATAATGTTTATTAGTTAACCCCGTTTGTCACATGCAAATGTACAAAACTTACATTCCCACTGCATCTTTAAATTAACCTGTGAAATAGAGAAAAGGAAAACTGTTAGAAAATGCTGCAGAAAATCAGTTGCAGATATAATTAATTCTTCTGTAAAAGTTGATAACTTATGTTAGCATGTCGGCCTTTAAACAGTTTGTTAAATTACTAATATAAAAAAAAGGAAAGAAAAAAAACACTTCTGAAAAATATTTAAATAGGATTTTTTTTAAATTTAACCTAACACCAAAGAGATATCAGTTAGTGCTAATATGAACTGACAAAAATAAAAGCTGTACTAACAGAACCCACACTGCAGAATGGTATAAATGGTGAACTGACAGAAATAAAAGCTGTACTAACAGAACCCACACTGAAGAACAGTATACATGGTGACCTTACAGAAATAAAAGCTGTAAAGCAGAACCCACACTGGAGAACGGTATAAACAGTGACCTGACAGAGATAAAAGCTGTACTAACAGTACCCACACTTGAGAACAGTATAAATGGTGACCTGACAGAAATACCGAGTTTATATAATAATGTTATAGCTTAACTGTTAACCGAACAGGAAAAAGTAGTGTTGACCGACACATCAACACTACATTAACATTTCAGATTTTAACATCAATCATTTTTTGTTTATCACTTTGGTCACTAATAAATTAACACTTTTCTCCACACTCACTGGTTTACGTTGCTTTTAAACTCTACGGTATTCATGCAACAGCAGTCAGAACACACTCCTCATACTCCCTCCCTTACAAAAACCTAAAATACTTCGTTGTCTCTTCTTAACATGATCTTTAAAGAACAATAAAGAATAAATAATGACAACGTAAAATATTTAACAATCAATTTAACGTAACAAATTCTGGGTTAAGAGTGTACCTACCTATTAAGAGTAGATATTAAGGCAATTTCTATACTCAAGCATGTATTTGTATGCTCAAAATTTATATGGTGACACACTTGTATATAATATAAATATATAGACAATAGGTCTAAGATCTTTTTACAGAATTTTTCAAAATGTGTGAGTAACAGTAGCAGTCTCAGTCACAAAAAGCTGTTATGGCTGCAGCCTGATAGGTGGAATACCGTCTATTTAATTGTAGACCAAGATAAACTGATTAAATAAGTAAAAACTGTTTTTACAGTAATTGGGTTTGGCAAGAATAAAAACCATATAAAACTGAAGTCCCCTGAAATACATTTACATTTGCAGCATTTGGCAGACGCCCTTATCCAGAGTGACTTACAATATTCCTAAGGCCTTGCTCAGGGGCCCAATAGTGGTGGCTTGGTCGAGCTGGGAATTGAACCCACAACTTTCAGGTTGGTAATCCACACCTTAACCATAAGCCACCACTTTCCCCATGCCACAGTTTTATTTCTACTGTAGGCATCATAGTGGGCTCATGGTAAAACCTGATTGTTTTAAAATCCCGCCGAACTGAAATGCTGCATGTACAGCATATGGTATAATATGAGTAACATGATGCAATGTCAAGAGGTGTCTGGTGGAGGGTTTGCAACAATGGCATTATCTCACGCTATTTCACTAATGGCTAGTTTGGAAACTGACAATTAATTTATTTAGGTGTACTTTGTAAATGGTAAACAAAGTATGTTCATATCAATTATATTTGCCATCATAAGATGTTTGACATCATTCACTATACGGTCAAAAGTTTGTGGAAACATCTTACCAACACATTATGAAACCCATAAGAGTTTAATTCCCAAACTTAATTAGCCCTAATTAATTAAACTAAATTAGCCCTAGCTATGTAGCAGAAGTATAAAAAGGTTAACGAAACAACAGATAATTAAAAGGTTTAGCTTGAAGGCTCACCACCTAGAAGGATAAAGGGTCTGTACACCTCTACATATATTTAGAAACTTTTTTAGTAATGAATCACATGAAAAGCTGTATGTAGTATTCCCCTTTTTTAACTCAAGCAGGTGCTTAAAATAGTAACTAATACTGACTCCAGAGTGCTACTGTAGGCTTTCATAGCTTACATAGAGAATAGTAAAGATGCATAGAGAGAGACACGTCCACAAACAGTCTACTGTGTTTGAATAAAAGTAAAAAAATATAGTAATCTAACATATGCAAAATGAACTCAATATATTTTATACATTAATTTTTCTGCTGTTTTTGGATTTAATTTCAAGCACTATTGGTCAAACTGGGAATCTAAAAGAAAGCTATAAGAACAAAGGGGCATTTTTAATTAATCAAAGATCACAGAAAAAAGCTACACAATAATATATGTGTTTAAATATTTTAGTGAGCAATGCTTCTAGGAAAACAAAACCTGTATTACACTGGAACTGTCATGGTCTCATGCCGCAGTTCCCCTTTTAAACTGCTAGATGGGACTGAAGGTACTGTTTTTTTTTGTGTTAAAATACTTCCGGGTTCGCGTTTTGTTTTGTGTTCACGTCTTTGTTTAATCAGTGTTTCCAGTGTTTCTAGTTTCCGTGTTGATTTCTGTGTGTATAAATTTTTTGGTTCTTTGTCTGTTCTTTGCTCTTCGTTATATATATATATAACGTATATGTATATGTACATATATATACGTATATATACATATATATATATATATATATATATATATATATATATATATATATATACACCCCATACACACACATAATATATATATATATATATATATATATATATATACACACACATACACACACATATATATATATATATATATATATATATATATATATATATATATATATATATGTGTGTGTGTGTGTGTGTGTGTGTGTGTATATATATATATATATATATATATATATATATATATATATATATATATGTATGTGTATTGGTTATGTGGTTGCATGTTTGCTGTTCTGTGTTTTCTGAGGTTTTCATGTCCGTGTACATTAAGGAAAAGACTATTGATGTTACTCTCCTGTGTTTTTGTTTCTTGTAAAGCGGTTTCCCTTAGTTCTTTCTGTTTGTTTGTTCTAATGTTTAATAACCTGTTGCATCCACTATATCCATGTCCTCCTGTTCTTCTGTGCCAGCAGCCCGTAACAGAATGCAGAGCCTAGATAAGATACGGATGCAACAGAGGTTTTTTTTTCTTTTTCTCACCCTTAGTTTTTTCTAGAACGCACTTCTAGAACTACCTCCTCCCAGGTCCCTTTTCTGACTCCTGATCCTGTCCAGGTCCCCTTTCTGGTCTCCTGATCCTGTCCAGGTCCCCTTTCTGGCTCCTCGTTCCATCCAGGTCTCTGACCCTGATCCCTGGTACTGTCCTGAAGCCTGAACCCTAACTTTGACTTGACCCTGACTTTAACCCCTAATACCTGGTCCCCACCCCTAGACTCTGCCCCAAGATCTTTTCCCATCCCCCTAGCTCCTTCTGGGGTCTCCGTTCCAGCCCGGGTCGCCGCTGGGGTCTTCGTTCCAGCCCTGGTCGCTGCTGGGTTCCCCCCGTTCCCCGCCCGGGTCACCGATGGGGTTTTTTTTTTCCTCGTTTTTTGCTCCTGTCGTAACATTAAAGAAAGATGGATCATGACAAAGCTGTAAGGTTGATGCTGCTGCAGCAAGGTGGGAGGTCACTGGAGGCTCACACTTGTGAGTTCCTGGAGCTCATGAGCTTCACCACCTTCCTGGACAGGTTTTTTGTACACCATCTTTTTTGTCGGGCTGAATGCTGCTACCAAGAGTAAACTCTCAGGAGAGGGCCCCCAGGACGCAGCAGAGGAAGTTGCCAGGGTTGCCGGCTCGGCTGGGGACGTCGGTCATCGCGCTGGCTCTGCTGAGGACGTCGGTCGTCGCTCCGGCTCGGCTGGTTTGAGTTTTGGTTTGTGTTCACGTCTTTGTTTAATCAGTGTTTTAAATTGTTTTTAGTTTCTGTGTTGATTTTTGGTGTATAAAATTCCTTGGTTCTTTGTCTGTTCTTTGTGTATATATATATATATATATATATATATATATATATATATATAATATTATATATATAATGTATATATGTTTGGTTATGTGGTTGCATGTTTGCTGTTCCGTGTTTTCTGAGGTTTCCACGTCCGTGTACATAAAGGTAAAGGCTATTGCTAATGCTAACCGTTACTCCTGTGTTTGTTTCTTGTAAAGCGGTTTCCCTTAGTTCTTTCTGTTTGTTTGTTCTAATGTTTAATAAAACCTGTTGCATCCACTATACCCGTAACAGGAACTTTCTAAAAAAGGTGTTAAAGCTAAAGGTGGAATTCACAGAGAGTTAAGTCTCTTAGAAAAAGTGGCAAAATAGTGTTCAAAAGTGCAAGGAGATACTGCATAACAATTAAAAAAGCTTGGAAGAATCTTTCATAGTGATTTCAATCAAAATGAGTGGTTAAATTCAAAGACCAGATCCTAAAAATTGTCTTAGGTTAAGTTTGTAATTATATTTCACCAAGTGAACAAGATGCAGCTTCTGTTGGCCTGAAGCGTGTGTAAAATCTTTCCGAAAAGCATTATGCTATAGACAGGCGACTTTACAGAACAATCCGAGTTACTACCTGGACAAATGTGTGCGGAGTGGACCAGCCTGCAGCCAGAGATACCCCCAAGGTCAGAGGCCTCCAGTACTCCAGGATGTGGAGGTCAGAGGCCACTTAACTAGAGTCGCGTTTTGTTACATTACAACCACAAAGTTAAATGTATTTAATAAAGATTTTATGTGATAGACCAACACAAAGTGGTACATAATTGTAAAGTGGAACAAAAAGGATAAACGATTTTCCAAATTTTAAGCAATTTAATATCTGAAAAATGTGGCGTGCTTTTGTTTTCAGTCCCCTGTACTCTGATACCCATAAATAAAATCCAGTGCAATCAATTGCCTTTAGAAGTCACCTTATTAGTTAATAAAGTCCACCTGTGTAATTTAGTCTCAGTATAAATACACCTGTTCTGTGAAGGCCTTAGAGGTTTGTTAGTGAACAAACAGCATCATGACGACCAAGAAACACTCATTTTCATCATAATCATGCTTCGGGGATGCTTTTTTTCAGCAGGGACAGTGTAGCTGGTCACAGTTGATGGGAAAATGGATGGCGCTAAATACAGGGCAATCCTGAAAGAAAACCTGCAAAAGACTTGGAAAGAAGATTCACTTCCAGAAAGACAATTACCCTAAACATACAGAGCTACAATGGAATGGTTTAGATCAAAGAAAATTCATTTGTTAGAATGGCCCTTTCAAAGTCCAGACCTAAATCTTATTGAGCATCTGTGGCAAGACTTAAAATTTGCTGTTGACAGACGCTCCCCATCCAATCTGGCTGAGCTTGAACTATTTTGCAAAGAAGAATGGGCAACAATTTCAGTCTTGAATGTGCAAAGCTGGTAGAGACGTATTGACGCAGGGGGGCTAAATACAAATGCACACCACACTTTTCAGATTTGCTTAAAATTTTGAAAACCATGTATTATTTTCTTTCCATTTCACAATTATGTGCTACTTTGTGTTGGTCTATCACATAAAAACATTTAATTTTGTGGTTGTAAAGCGGTATCTGTATCTGATTATTGTCTTGACCACTGTCATTCTCTTGGGCTTGCAGAAACAAACAAATAGCTGATCTAAACTTTTTACCATGACTGTGGTCATGGTGCCTCAGAAGCAAGTTTAACCTAAGTGGATTGCCCCTCGGGTAAACCCCCTTTGTTTTGTGTCACTACTTTAGTTTTCACTTGGGGCTTAGGGTATGTACAAACAGAATGAAGAAAATTATTGAGATAACAAAAAGCACTCTGTGAATTGTGTTGAATTTGTCACCCACAGTTATTGCATGTACAAAAGTGCTTCAAGTCATTCACATCATTAAACAGCTAAATACAGGTATAATAGTTCAAAAATCAGTGTAACAACAACAAAAAAACTGTAGCATGGGATTTTTTATTTATTTGTTTCTTTTTAAATGGCAAGAACTAGGTATTAAAGAAAGAGGTGGGTTTTCAATCGTCTCTTGAAGACAGCCAGTGACTTGAGTCTTGAGGCAGACCTACCTTTCGCCTAAGGGATGGGGATGGTGGAACAACTCAAGCAGTACTTGTGGATCTGAGGGAGCGTGGTTCTATGCGAGGAGTGCTTGAAGGTAGTAGGGTGCTGCTCTGTTTTTGGCTTTGTAGGCAAGCATCAGTGTTTTAAATTGATGCTTGGACCTACTAGCAGCCAATGTAGGGAGTGCAGTAGTGAAGTGGTGTGTGAAAACTTTGATGGGTTGGAAATAACATTTGCAGCTGCATTCTGAATCATCTGCAGAAGACGAATTGCACTCAGAGGTAGGCCTGCCAGAAGCGTGTTGCAGTAGTCTAGTTTAGAAATTACAAAAGACTGCACAAGCATCTGGGTGGCCTGAGTAGTTGGGAATGGTCGAATCCTCTTGATGGTATGGAGGATAAACCTGCAGGATCGTGCTATGTTAGCAACGTGTAAGGAAAAGAATGATTGATTGTCCATTGTTACCCCAAGGTTGCGAGCACTGGTCGAAGAGGAGATTGGTGAATTGTCCAGGGTGATTGCAAGATCCTGGCCCGGGGAAGTCAGCTGGGATAAAAAGTAGTTCAGTTTTGCAAGTGTGTTTAACAGTGTGTATAAGTAATTTTAAAAGAAAAGAGAGAAGTGATAATTGTCTGTAGTTGGTGATGTCTGAGAGGTCCAGCGCAGGCTTCTTTAGGATGGGGGAAACCCCTGCTTTCCTAAAAAGATGTTGGTACCTGACCAGAAGATATAGAGCCATTGATGATTAAAGAGATAAAAGGCAACAGATCAGATCATAAGAGATGGTCTGGAGCATTACAGGACTTCAACTTTTATATTAGGCTGGTTTCCGGCTATACTGTTTTCATTTCCGACACTTTCGCACTTTATTTCACTGTTTTGTCTGTTATGTACTGTTTTGGCTTATTTTGGCTCATCTTGGAACCCACTTTACTGACTCCCACTGAATGTCCATGTGATTTTCCATGAAGTTACACAAAGATGGTTTGATAAAAAACTACTGCTTAGTAAGAACTAAACAACCCGCCCCCATCTTGTAGTACCCTGACCCCACACGTCCTTTTGTAGTACAGGTAGATGCATCGGACTGCAGCGTGGGGGCAGTCCTCTCACAGTGGCAGGGCACCCTCAAAGCTCATTCACCTGCAGGGCAACCCATTCCAAAGCTCCTTTTTTTTTTTTTTCTGTTTTTTTTCTGCCGTAAGCAGACAGGAGCTCTCAGCCTTTTCTTGGTCATCACGGAGATCAAGAACCTGGAATACTTGAAAACAGCACGCGATTGAACTCTAGACAGGCTGGTTGGGCTTTATTCTTTACCAGGTATCAGTTCACTGTTACTTACCGTCCTGGCTCCAAAAACAGTAAAGCAGATGCTCTGTCTCGACGACATGACCTCCTCTTCAAGCTTCAGGTTCTGATACTATCCTAGACCCACTTAGGGTGCTGGCTCCCATTCGCTGGTATCTGGGAAGAAAACTAGAGGCTGAATATCACAATGACCCTCCCCCAGCTGCCTGTCCGCCCAACAGGGTTTATGTTCCAAGCAGGTTATGCTTCAGAGTCATGTTATGGGTGCACACTTCTTTGTGTTCTGGTCATCCTCGTATTAATAGGACCAGCAAGCTTGTAGAAAATGCTCACTGGTGGCCTGATTGTCATAATGATTTTACAAATTTTGTAAAGTCCTATTCCATCTGTTCACAGTCTAACATTTACCCGAGGGGCTCCTTGAACCACTGCCACTCCCTGCTCCCACATCTCCATTGATTTTATCACCGACCTTCCTATCTGCCATGGCTAAATCTTCATACTTATCATTGTTGGCTGCTTCTTTAATGTGTGTCATCTGGTCCCCTCGAGGGCCTACCCTTGGCCCTGGAGACTGCCACCCAGTTATTCACACATGTGTTCAAGAACTTCTAGAAGACATTGTGTCTGATCAGGGTCCTCATTTCAGGTCACGTTTGAGTTCTGCAAATGGCTTGACATAAACATCAGCCTCACCTATCCAGTTACCTATCGCCTGGAGCTTCCTCCATCATATAGTGTCTCTCCATCATTTCACGTCTCTTTACTGAAGCCCCACCACACCGCTCCTAACAGAGAGTTACAAGCACAGGTAGGAAAAGGGACTCCTGGTGTAACCATAGATTAGGAGGAGTATGGACCTGGGTAGAGGACTTGGGTCAAAGCCTGTGACATCCTGGACCCCACTCTCAGGCAGGACTTTCATACCTACCACCCTGAACGTCCCGCCCCAAGCTCCCAGGGAAGCCCTAATAGAGCACCTGGAGGCATTCCTAGGACAGGTGGTACTGTCATGCTTATGCCCGTCTGCCACCAAAGGGTGATGTCACCTGAATAATAGACTTGGCCTACCACTTCCTGTAGCACTTCCGGTTGAAGTATTGTTCTGCCATGCAACATCATAAGCGTTTCTTTTCTCTGTCTGATTTTCTGGTTTATGATCTATGTTTGGTTTTTGGTTTTGACTTTTGGTATAACATTTTGGATTGTTTGACTGATGCCTGTCTATCGACTACATTTTTGCATTTCCCCTTAATAATAAATAAAGCTGCTTTCTCCAGTATGGATTTCTGTCCCCTGCTTCACAAGTTCATTGCACTTATTAGGGTTAGTGTAAACTATATGGTATTAGGATACCTGACCATCACATCCAGTTTTTTTTAAAGAACTCCACTCCTACAATAACCTCCACACTTCTGAAAAGGCTTTTCAATAGATTATGTCGATGTTTCACTTCATTCAAAGGTGTGCAGTAGGGGTGAATCAGAACTGCCTTACTCCCCGACGAGCTTAACCGCTTCTCTGCTCGCTCTGAAAGAGTGAATGGTAGAAAGGCAGCTGTCCCTGATGGCATCCCTGGACGCATACTCAGTGCATGCGCAGAACAGTTGGCTGAGGTCTTCACGTACATCTTTAATCTGTCCTTGGCTCAGGAAATTGTCCCCACCTGCTTCAAGTCTGCTACCATCGTGCCAGTGCCAAAGCACTCTGCTGCAACAGACCTGGGTGACTTTCGTCCAGTCGCACTCACCTGTTATCGCGAAGTGCTTTGAAAGAGTGGTCCTAACCCACCTTAAAGCCTGTCTGCCACCCAACCTGGACCCTCACCAATTTGCCTATCGCCCAAATAGGTCAACTGAAGATGACATTTCCACAGTACTTCATTCTGCCCTGACTCACTTGGACAACCCTGACACTTATGTTAGGATGCTGTTTTTTTATTTTAGTTCAGCTGTTAATACAGTTAGCCCTTCTAAGCTAACCTTGAAGCTGAAACAGCTCAGCATCAGCACACATCTTTGCAATTGGACCCTGGACTTCCTTACGAACAGATCACAGTCTGTTCAATTTAATAACATCACCCCCTCCAATCTTACCATCAGCACCAGGGTTTCCCAGGGATGTGTATTGTCCCCTCTCCTATACTCCTTTTTCACCCATGACTGCGTACCTGTCTATGCGTCAAACAGCATTGTTAAGTTCGCAGATGACACCACGGTGGTAGGCCTGATCAGAGGTAACGATGAGACGGCCTACAGGGAGGAGATCCAGCACCTAGTAGCATCGTGTAAAGGACAATAACCTGGAACTCAACACTAAGAAGACAAAGGAGGTCATTGTGGATTACAGACTAGCTAGCAATCACACTCATTCTCCAATACACATCAGCAGAGCATGAGCGGCTGTTGAGCGTTTACTAGCTTCAAGTTCCTAGGAATTCACATCTCTGAGGATGTCACCTGGTCTCTGAACTCTTCTTTCCTGGTCAGAAAGGCACAACAGTGCCTATATTTTCTGAGAAGACTTAAAAAGTCCCATCTCAGCAACAGGATATTAAAGAACTTTTACCACAGTACCATCGAGGGCATCCTCACAAACTGCATTTCAGTATGGTACAGCATCTGCACTGCTTCAGACCGCAGAGCCCTTCAGAGGGTGGTGAAAACCGCTCAACGAATCATCGGCACTCAGCTACCCACCCTGGAGAATATACACAAAAAACGCTGCCTGCAAAGGGCAAGAGGCATAATCAAAGACCCCTCTCACCCCAACCACGGACTGTTCACTCCTCACCCATCAGGCAGACGCTACCGATGCCTCAGAGCACGCACAAACACATTGAAAAACAGCTTCTTTCCTGTGGCTGTTTCTGCACTGAACAGATGATATACAGTATTAATTACTACTGCACTGCCACTTTCTGTGCTTTGCACTACTTTATCATTATGCATATTTGCACCATCTATAACTATCTATTGTTACACCTCTGTATTCTATCCATATACCTTCTGTACATTATTTGCCCACCTCTGTAATTATCAACCTTATACCCTTATTTATTAATTCAGTTTTTCAATTAAGTTTTATTTGTATTTATTTGTTTTACAATGGTGATTGTCACAAAGCAGCTTTACACAATTGAAGAAATTATGAGATAAAATGAAACAGAAATCAGTTCCCTGATGAGTAACGGTGGCAAGAAAAAACTCCCTGAGATGGAAATAGGAAGAAACCTTGAGAGGAACCAGACTCAACAGAAAACCCCATCCTCATTTGGGTTGAAAAACAAGTAGCAGGGATGTGGTTACATTGTGTGTGTGTGAGCAACTTTAATCATTAGTCCTTAAAGAACAGCTGGAACTTCTTTATGGCGAAGTGGGACGTCCTTGGAGCAGGTCACAGGGAAGGGTCCAACAGGTCCGGGGTGGAGATCGGGTCTGGATCACCGGCAGCTCTGTTGTGGCAGATGTAACTCAACAGTGAGAGAGAGAGAGAGAGAGAGAGAGAGAGAAAGGAAGACAAAAAAGAAGGAAAACAGTTTGGTTTTGGATTGATTAAAAGTATAATGCAGAGTGCAAGGATGGACTCCGGCAAGACTAACTAGGTCAGCATAACTAAAAGGAGAACGAGAGGGAAACACAGACATGAGGGCTCCCTGATATGTTAAGCAACCAGCCGCTCTCATCATCAACACCGTGATCAATAAGAGATGGGAAGACAGCATCTAAACATCACCATAATACTCAACACCCATGAGTCCCCCAGATCTACTCCTTTATCTAAGGGGAATCAATACAAAATGCTTCATTAAATAAATACGTTTTTAACCTGGACTTAAACACTGAGACTGTGTCTGATTCTTGAACATACATAGGGAGGGTATTCCATAGCTTTGGGCCTCTGTAAGAAAAGGCTCTGCCCCCTGCTGTAGTTTTTATAATGCGCGGTACTGACAGGCAGCCTGCATACTTGTAAAGGAACAGGCTGAGTAGGATCTATTATGCAGGTAAGAGCTTTATTAAAGAAAGGAGAAGGCGGAAACACAAACATAATGCGGGCAAAACAAACAAACGAGGAGAACAGAAAACAAGACCAGGATACAAACCAAAACGTACAAACCGTAAATGAGACTTGGAAACAGAAGCAGAATCGTGAAACCTAGTAAATGCTTAGTACGCGGCATGAGCTACAATACTTTGCAACGACTCAAAGTCAACAGTCAGTTTAAATAAGCAACCAGAGAGCGAAGAAGAGCTGATCAGAACTCCGGCGATGGCGCCCTCTGTGGATGGGTGGAGTCGTTACAGTAGCCCCCCCTAAAGGCGCCGCTCCATAGGCGCCAAGTCCCCCCCTTCTACTGGAGACTGATGCTTGGCTTAGATTGGCACTGGGGTGAGAGGAAGGAGGAGGCCATGGAGACAGACTTTGTTCAGGATGGTGCCCTGGAACCTTAGGTCGAGGCCAGCGAGGAGCCAGGCGGAGCCAGAGGGGGAAGCGAGGAGCCAGGTGGAGCCGGATGGGGAAGCAAGGACCCAGGCGAAGCCAGAGGGGGAAGCGAGGATGACCACGCAGCAGGGAAGACACAGCAGCATCCTCAGCGGAGTGGTGGCGAGGAGCGACATCCTCAGCAGAGCCGTGGCGAGGAGCGACGTCCCCAGCATGAGCTACAATACTTTGCAACGACTCAAAGTCAACAGTCAGTTTATATAAGCAACCAGAGAGCGAAGAAGAGCTGATCAGAACTCCGGCAATGGCGCCCCCTGTGGATGGGAGGGTGGAGTTCTTACAATACTACATGAACACACAGGTAATAGTTGCCTAAAAGGTACAATATAATGAAACATCAAGTAATAAGTATATACGATACTTCACAAAAAATTGTCAAACGCTAGGTGAACCCTAGGTTCCTTATGTACAATAACTTGGGTTGAATCAATACTAAAACCTTGTGTACAGACAAAAATTCAGATGTATCAAACTCTGCGTACAGACGTACAGAGAATCCCACGCATATTCTTGTTCTACATTCCAAAATACTTGAAACTGAGCGCAAATGCATGAGCACTAAATCTCATCCTGTCACCTCCCTTAAATAAATTAGTTTAAATATTCAATGAGTCCACTTTGGCAAAATCAAACTGTACAGACGTACAGAGAATCCCACGCATATTCTTGTTCTACATTCCAAAACACTTGAAATTGAGCGCAAATGCATGAGCACTAAATCTCATCCTGTCACCTCCCTTAAATAAATTAGTTTAAATATTCAATGAGTCCACTTTGGCAAAATCAAACAGCAAGAAATGGCAAAAGCAAGCAAGAAACTAAACTTTACGGAAAGTGAGTTGCTACTATTAGATGACTAAACGAGAAAAAAATATTGAATATTGTCTATTGGAAATAATAACAAAAAAAAAATTGAGTGGGAGAGTTTGGCAGACGCAGTTAACGCGATGGAATCTGAGAATCTTACATCCTTAGTGGATAACTGTGGTCTCCTGATAGGCAGTTGAATAATTCAACACACAAAAAAAAATTAAACACTTAAAAAAAACCCCATCAACGCATCACTCACCAAGCAGCCACCCATCGTGCACCCTGCCAGCTTGGAGCCTATACTGTTTTTAAGGATGTTTGAATCATGGGTTGACCCAGGCCACCTTATATATTATTTGCACATTTATTTTGTGTAAATGTTTCTGATTTACGTATAAACATTATATAGATGACACCTTTATAGCAACGTGTGTGCAGTCGATCGCTCCCATTACATTAGGAAAACCGTCTATCACTGCAAATTGCGCTTTTATTATTTGGCTGGTCAACTGCATTGTACGGGAACCTTGTATACCTAGTAGACATGCGGATGATCCCGTCCTATACAGCTGGCATTATAGACTAAGAGTTAAATTTGCTAATGGACAAAAACCACAAAAAATATATGTACAACAGGCACAAAGTTGGGGTGGAGGAACGCACATTTTTAAGTTAATTTCACTGTTAGTAAATGTGACCGTGAGCGTGAAAGCTGGCGTACGCAAAGTTTTTACAATACAATGTATTTCTTAAAGAAAAGTTGTTATCAATACATATTCTAGTTATTTCTTAAAAATACGTTTTTGATATCATACCATTTAAATTATTAACATACCTCTTGTTTTTGTATTTAACACCAAGCTTCTATGGGTGGGTCAAAATGACCCTGCCTTAACATCCTATGGAATTTTATGGGAACCTTAGATTCTTTTTATCTGTGACTGTCAGGAATATATATTTTGTGGACCACACACATACTATATCATAAATGTCACTGTAACGTCTTAGCACTCCCTCCACACGAGGGAGCCTTCACCTGAGTTTTACCTCTTTCGGGGTTACTTCCTGTTAAGCGCACTATTTAAACTGTAGCATTATGCGACATACCGAGCATTTCTGTTTATGTTCTGCTTTCCCGGTTTTCAATCATTGCCTGTTTCCAGACTATGTTTATCTGCCTCACGTTTTGGATTTAGTTGTATATTTCTCTGTGGATTACTGTGTACCCTGTGGACCCTTGCTCATTTTGTGACTTGGTTATTGAACTGTGTGTACAACCACTCGCTACGCTCCAAGCGCAGCCTACAGCCTCCACGCCATTGCCCAATCTCGGCGATGCTCAAGCTTCGGTGGATTATTTTCTGGGTCAAATCCGCGAGGTGTTTAAATATCCTGCTGGAGGAATGGATATTTCCATGCAACTCCTACGGCTGCATCAGGAAGGGCTTTTGGCGGCGGCTTACACGATTCTGTTCCGCACGCTAGCTGCGCAGAGTGGCTGGAATGATGTTTCATTGAAAAATATTTTTAGAGATGGACTTAACACCCTCCTCCAGCCCTGAGGTGAAGCATGGAGAGACATTGCCCCTTTCTCACTCTGCAGCGTCATGGGAGGATACAGAGGCTATGCCTTAACTTTTGCTATAACTTTTGTGTTTCTTTTGTTTCCAGTCTCCAGAATGTGTTAAAAATGTTACAAAAATCTTTTAAACATGAAATCATTATTTTGTGGACCAAAATATAATACGGATAATTATTTGACAAAATGACAAAAAAGGCATTAAAATGATTCTAATATGAGTCATTCTTTACTGACTTATGGAAAAGTGTATCCACTCTTTTATGCAAGGATTAAATTTAAATTAGATTATTCTGTATTTTCTGCAGGAGAAACAGCGTTTCCTGACTGATGTTCTTCACGAGGTTATGCTTCTGGATGGTTTGGTAAGTTCTCATCCCATCTCCCAGGAGGTTTTCGAAGCTGCAGATATTGACAGAGTTTTCGACTGGATTGCTTACAAAAAGGTACATGTTTCTCCTGCATTTTAGATGGGTTGTTTGACCAAAATAAGAGTTAATCATTTTTAATAATTTTAACATTAGTCTTATCATAAATAAGCCTAGTCTATTTTTTTTTTTAATTGACCAAATTTGTTTCTGTTTTGCATGTGTAATGCATGCAGCAGTAAAAAATGTAAATATAATACTTGACAAAACAATACAATTAAATTCAAAATTGAGCGATACATTCCAAACACACATTTCTAAATTATTACAGATATTACAACAAAAAATATTTTTATCCAGTTCCAAATTGATGGAAATCGATGTTTTTTTCACAAAGCACAAACTGCATGCATATAGTTTTTGAAAAGCTATTAACTTTAAAATCTGTAGAGGTATAGCAAATAATAATTATGCATGTTTTCTTCAAATGTGAATTTAATACAGATTAAGCAGGACGAAAGGCTAAAGAATAAAATCAATACAAGCTGATCTTTAGCAACAATAATAAAAAAAGTGATGCGGAAAACAGCATTATTGTAATGGTTCCTCCTCCCACCGCCAGAGGGTGCCATCTCCTGGATACTAGCCCCTGCGTTACTTTCGTCTATACTACCTGTTTAGCCGGCTACTTAAGCTAACTGTTTGTTCAGCATAGTGGTGAAGTATTCTTCAGTTATGCAACATACCAAGCGTTATATCTGTCTGCCTGTCTTTACAGTTTTTTTAACTCTGCTCTGTTTTTGGATTCAATTTTTAAATCTATTGATTTGGATTTGTTTGCTCTGATTATTTTCTACTGGATTACTCTGCTGTATTTTTTTTGTTTTTTCTGCAATATGGTTTCGTCTTCATCTCCATCCTTACAGAATACTTCGCCACAACAGAATCCAGCGGAATTGGCTTGTCTGAAGACGTGGGTGGATTATAACGCACAGGCGCTACATGCTTTTTAGAAGCAACTAGCGCAATTACAAGCACCCCCACCTCAAACTCTATCCCAGTAGGTTACCGGAGCGTCGTCCATCCATTTTTCATTGCCGGATACATTTTACGGCACTCCAGAGCGTTGTTGTGGATTTCTCCGTCAGTGCCAGAGTTTCTTCAGAATCAGCCAGTGGCCTTTCCCACAGACAGTAAAAAATGCGCCTTTTTACTATTGTTACTCTCAGAAAGGGAATCGGCGTTCAGGGACTTGGACCCAAAAACTAATTCATCATGTCACAACTTTGAGAGGTATTTTAGTATCCTGTGGGGAGGCTAAACATATCTACTCAGCTTCTGAGGCTCCGACAAGGAGAACAGTCTGCCTAAATACAAAAATCTGTATTTATAGATGGATTTAACACTCATCTTCAGGCTGAGCTTAATCGCTGTGATGATTTTGAGTTTCTCTCCTAGTATGTAGCCATGGCTGTCCGATGGGATAATTTGCTCCAAAACAGTCCTCATGCCACTTTAGAAAGCACTGCACAGTCCAGCCGCAGTTCCAACGTTGAGGAAACTGAGCCCATGCAGGTGGGGTTCACTAAGCTGTCTCCTATGGAATGTCATAGAATGTCATAGATTAAAAGCTTGGCTGTGCTTATCGGGGCCTAAACAAGGTCACTCTCCCGATTTGAATAAGAGTGGGAGATGAGTGAAAAACTGCATTTATTAGAACCAGGGGGCACTATGAATACAAGGTCATGCCATATGGAGTTTCCAATGCCCTAGCAGTAGAGCACTAGAGACGTCCTTTATATGTATGTCATAGTGTACATCAATGACATACTAATTTATTCACGCACCTTTTCTTAGCACGAAAGATATGTGCTTACTGTTCTAAATCATCTGCTATATATGTCAAGGCAGAAAAAGTGTGAGTTTTTCGCTGTGACCAACTTCAGTTTCTGGGCTATCATATCAGCGCCGAGGAGGTGTTTATGAATTAGTCCAAGGTCTTATCTGCACATTTTTATAATCTTGTTGGCGCTATTTGAATGTTCTGTACAAACCAGAAGTAGCGTGAGGACCCCTGTGCGACAGTGACATGCAGCGGCGCCTGAGAAAAATGTCTTTTTTTCTCGGTAGGGCGCCTTGTTAGCTGAAAGACATATTTCTCTCTTTTTTATATATATGTCTTCTCGGCAGTGTGTTTTTGGGTGCGGTCAGCTCATTGCGTTCGATGATCGTCACGAGCACTGTTTTCTTTTCTCTGCATGGGCCCTGTATATGCAGTGACAGCGTTCATTGATGGTTCATGTCCTGCTTGCGAGAGCATCAGGGGGGACAGTAGGCATCCCCGCAGGCCTCTCAACCTTTCTTTGGCAACGCGCACGTTGGTCGAGTCGCTGGAGGAACCTTGGCTCTCACCTCCCTCGAGGGGTGACCAGTGAGGGGGTATGAGGACATCCCTTAGGTGGAGAGGGCTGTTACAAGTGCACTTGTGCCCACAGTCAGCCGCCACTTGGAGGGGCCGTCTGAGGCTCCCTTCCAAGGCATGTAAGTTTTATTCTGCCCTTGTGGTGAAGGCTTATGTTGTTTCTGGACAGGCTGTGTCCACCCTTGTGCAGGCGTTGAAAGTGTTCCCTATCTCCATAAGTAGAAACAGGGTGTGTCCCCAGGTCTGGCGTCTCTTCTTGTGCAGAGCCCACTCCGGGGCCCTTTTCCTATGTTGTACTGCCTCTTTTTTGTCAGTCCTAGGAGATTCTTTATATACTACCCCCCAGATGGTGGGATGTGATCTCCGCACCTCAGAGGAGGGTCCTGCTCCCAGTGTGGCAGGACTCCCAGCGGTGAAAGGTGACTATCTAAAAAGGCTTCGCTGAGGATTTCACCTACGCTATATCCTCCCATCCTTGTGGAAAGAGATGAGGTGCTCCTACACACTGGTAGGTCATGAGGTTGAGTAAGGCTGAGCTTAGACATGCTGGCTCCTGTCAGTGCTTACCTTTGGTAGACCCCTGACATGGGCCGGAACAGTTGCGTGTTGTACAGGACCCCTAGTGTCAACACTCGACACAATGCCGAAATGGATGACATTTTTGAAATGGCTCGGTTATGTATGGTAACCCTCGTTCCCTGATGAAGTGAACAGAGAATTTGTGTCCCTAATTCTACTTCACCAGACTTCCCAGGGGAGTCGTCTCCGGCTTCTCAGGCAGAACGATGAGTAGTTTTGCGGCCGGTCTATTAACACCCGTAAGTCCAGGGTGTGACCAGCTAAGCAAATTCTGCTCGTCCAATTTCATTGGCCTTTTTAAAATACGTCAGAGGTATTCAGGTTCCCAAAACGTGACCCCTAGTGTCGCCACTCGACACAGTGTATTCGTTCACTCCATCAGAGTACAAGAGTTACCATACGTAACTGAGATGTTCTGTATTGTCTCTTTTGCATTGTCTTTTGTAATGTTTGTATTGTTAATTGCACTGTCTGATCTGCACTGTTTGCACCAGGTTGCATACATACACTTTATGTTTGTTCTGTTCAGTATCTCTTTGTTGTTTGTTGTCTTTGTATTTCTGTGTTTTTGTGTAGCACCATGGGGTCCTGGAGAAACGTTATGTAATTTCATTGTGTACTGCATCTGCTATATATGGTTGAAATGACAATAAAGCTACTTAAACTTGAACAAGGTGGCAGCTGTGAAAGAGTGGCTCCAATCTAAGACTGTAAAAGAATTGTTTACTGGTGTTTGCCAACTTTAGCAGGAATTTCAGTCAGACAGCTTCCCCCTTAATGTCTCTTTTGAGGGGCAAAACCACCAAGTTACCGTGGGATAAAGCAGCCATCTACAAAACTCATGGCCAAGTTTACCACGGCAACCATCCTTCAGCACCCTGAACCTCTACTTCCATTCATAGTAGAAGTGGATGCCTCAGATAATAGGGTGCGTGCCATTGTCTCTCAGATGCAGGGCTTTCCTCCGAAGCTTCACCCTTGTGCGTTTTACTTACGTAAATTGAACCCGGCAGAAAGAAATTACAATGTAGGTAATAAGGAATTGCTGGCACTCAAAGAAGCCCTCACTGAGTGGAGACGTTGGTTGAAGGGGAGCACTCACCTATTTGTGGCAATTACTGATCATAAGAACTTGGAATACCTCTAAAAGGCAATTGTCTAAATTCAAGACAGGCCCGGTGGTCATTATTTTTTACAAGATATCAATTCACCGTAACCAGCCTGGATCCAAGAATATAAAAGCTGTCTCACAGACATGACCCCCCCCACTTCCTGTCTTCTGTCCGGACACTATCTTACCCCTTCAGCTTGTGGTGGCTCCTATTCGTTGGGACTTGGATTCTAAAATCATGGCAGAGTACCAAAATGACCCTACCCCTGCTGCATGCCCTGCTACCAAAGTTTACTTGCCTCATTTCCAATATGTCAGAGTCATGTCATGGGTTCACACCTCACTAAGTTGTGGTCATTCTGGGGTATGGGCCAGAAGAAAGGTCTTGGGTCAGAGCTCGGGACATCCTTGACCTATCCATAACTCTGGAGTTCCATGCTGTTCACCTTGAACCATAATGGCCACGATGTAAATTAGATACTATTTTTGAGTATCTAATAACTATAACTATTTTATTAAGTTAATATATAAAAAATAACCCTAGTTATTTAATTATATAGAACTAACAATTATAAATATTATAATAAGGTATTATAAAGTAACACATGGAAAATGAATGTTTTTTTCTCTAACCAAAGAAATCTTATGCCAAATATTCAACACACTTTACTGGCACATGATAGATAGATAGATAGATAGATATCATTTAAATGTCTTTCTTTTCATAGCTTTTAAAGAATTTTAGCCATTTCTGATTACAAAGCATTTTGGTATGTCTGAATCAAGACTTCAAATCAATTTTACTGCCAAGTGAAATGATTTACTTTTGTTCTGCCTGGAGGTAAAGAAAAGCATAGTTCAATTGAGTCTATTCTCTTATATGAGTGTAATGGTTCAATTAAACAAATAGACTGGAATCCTCAGGGGATTGCTGATGCAATGAACACATCATATTTCTTAGATAATGAATAAATTCAATTTAAGAATATGCACTATACAGTGAGAAATGTTTGGAAACCTTACCAGAACTCCCATAAATGTTTTCTTTAAAACTGTTTCCACAAAGTCTAAATCACACTATTATTCAGAATGTCTTTGCATGTTGTAGCATTACATTATTATTTTGATGAAACCAAGAGACTCAAACACTGTTCCAGCATGACAATGCCCCTGCGTGTAAAAGCCCAGAACTCCATGAAGACAAGCTGTGTTCTGGTTGGAAGAACTCAAGTATTTTTAAAGAGTTCTGATTCTGATTTAACCCTACTTTAACACCTTTGGATTAAATTGGAACACCAGGTTTATTCATTTTCATTTACATTTACATTTGTCAGACGCCCTTATTCAGAGCCACTTATATCTATCTCTTTACTTATACAACTAAGCCCTTGGGGGTTAAGGGCCTTGCTCAAGGGCCCACAGTGGTTGCTTGTAGGTGCTGGGAATCAAACCCCCAGTCTTTGTGGTATTAGTCCAACACCTTAACCACTAAGCCACCTTTTATAAAAGGTACGAGTGAGACTGAATTTAGACTAGGAACCTTAAACAACACATATATATGTATAGCTTGTATCAATCATCTAAATCATATTATAACTTAAAGTACATTGTGAGGTTTCACATTGTTTAAGGTAAATCATGAGTTAGCAACACTGGTATTGGGAAAAAGGACCAAAATTTCTCAACTGTCAGTCACATCATTATTAATAAATTGTGGGCTTTTTTGAGCTGGTGTAAAATGAGAATAGCAGATAGGATTTTTTTACAGGTATGGTACTTTTCATTGTCCTGGTAATAAATATAATGCTAAGTAAGCAGAAGATGGGTTTCACCTTTCTTAGCTGGTACAGTAACTGTCAAATGATAGTAGAAACTTGGCTGGTGGGTAAAAACAGTGATATAGAACAGAAGGGGTAAACATAGATTACTAATGTACCACATTTTAAAAACAAAAGTTCAAAACAAAAGTGGTGTGCAAAAGTTTAAAACATTTACAACCTAAATTCCAAAATATGTGTTATGAAATTTTATTAATTTATTTCCAACAGTTTATTCTTTACATTTTATAGCATTTCTCTTGCTAAACTTCTTTCAGTGCGTGTATTTGGATGTTAGATTTCCTTGCAAGGAATTTGTGACAGGAGCTTTCAGTTGCGCATTTTTGAACATTTCTACGGTTAGCAAAACACGTCTGTACAAGGCGTTATGAGGAGAGTTTTGCTAACTCCGAAGCTAGCTAGCTTGTCTCAGCCCGGAGTTTCCAGACCAGTTTCGACAAACAGTCACACTGGCTTACAGCCTTTAAATGTATTTTATGTTTTATTTATATCTGTAATGTTTATGTCAGGTTATTAGATAGATACTGATTCTGAACTGATGTATGTGGCACAGTTGCAGTTGTATTGTAGAGGTTTGGAGTTGTCTTAATGGGGATTCTTTCCTCAATAAAAATGGTTTTTACCCTCAATACCCAAAATTTCTCTTGCTCTGTAATGCCACACTGAGTTATACTACGTTTTTTGTATACTATTAATGATTTTTCATAATCGCAACATGATAGATCATTTGCCAACTAATACCATTAAAGCAAAAGTAAAGTTTTTTGACAACAAGTAACTTCCACTACTAATTTCCACTTGCCATTACAAGAGCAACTTTTAGCTACAAGAGCATTAGTAAGATCAAACACTTCGGGCATAAGATTAAGAAGGTCTGTGGACCAAAGTTGTTCAGAAAGATCAAGGTTCTGTGAAGAACACTGTGCACTTCTACCCAACCAGATCACACTGTCTTTATTAAGCTTTGGGGATTTGTGCACAAAGACATTGTCATGCTGGAATAGTGTGTGTTACTTATGCTACATTTACACTTCAGGCAAATGTGGCCCAAATGCAGCCACTAATCTTGACAAGCTATTATTAAAAAGTTGGCTAGTTTTTCCTTATCCTCTTCCACCTCAATGACTGCTAATTAAGTCACCTTATCATGCGTAAATACAGTGTTGCCAGATTGGATTAACGATCTCTGGTCCGATAACAGCATAAAACCCGCCCATGCCAGCCCAAAATACGTACTATTCAAACTGGAAAAATATATATAAACCGCCGTCTGTTGTATCAAAAAGCAGCCCAAATTTTATTACCAGCCCAATGCGAGATCAAATACCATTATCGATCAAAGAAGACCAATTGGATGAAAGCCTGCTTAGTCTGGCAAAAACATCATCAGTTTACAATGGTAATCTGATATTGGCTACATTTTAAACAACAATGTAAACAGCTATAAAAAATTGCATATAAAGAAAAAATCTGAATTGATTTTCCTCACAGTGTAAAAAAACATAATGCTACAGCATAAAAAGACTTTCTGTACAATTATGCTTTGAAAAAACAAATAGGTGTGATTAACAGGTGTCCACAGACATTGGGCCATAAAGTGTATGTGTTAATAAATCAGAGATCAAGAAATAATTGTAAACGGTGGTGTGTGTGTCTGTGTGTGTGTCGATCTACAGGGAGCTGCACTGATCCGCATGTTGGCAAATGTCATGGGACAAGCTGTATTCCAGAAAGGAATCAATGTAAGTGAGCAATAATTATTCACCTTTTACAGTAGCTCTTTCACTTTCTAATAGTTTGTCCATTAAATACTTTTAAACAGACATAAGAACCAGGGCTCTTTTTTCTGCTGAAAAAAAATACTCTCTAAAACATTAATGTAACAGTCACATCAATAAAGCAAATGTTCTTTTAAAAATAACATTAACTGAATTAAAATATTTATATTCTATATTTTCTCATTCATTTAAAACACAAATGAACATTATTACTCCCCCAGCTCACATGCACAAAACTTCCTTGATTTCTGTCTTAAAAGCCATCCTTTAATCTAATCCCCTATCTTTTATGAATGACAGTTAATGCATTATTAGAATTTTAAAAAATAGAAATATCATTTAACCTCAAAAAATTTACAAACTTGCAGATTAGCATAAAATATTGAAAAAACTAATATTAATTCTAGCCACAAGGGTCACAAGCCAGTGACTTCGGTGCCAGTCCCAAGCCGGGATAAATAGAGAGGGTTGTGTTAGAAGGGCATCCGACATAAAACTTCTAATCAACCAAAACCAAATCTAAACATGTGAATCGAGGCCCGTTGACCTATTTATTTCAATTCAATTTAGTTTTATTTGTATAGCGCTTTTTACAGTGGGCATTGTCGCAAAGCAGCTTTAAACAATTAAAGAAATTATAAGATGAAAATGAATCAGAAAACAGTTTGTCCCTGATGAGCAAGCCAGGGGCACGGTGGCAAAAAAAAAAAAAAAACCTGAGACGGAATAGGAAAAAAACAATATAAACATAACTGCTGCGCTACTACCTTCTCTAGGATTTTAGAGATAAACAGAAGGTTTGATATCAGCCTGTAGTTCGACAGCTTACTGGGGTCGAGGTCAGGTTTCTTAATTAAAGGTTTAATAACTGCTAATTTAAAAGATTTCGGAACATACCCACTCCTTAATGAAGAGTTAACTATTTTCAAGAAGGGTCCTGATACTGCTGGTACTATCTGCTTAAGAAAGTGTGTTGGTATAGGATCTAATAAACAGGTTGATGATTTTGTAAAAGAGATTAGGTTGCTCTCTTCCAGAGGAGTGAAGTTTTCTAAGCTCTGATCTGATGTGGTTAGGGTGCCGGCAAAAATTGGGCCACTGTTGGTCAAAGGAGCGAAGTAGGAGGACGCATAAATAGACAGAAAGAGAAGAGAAAAGGCAAAAGTGTAGGACTGAAAATAGGGACGCTTAATGTTGGGACAATGACAGAGAAAGGTAGAGAGCTGGTGGATATAGAAGGAGTTGAGAAGGAGGGTCGATATATTGTGTGTACAGGAGACCAAGTGGAAGGGTAGCAAGGATCGTAGTTTTGAATTAGGATTCAAGTTGTTTTATCATGGTGTGGATAGGAAGAGAAATGGGGTGGGGGTTGTAATGTAAATTTGTATTAGAGGAACAAGACTCAACAGAGAACCCATCCTCATTTGGGTGAAAAACAGGTAGCAGGAATTTTGTAGTTACACTGTGTGTGTAAGCAAGTTAAATCATAAGTCCTATCATAAGGGGTCTGACAGGTCCGGAGTGGAGATGGGGTTTGGATCATTGCCAACTTAGTTGTGGCATATGTAGCTCAACAGTGAGAGAGAGAGAAAGAGAGAGAGGGGGGAAGGAAGAAAGACAAAAAGAAAAACAGTTAAGTGACATAGTAATCACAGTGTAGATTACTAGGTAGAGAGCTGGTAGAGAGCTGGTGGATATGGAGGTGGAGACCAGGTGGAAGGGTAGCAAGGATCGTAGTTTGAATTAGGATTCAAGTTGTTTTATCATGGTGTGGATAGGAAGAGAAATGGGGTGGGGGTTGTAATGTAAATTTGTATCTTTAGTAAAAGAAAAACCTTCAAATGAAGAAACATTGAGGCAAGCAAAAAGGAAAATGAAAAAAGTTTGTGTACAATTAATGTCTTTTACAGCACACAGCAATGCCGAATGTTAAAAAAGCAACTGTCTTCTCTTCGTCTGGACTTTTATACCCCCCTTTAGAATGCGTGTGTGCAAAGAAGCACTTACTCAGAAAGGGTCTCACCAGATGTTACTTATTAGCAGACAAAAAATTTTCTGTTCTGGGCCACATCACCCAAGCCAAAAGGAAAACATTTACATTTGCAATTACATTTGCAGCATTTGGCAGACGCCCTTATCCAGAGCGACTTACATTTATCTTATTTATACAACTAAGCAATTAGGGGTTAAGTGCCTTGTTCAGGGGCCCAGCAGTGGTGCCTTGGCTGGGAATCGAACCTCATTCAATTAAAACACATTCTTTAGGATACAAGTAAAAACTGAGCATAACCGAATCTAAATATTATTTTCACTTATACATGTTATGATAAAATATGATTACTTTGTTACTGAAAGGAACACTTTTTCCGCTATGTATTTTATTTGAACAATCATCATACAAAATAACACTATGTTACGTTAAACATTAGCACTGTGTCTGTCTATAGACCTTAAATACAGTCCATATAACAACATAACACAGAGTATTTAAAAAACAAATCCTACATCTACTTAAAAAAAACAAACAACAGAAAACATAAAGACTCCATCCTCCATCCACATAACTCCACCCTTTTCTGACAACAACATATCCAATGCAATTCTAATTTGCCATTAAACTAGTTGCATCCAACTGCAGCCACTCCTTTCAAAGCATCACGTGTGCAATTAATAAATCACTGTTAATTATAATATATATAATTCATCCAATCCACATTCTTATTATTGTAGACCACCAGAATATGATCGATTCAAACCCAGCAGCAATTTGATTCCTACTCTTAAATTTATTAGGAACACCCCTTGGCACCCCTATTTCATCAATATAAACTGCAGAGTCGAATCTTGGATCTTTGAGTGAAATTAATGAAAATGCATATCCCAGTCCAGTTGGCTGGTAGGACTGCCCGTAATACCTTTTCACTACAGTACCACCACACGTCTGCACGATGTGCCATCAAACCGGAGAACCATGCCACATTAAATGATAAATCCAAATCTGCCACATCAGGAGTTAACTTACAATGTCTGTTCTCTCCCACTCTTACACCTCCAACATTTTCCCTACAAAAACAGTAATATTCTCCTTAAGCTGGTTGAAATGGCAGGGTGGTCTGAGCATACTTTACTGGTGGAAACAGTCAATGTAAGTGAATACACTCTTCATTCTTTGGCAAATCAGGACTAGTAAAGAGTTATATGGGAATAGAGAAATAGGTGAGTGACTAGCCCTGGGCATAACAATCATTCTTTTTTAGCGTCTGTGCAGTATACCTGACCCAGTCTAACCATCTATATCCAGTCTCAATTGCTACAGTATCTTTTAAGTCATTTACATGTGTAACTTTAATCGGTGGTCCTGTAACAGTCTTCATCTGTGACTCAGCTTCCTCCTCTATGAGGCCTGCCTGTGGGCGTGTGACATTAATTATAAACCGAATCGTTGGATCAGTATAAGTTACATCGGCACCTAAACCATAATAACCTGTCAGACCCACCTGTGGCTGCTTAACAGTAATAAATATAGGATAACAAGACATTTTGTTACTACACCTGCCATCATACTGCCATCTAATTATACTCAAAGCATTCATATCTCCATACCTCGCTGGAGAAACTTTGCCTAATTGAGTTTCAGCCCTTCCAACTGGTTGCATCATCCACCAAACTACTTTCCACCTCTCACATGCATAAAAATTAGGTTTGCTTCCCAAATCTGGTGGCCCTGGACACATATATATAGGACTTAATTCCAGCCACCTAGCATATACGAGATCAGGACAAAGAAAAATCCAGAAAGCTTCAGTGTTCAAGGTAATTGGTCCATCAAATTCAACCAACTTAAACATAAATGTATGAGAAGCCCCTGTTACCACCAATCCTAATAGAATCAAATCCACCACTAACATCCTACTTCCAACTTGAACGTTTTCTTTAGACAAAAATAGTAAACTGCATGTGTGTATTTCCTCATTACTACTAAGCTATTTTCTTTTACCACTTATACTGAGTCCCTTTCCCTAGACTCATGCCCCTCCATTTCTTGACTCCTATCCGTCTCTGGAACCGGTTTACAACAACGGTACAACGGTCCCCCTCGGTCCCCCTCGGTAATTTCTGTGAGCAGTGCCTTTGCTACCGCACTAGCATCTTGCTTTGATGTAGGGAAAGCCTACACCCACCTAGAAAACATATCCACTATCACCAAAAAATTTTTCTTACCTTCACTGGGTGTCAATTCAATAAAATCCATTTGTAGATGTTGAAATGGTCTTTTAGGCGGTGTGTGTGTGTGCACTTTGTGTGGTCTTAATACCTCTTCCAATGTTATTTGTCATACAGATCACACATCAACTTAGCATAGTGTGGAAATAATTTCCTTGGTAGGCATGGCTTGCCATTTGGACTATACCAAACATTCTCATTATACGTATAGCCAGCTTTTCTCCATACTGCTTTTTCCTCTGGAGTGGAAATTCTTTGTGAATCACTCAATTGTGCTATAGGAAAAGACAGTTAAGTCATACAATGAATGTGTGTGTTCGTGTGTTTATTCTTAGCTGCTGCTTTTGCTGTTGCATCCGCCCTTGCGTTACCTAAAGAAACTGGGTCTTTGTTACTGAATACTTACAGCCATTCACCCAAATATTGTTTTTGCACATTATTGGACATAGAAAGTGTGATGTGTGGAACCAGTCAATTCATTTGAAATGGGTGTGGTTTGCCTGAAGAAACTGTAAAATAATCTGAAGATCTGTAAATAAAGCTTAACCTCCACTGCACATCTGTGTTCATCCCAACTCATATGTTTAAATTTTAACATATCAGGTTTCACTAAATCTTTGAACCACTCCCCTTTAAAGCTCTCATCTGGAATATGTTTGTGTATATGCAGTGCAAGTCAATGTTTCTGGTGTTATAAATTCTGTGTAATAAGTGGGTACAAGTCGTTTTATTTTAGCCACAAGATCTGTGCTGACGCCATTTATAATGTGAGAGCAGAGCTTTCATTCATACACATAGAGAAAGAATTGTAATTCACTTTTAGAGGGCATAAACTCCTCCTCAATTTTTACTTCGAGGCCTGAAGGTGTACTTATCAAACTAATACCCAATTCACACATTAAATCTTGACCCATTAAATTTATCAACAATCAGATATTAGAAATGAAAAAGTAAACCCTACAGTCTTCCCTCGATTTTACATCTTATAGGTGTAAAAAATCACTCCATAATCGGACTACCGGCTGCACCTCATGGAATTATGGTGCGATCACTAAATTTAGGACCCCCTATAAATTCACAAGATCTTTTCACCGTACTCGACTGGCACATTATTAGGAAAACAAGAAAGTTTAGACTCACCCGTTCCTGGATGTCCCACCACTCTACTTATCCATCTACCTCAATCGCTCTGTTGGCCTAGTTTATCAACAGCCTTTTTATTCGAACACTCATTTTATCTACTGTCCCATATCACAGCACACAATTGCCATTGCCATTGCCTCTTACTCTTTCTCTACCCCTTCCTCTCCGTTGTCCTCTTTCTCTTACACGGTCACCCTGGCTGTCATATGGTTGAACTCTGTCATTTGCAACATCATCAGTTGCACTTTTTGAGTTTCCTTGTTGTGCTTTTTGGTCTGCTTCTGATCTCTCTGGGTTAAAAGTTTCTCAGCACGTAAAGCATGTTGCTCAATTAGGGACAATTTTCCTGTTTCCTATGTAATACAGGTTTGTTTGACCTGGTGTGAACTGTTTCTTAAATGCGCTTCATACACACCCACCGGCCCGTCATCTATATCATCAGGGCAGTGTAATCCACTGTGCGTATCTAAACGTCTGTTAATCTGACTATATACCGTGGCACAGTCTCTCCATCTCGCTGTTTAAACATTGAGATTTTAGTCATGTCCATCCTAACCGGAAAAGCTCTCTCCACCACTTCCCGAATGGCTATGATCATGTCTCTATATCGGATATCGGCATGCTCCCAATACATTTCAGTCACTTGCACGTTGTTTTCTGGCCACAGATAATTTTCGCATCATCAGGCGCCTTAACCCGTGCGAAGTTGGTCGAAATTCTTTGCAGAATCTGAGAAGTTCCTTACCTCAACTTTACTCCTCACACTTCTCGCGGATCAGACAGCTGCTTATGTGTGTCTTCAATGTCGCTTATAGCCCATGGTCGATAAACAAGAATTGGCTGGTTCTCTGTCCCTGTAAGAACACCTTCATCCGGCCACCAGAGGGCGCCGTCGCCCGAGTATTGACAGCTCTTCTTCTACTCCAGGTCAAAGGTCATAGGTGGGGTATTTAAGTTGAGCACATGGCCTACTATGGCGTGTAGTATTGTTTGTTTGTCACAGCATACTAGCGTTCATGCCATTGTTATCGTCATTGTTTTCCCGGCTTTTCGACTACCCTTTTGTTTATCGGACTTCAATAACATTTGGATTGTTTGCTTGATTACTGGTTTTGATCTTCGTGTACCGACTACTGCCTACTCTTTGGATTTTGTCTTTGCCTTGCCCTACTGCTCATTAAAACCATTACTCTGCATTATGGATCCCTCTCCGTCTGGTTCATCACAGTCCCAGCCACCTCGACCATTGGACAATGAAACACTTTTTTATATCAAATTTTACTGAGGAAGTACATCAAGTCAAGTCAAGTCACCTTAATTTATATAGCGCTTTTAACAATCAGGATTGTTTCAAAGCAGGTTTACAGAAGAAATACATCTGAAATGACAATATTAAACATTCATTATAACAGTCAATTTCATTAATATCCACAAATTTTGAGTCCCCAACTAGGCAAGCCAAAGGCAATGGTGGCAAGGAACCAAAACTCCATCGGTGACAAAATGGAGGAAAAAAATAAAATAAAAAAACCTTGGGAGAACCAGGCTCAGTCAGTTCTCCTCCTACCAGATAAACCAGTAGGTTACCCATGCTGCAGTAAAGTTTCCATGGTCTTGTCTGGATGGCCATTTAGAAGACTGCCTTATTGTCTCAACTGATGGTGGCGACGGAGCTTGGAATAACAAAGAACAGACATATGTTAGCGTAGATGCAATTCGACTTGTGATAAACAGAAATATAATGCGTTTTTAATGCATTTCTATACTATCCCGCCATGCAATACCGCTAGCTTCCACTCCACTTTTGAGCTGCTCTCTTTAAGGCGAGTGCGTGTTCATTATACCACGGTGCCAAACTATTTTTTTTAATCTTTTTTAAGCGTAATGGTGCAGCTGTATTTAAAGTACTAGAAAAGACAGTCTCCATATTTTCAATTACATCATCACGTTTTTCTGAGCTATTGGAGCTATTGGAATTCCTCTGAACCTCCCCCTTTCAACAGTTCTGGAGACGGATATGTAAGATTCGGATAAATCGAGCGTGAATTCCCTATTGAATTTGTATCCAGAAGGCTATCAGCTGCAAATTGCACCTTAGATCTTGTACGCCTGGAGACCGGTGCGTTTGGAGCAACAGGAAGGAGCTGGTCTTCATTATACAGAGGCAGTGTTTCTTGTGCCTGAGTTGCGTGTCTGACTTGCACTGGCTGTGCTTGTGGATGCAATTGTTCATGCAATCTTTCTTTTTTTTAATCTAGTTGTCTTTCACTAAAACTCCCCCTTTCAGGAAAACCAAACTCATTCACCCACATTTCAAATTGCGATAATGAGCCTGGCCCATATTTTGTCAACAAAAAACGAACATTTGGATGACACCATATCTTAAAAAAATAATCATCTTTTTTTTGCATGCTCCAGCTGTTTCCCATGATCACTCTTAAACGGTTCACTCAATTCCACAAAAGAAACCGTGAAATGGTACGGAACTGTAACTATACTTTTATTAATTAAAATTTGCAAAGAAAAAAAAGCAAATTATATAAATTAGCATCAGGTTTGAAAACTCAGTCTCGACTTTTATACCTACCTATAGAATGCGTGCGTGCGAAGAAGCACTTACTCAGGAAGGGTCTCACCAAATGTTACTTATTAGCAGACAAAGAACTTTTAGGAAAAAAACACATTCTTTAGGATACAAGTAAAAACTAAGCATAACCTAATCTTAATATTATTTTCACTTATACATGTTATAATAAAATTATGATCCTGAAAGAGGAGTTTGTAAAGAATGTTCTGGAGTTGACAGAAGTGTCAGACAGGGTGATGAGTCTGAAGTTAGAAATTGAAAGGCTGATGGTAAATGTTGTAAGTGGTTATACCCCACAAGTAGGTTGTGACTCAGAAGAGTGAGGTAGGAAACACACAGGTAGATTACATCTTATGTAGACAAACTGATCTAAAAGAGATAAGTAAATGTAAAGTTGGGGTTTGGAAAGGGTGTTGCCAGACAGCATAGAATGGTGTGTGTGTGTGGAATGAAGATGTTGGTCTGAAAGAAGAGAAAATCAAAGGTAGAAAAGAAAACCAAGTGGTGGAAACTGAAAAAGAAAGTATATTGTGAAGAATTTAGACAGGAGTTGAAACAGGCTCTGGACAGTCAGTTGTGTCATATGGAAGGAGGAAAGAGGATAAGGAGACTTGGTGGTGGAATGACGAAGTTCAGGATAGTATAAAGAGGAATAGATTAGCCAAGAAGAAGTGGGACTTGGAAAAGACTGAGAAAAGTAGACAGGAATACAAGGATTTGCAGCACAGAGTGAAGAGGGAAGTGGGTAAGGCCAAGCAGAAGGCATATGATGATCAAGATGGGAAGGATATGCTGCAGGTTAGGGTTATTAAGGATTGAGATGAAAAGGTGCTCACAAGTGAAGAGAGTGTACAGAGAGGATGGAAGGAATGGAGTGTTGATGAATGAGAGGGAGAAAAGGGAGAAGAGGTAAACAATGTGGAGCAGGAAGTGCAAAAGATTAGTGCAAACGAAGTTAGGATGGCTTTGAAGAGGTTGAAAAGAGGAAAGGTGGTTGGACCTGATGAGATAGTGGTGGAGTGGAAATGTCTACTAGATTGTTTAACTGGATTTTAGTGAGTAAGAAGATATGCCTGAGGAATGGAGGAGGAGTGTAATGATGCCTATATTTAAGAACAAGGGCGATGTGCAAAGTTGCAACAACTACAGAGGCATAAAGTTGATGAGCCACACAATGAAGGTATGGGAAAGAGTAATGGAAGCTAGGTTAAGGAGGGAAGTAGGTATTTGTGAGCAGCAGTATGGCTTTATGCCCAGAAAGAGCACCAAAGATGCAATCTTTGCTCTGAGAATGCTGATGGAGAAGTACAGAGATGGTCGTAGGGAGCTGCATTGTGTTTTTCTAGACCTGGAGAAAGCATATGACAGGGTACCAAGATAAGAGCTGTGGTATTGTATGAGGAAGTCAGGAATAGCAAAGAAGTATGTCAGGGTGGTGCGGGATATGTATGAGAGGGGCAGGACAGTGGTGAGGTGCGCAGTAGGTCAGACAGGAATCTCTTTGGACAATGATGTTTGAAGTTGACATTGTGATCTGTAGTGAGAGCAAGAAGCAGGTGCAGGAAAACCTGGAGAGGTGAAGGTTTGCTCTAGAGAGAAGAGGAATGAAAGTCAGTCATAGCAAGACAGAGTACATGTGTTTGAATGAAAGGTAGAAACAGTGAGATTACAGGGTGAAGAGGTGAAGAAGGTACAGGAGTTTAAATACTTGGGGTTGACCATCCAAAGCAATGGACAATTTGTGAAAGAGGTGAAGAAGCGAGTACAGGCAGTTTGAAATGGGTGGAGAAACATCTCAGGAGTGTTGTGTGACAGAAGAATATCAGCTAGAATCAAGGGGATGGTGTACAAAACAGTGGTGAGACCAGCAATGATGTATGGTTTAGAGACAGGTGGCAGAGCTGGAAGTAGCAGAGCTGGAAGTAGTAGAGATTTTATTTGGGAGTGACGAGGTTGGACAAGATCAGGAACGAGTTCATCAGGGGGCGGATCAGGTTAGAGGTTTTGGGAAAAAAGCCAGGGAAGCCAGGTTAAGGTGGTTTGGGCGTGTACAGAGGAGAGATAGCGAATATATTGGTAGAAGGATGTTAGAAATGAAGCTACCAGACAGAAGGCAAAGAGGAAGACCAAAGAGGAGGTATTTGGATGCGATAAATGAGGACATGAAGTTAGTGGGTGTGAGTGAAGAGGGTGCAGAGAATAGGGTTATGTGGACACAGATAATTCGCTGTGGCAACCCTAAAAGGGAACAGCTGGAAGGAATAGAAGAAGACACTATTAAATAAGGTAAGGAGGTCTGTGGTGAAGTCAGTGTCCCAGTTTATCCAAAAGGTGTGTAGTGGTGTTAATGTCAGGGCATTGTGCACAACATGTACAAGTATTTCTACTCCAATCTTAACACACAATAACTTAATAAAGTTCAGGGGCTTTGTGCTTAGGGGAATTGTCATGTATTTAAGTCCCCTTGTTCCAGTGAAAGAATAATGTGATACTACAACATTCAAATACATTTTAGACAAGTGTATTTGAATGTTGTAGTATTACATTATTCTTTCACTGGAAAAAAGGGACTCAAATACTGTTGCAGCATGACAATGCCCCAAATACATTTTAAGAAAGCTTGTACAAGTTTTGTTATTTTGTTTTTAATTACTTTTGAAGCATTTACGACATTTTTTGACAAGTTTTACATTTATTTACATTTATGGCAACATTTTAGAAAGAAACCACATATAAATATGATGGTGAGATGTCCACAAACTTTTGGCAGTATAGTGTATATGTATATAGTGTATTTTGCGAAGACAACTTATTCTTTAGTCTTTAGCTCTGCATTGTTATTCCAATATGTGGCTTTTTTTTGTAGTGTTGTTATATGTAGCACCATGGTCCTAGAGATATGTTGTTTCATTTCACTGTGCATTGCATCTGCCATATATGGTTAAAATGACAATAAAGATTCTTGGGCATGAATTTGAATTGGAACACTAACTGCACCCCAGACCTCCTCACCCAACATTAGTGTCTGATCGCACTAATACTATTGTAGCTGAATTAACACAAATCCTCAAAGTCACACTGGATGTCTAGTGGAAAACCTTTCCAGATGCATAGAGTTTATTATATGAGTAAAAGTAAAAAAATAGGATGTTTAAAAACACATATATGTTATGGTCAGGAGTCCTAATACTTTCAACCATATAATGTATTTTGTCAATTACACACTGCTTGTACGTGTCAGTTTCAATTTAAACTGCATAGTATGATTTAAAATCACAAATGTATTTGTTGCAATACTAATTCTAAGTATGATTAATTCTTGATGACGAAAAAGACACCAGTTTTAAGGAATGACCCAGTTACACTCAGACTTGCCTGGCTATAAACTGGATTAATCAGCACTGCATTCAGTATACACCTAATCGACATAATTTCTGTTCCAGTCTTACAGTGTGTTTTTTATCAGGTTGCGGCTGAATTCTCAGATATCTCTGTGAATAATCTCACTATCTTTTCTTGCTTTCTGTTTTGCAGGACTATTTAATGACACACATGTATGGAAATGCAGCAAGGGATGACTTGTGGAACAAGTTTTCAGAGGTAAGTTTTCAGTTATAAAATTCAGTTTTCACTCATAGTCTCAAATACAAGTGCAAATAAAAATAATAAATATAACATCATGGTAAGTGAACAGTTCCTGTTCATGCAAAGACTATTTCATCAATTAAAGAGGGTGGTAAAAACCAACGAATTATCGGCACTCAGCTACCCACCTTGGAGAACATACCCAAGAAACTCTGTCTGAAAAGAGTGAGAGGCATTATCAGATGCTTTAATCATCATTAAGATCCTTCTCACCCCAACTGTTTACACTTTTTCCATCAGGCAGACGCTACCGATGCCTCAGAGCCCGCAATAGCAGACTGAAAAACTGGTTTTCTGTTCTTCCTGGTTTCTGTTTGTCTTTTATTTATTATGTTCAGGTGCTCTTTATTTCGTTTTAATTTCCTAGAGTATATATTCTGTGTTTCCCAGTCATTGTTTTTTCGGCGTTTAAGTAAATTAATGACGTAATAAAGTAACGTAAAGTGAAGTAACGTAACGTAATGTTGTATTGATCTCTGTCTCCGATATTCCAGATTCCCTGGTCGCTTAAAATAAGCAACAGTGCTAAAAGCTATTCTGTTTTCCGTTCCTGTATATCGGGTTTGTTCTCCCTTTTTGTCTTTCCGTTTGCTCCGTTGGTTGTTTATATTAATAAAAACCTGTGGCATCCACTGTGGCAAAATCCCAAACAAACCCATTAAGAAAAAAAAAAGACACACGCAACTATACCAAATACAGGGTTCCTACAGTTCTTTAACTTCTTTAAATATAAATTCCATCTTCAAATGGTTTCAATTCTGTCTTCATTCCTAAGAAGAGGTTCCTAACCACTGTGCCCCAGATTACTTTTTTAGGGGCTGTGGGTCGTTTGCAGCAGGTTTTCCTGTTTCCCTTGTTACACACTAACATGCTTTGAGTGTTTTGAAAGTAAACTCAGAAGATTGTGTAAGGAATGAGTTCATAGACAAACTTTAAACATATTTTCGGCACAAATGAATGCTTTGTAAGGGGATAATGGCATGCAGAAATAGACTCAACCAGAAAAAACTAATGGATTAAGGTTAGGTTATGTCGAGGTATGTGTCTTATAGCCAGATATTTAGACTGAATTACACACTGATAATCTGGACTTCACATCAGATTGCATATGACTGGCAACCAATAACAGTTCATTTTTTTCAGCGTCACATTTAGGGGTTTGAAAAATGTCTCTACAAAAGTCAATTTCCCTACAAAAACATACCAGCTTGCAACCATAGTCTTAATTAAGGAAATTTATGCAGTTTAATGAGATTAAACCAGGGGTCACCAAACCTGGGCTTGGAGGTTCAGTGTCCTGCAGAGTTGAGATACAAATTTCCTTAACACACCTGCCTGTAAGTTTCAAGTATATCTAGCAACACCTTGATTAGTTAAATGTGTTTGATTAGAGTTGAAATTAAACTCTGCAGGACCTCTTCAGGATGGAATTTGGGGACCACTGATATACATCATCAAATGTATCAGTGTTTACCAGAATATTTCAAATGATGTACATTTGATGACGTATATCAGTCCACATTATTGTAGATGTTAACGTCTCGTCCCACAAGAGAATTAGGGTGTCACAATGGCTTTGCTTTTAGATGCAATATTATAAAAGCTACAAACACATCTCCAGAAATACTGTTGAAATCAGAGTTATTTTTAAAATATTTAAAAATTTTCAAATTTGTGCCATATGCCTCAGGCTCTTAGGCAATGGTTTGTATACGTAGCATCTGAAACACAAACACAAAATCAAATTTGCTACAATAAACTGCTGGTGAATAAAGTGACCAGAGACATTTTTTTAAGCATAAGAACTGTGACTACACTACCATTAATTATTTCTGCTTGGCACAGAGGCACTGAAACGTCACTCTGAAAATTAATCTTTAAGACCTGCTTTAAGCCTGCTTGAGAGCATGATAGCTTGTTATGTGCCATAATAAACAAAGCGTGACTCATTGTCGGATGTGAAAGCCAGCCTTAAAAGGACTTTCTTCCCACGTAGTTTATGTACTAGTCCTGGAAGACTGAATTATAGATGATGCACATTTATCTCGTCTTGATCCTGTACATCTCATGCTTAATGTCCAGTATCAATTTTTTTTTAATTTACTTTCTTACTTTAGTGAAATGCATCCTTTCTACTGTCCTGACCCAATTTCATTAGAAACACAAGGAATTCCACACTAGTGAGCTCTGAATGGCTTATTAGTTTTACATTCAAGCCTATAAACATCAAAACTGCAAAAATAGATTCATTTTAAAAGTAGGATAAAATGTATGGTTACATACACTGAACATAGAAAAATATTGGGACACTACATCAACATGTGTTTCGAATATCCTGTTTTATGAACTTTTTAACATTTGTATTTTTAAATTTAAATTTCTGTTTTTCTGTAAAGCTGGTTTGAGAGAATGTCTATTGTTAAAACAAACAAAATTGAATTTAAATTTAAAAGGAAAGACAGCGGACCCCTTACTTTTAAAATAAAATCCAGACTTTAAAAATGCCTTTTAATATTTGAGTGTAGCTTTAGAGATTACTCTCAATTTCTCACATGTTTAAAAGAACTCATGCTGTAATATTGGCTGAACAGGTCTGGGGTGCAGTCAGCATTCAAGTTCACTCTAATTATCCATGTCTTTATGGAGCTTAAGGACTTTGTACACAGGGGCATTGTCACAGGAACTGTGTTTGAGCATCTTATTTCCAGTGAAAGTATAATGCAATGCAACAACAGCTATGGCATTCTAGACAACTGTGTGTGGCAACACTTACTGTATGTAGATGTGCCAATAAGGTGTCCACAAATGTGTGGCCATATAGAGCAGTTGCATTTTTATAGTCATATTGCACACAGTTATGAACAGAAAATGATTCATAGTGACACTGTCTAACGTCAATTAGATTCTCAGATTGAGTCTGGTACTTTTTATAGTTGTCTAAAATGTATACTTTCCCAGTACAATTACAGCATTTTATACAACTGAACATTGGTTGAGGGTCTTACTCAGTGGTAGCTTGGTGGTGCTGGGAATCAAACACCAGTCTTTCTGGTATCAGTCCAACACCCTAACTTTCAGTTTACATATAGATCAGTAAAGCTAATGTGCATTGAATCGAATTAAAGTAGTAATGCTATACAGTTTAGTGTAACTATCATTACACAAATCATTGAAATGTAAATGACAGAAAAGAATTAATATACCAACTAATGGGCTTTTCAAAGCATCACTTTCAATTACAAGTTTATATAAAATATGTTCTTGTTAGGAAAACAAGTTCAGCTCTTAACAACAACCTAATGTTGAAATAAACTAAACCAGCATTGATGGGGTGAATAATAGTAGTTGTCTGATGGATGTAATGAAATAATTCTTTGTGTTCAACATCCCTATGCTTTTATGATGAAGATGCCACAACGAAAAGTAATGCACTATACAGCCAAATGTTCTTAGATACCTGACCATCACATCCATGAGCCTGGCTGTGGGGATTTACTCATTTAGTCACAATAACATTAGTGGGATCAGGCACTAATTTTGAGTGAGAAGGTCTGTGTTTAGTGGGGTTGAGTTCAGGGCTCTGTATATGACAGCCGATTTTCTCCACTTGTGCATAAGATGAAATGTTAATACAATTAAAAGGAAATAAATGCATTTAAATACATTCTATACATTTTTTTGTTTTTAATTTTGTGACAACATTTTAGTAAAGAAATACTTATAAATGTTCTGGTATGGTATCCACAAATGTTTGGTCATAAATTAATACCAGCCTGAGCTAGTATTAGCTGTCATTGTATTTTTAGGTGCTATAGCATTTACACAAAATAACAAACAACAACCATTAACACACCAGTTTGTGTTATGAAATTGTGTTATGAAATCTTTAACCAATCAGATTTCAAGTCCGCCTCCCGAGGCCTACTAGCTAGCGTACTATGACATCAGTATTTTTCCATCCTCTGATTGGTTGGTCAGAATAAATCTCTTTTAGCACAGTTCGGTTAGCAAAATATGTCTGTACAGTTGAATTAGAATTTTTATGCCCACAATAGCTGCCGGAGGAGGAGAAATTGACTCTGTCTCGGACATACTTAAAAACATTCTTTAAGGTGGACTTTGTGAGGAGAGTTCGGAGAGTTCGGCTATCCCAATGATAACTAACTTGTCTCAGCCAGAAAAGGTATGTCCACACTAAAAGCTTTGATACTGAAGGGTACCAAATGCACCGCCCGCCACTGAAAAACAATACTCACCAATAGATGGCAGCACAATGCTGCTTTTTGATGCCTCCTCATACACCAAACCTTTTCATTTCAAGACATCTGGTGACTAAGCTGCAGTGTGATGTTCTGTGTGCAGGCCATGCAAAGTGAAGGAAAGGACATCAATATTAAGCAAGTGATGGATGTGTGGACTCTACAAATGGGCTATCCGGTGGTTACTATCAGCAAAAATGAGAGACTTGCAAACTTGGTGACTATCAACCAGGAACACTTCATCTATGACATGGAGGCTAAGAGCCGCAGCCCTGATATTTTCAACAATAGGTATTGTAATTACATCTACATGGCTGTCAGGATTGTTACTCTAAAAGTCCATCTTGGGCAAAAATAACCATGTTGTTTACTCATCTAAATCACTTACTTTTTATTTATCCAACACACTCAGGTGTGCCAGAAAAAGAGAACAGTTCCTGTGTGCTGTGTGATAGTGTTTTAAACATCCTATTTAAGATTTAGTCTTAATTTAATCCAATAAAAAGATCAACAGTTATGGAAAGGTTTTACACTGGATTTCAGAGCATGGATTTGGGGATTTGCTTATTCAGCCACAAAAATATTACTGAGATCAGACATGTTGGGTGAGGTTGTATGCATTGCAGTCAGTTTCGCAGTTAATCCCAAAGGTGTTTATTGGGTTCAGGTCTGTGCAGAACATCTTTTTTTCAAATATTGGTAAATCATGTATTCAGTAAGCACAGAAAAATTTGGGCTTCGCTAAAATAATGCTAAAACAAATAGAGATATTCTAATTAATTGCTTCCAACTTTGTGGGAATACGCAGTTGTGTGGGTTTGCTGGTAAGATGTCCACACACTTTGGCCATAAGAAAATTAGAAAAAAAAATGGTTGTGTGCCTTGAAGAAATTAAAAGCTGTAATAGAAGTATATTATTTCCATTAATAGGAATAACAGCATTATAAATAGAAATGTTAATTTTTTCAATAACAAATAATTAGACAAATTACTTTTCCCCTGTGTTACTGACAATAAAATGCGGCACTACTATAATTAAGCTCGCTGAAGCAGTTTTCATCCCAATAAGCTCTCTCAAGTGTACGACCTACAAACTTTTTCTCTGATGTGTGGCGTGAGATGTGGACACATAACTGATAATGATAGATGTTTTTGTGTGTGTGTGTGTGGTGTGTGTGTGTGTGTGTGAGTGTGTGTGATTGGGGTGGAGGCCAGTAACATAACTGATGATGACTGGCTTCTATTGCTAATATTAACCTATATATTATAGTTACAGGTAGAATAAGTGAAATTCATTTATAATATATAGTTATAAATGAATGTCCTACAGGAATCAGAGCAATGGCAAGTCCAATGAGTTTAAAGGGAGCTTTTACAAACTGGAAGTATGAAAAAAGCATACTGAAATGCATATTATAAATGAGTCTCTCCATGTTGGTTAAAAATAATTCTAATCTAATAAAACATCTCACATCATCACATGACACCACAACATTAAAATAGTGTATATTAGTGTACAATGTTTAATAATATTCATTTATTCTATTTAGTGTCCATATTACATATTTAATATTTCTGGAATCCAAGTTATTTGCCATATTTTAACTTTTCCTAATAATTAGTTACTTTTATATAATGATGTAACTCATTTACTATTTGTGAGAAGTAACAAGTAACTATTGCTTATTTTTAATAAGTATGCCCAACACTGATTATTTTACATTATGCTTATTGCATTTGACTTTTCAAGGTCACAGTGTCTTCTTTTTCTACACGTATGTTTACCAAATCAAATCAAGGTTACCCATGCTGCAGCAAAGTTTCCGTGGTCTTGTCTAGAGGACAAAATATCACTAGGAAACTGTCATATGTTTAGATGCCATTCGACTTATATTATACAAATATATTATGTGTTTTTAAAGGTGTTCCCGGTTCCGGTTGACCTAAATATTGCAGCCTAACAACCTGTAGATTTAAATAATGAAAATGTGTGTATTATGTGTAGGCCATGTTAAAGAGATTTGTCTTTAATCTAGTTTTAAACTGTCAGAGTGTGTCTGCCTCCCAAACAGCACAGGGTAAATTATTCCAAAGTTTAGATAAAAAAGGATCCGCGGCCTGCAGTTGATTTTGTTATTCTAGGTATTAACAGATTACCTGAGTCCTGAGAGCGCAGTGAACGTCAAGGACTATAATAGGATAGGAGCTCACTCAGGTACTGAGGTGCTCAACGATTTTGGGTTTTATAGCCCATTAACAAGATTTTATGATCATACTTTTTAAGAACTGTAGCTGCTGCGTTTTGGACCAGCTGAAGCTTGTTTATTAGGCGTGCAGAACAAACACCCAGTAAAGCGTTACAGTAGTCTAATCTTGAGGTCATGAACGCATGAACTAAAATTTCTGCATTTGACCTCGAGACCATAGGTCATAATTTAGATATACTGTATATTTTTAAGATGGTAAAATGCATTTTTACAAAGGCTAGAAATGTGGCTCTCAAAGGAAAGATTGCCATCAAAAAGCACACCTTAGTTCCTAACTCAGATGAAGGGTTGACAGAGCAGCCATCAAGTATTGACAGAGATCTGGATTATTACAGGCAGAGGCTTTATTGCCAATAATTAACAACTCTGTTTTTTCAGGATTCAATAAAAATCACTCAGTTTTTTATGTCAATTATGCATTCAGTTACTCTTCGAATTGGTAGGTTTCGCTGGGCTGCGAAGAAATATATAGCTGAGTGTCATCAGCATAGCAGTAAAAGCTAACACCATGTTTTCTAATAATACAGTCGTGTGGAAAAGTGTTTGCCCACTTACTGATTTTCTATTTTTTTGCATGTTTGTCACACTTTAATGTTTCATATCATCAAACAAATTTAAATATTGGATAAAACAAATAAACACATCATGCAGTTTTTAAATGAAGGTTTTTATTATTAAGGGAAAACAAAATCCAAAACTACATAACCCTGTGTGAAAAAATGTTTGCCGCCTAAACCTAATAACTGGTTGGGCCACCCTTAGCAGCAACAACTGCAATCAAGCATTTTCAATAACGAGTCTGTTAAGGTAAGGTAAGGTAAGGTAAGGTAAGGTAGGTTGAGGTGAGGTGAGGTGAGGTGAGGTGAGGTGAGGTGAGGTGGGTGAGGTGAGGTGAGGTGAGGTGAGGTGAGGTGAGGTGAGGTGAGGTGAGGTGAGGTGAGGTGAGGTGAGTGAGGTGAGGTGAGGTGAGGTGAGGTAAGGTAAGGTAAGGTAAGGTAATCTTTATTGATCCCACAGTGGGGAAATTAAATTGTTACGGTGGCTCAGATACAGAAACAATTACGTGCAAAGTAGGAAAATAGAAAAAAATGTGCAATAGAAAAGTGCAAATTGTGAGAAATAAAAACAATTTACGATAAACATTTTTAAAAATCTAAAAGTATTTACAGTTATGTGCATCTGTAGTTAGACTGTTGAGTTGTACAGTCTAACAGTGGTGGGTATGAAAGACCTGCGGAACCACTCCTTCCTACACGGAGGGTGTAACAGTCTGCTACTGAAGGAGCTGCTCATAGCCTCCACGGGCTTATGCAGTGGGTGAGAGGTATTGTCTATGATGGATGTCAGCTTAACCAACATCCCCCTCTCACCCACCTCCTCCACAGAGTCCAGTGGACAGCCCAGGACAGAACTGGCCCTCCTGACCAGTTTGTTGAGTCTCTTTCTGTCCCGGTCTGTGCTGCCTGCTCCCCAGCAGACCACAGCGTAGTGGATAGCAGAGGCTACCACAGAGTCATAAAAAGTCCTTAAGAGAGGCCTGCCCACTCCAAACGACCTCAGTCTCCTCAGAAGGTGGAGGCGACTTTGGCCCTTCTTGTACAGGGCATCGGTGTTATGAGTCCAGTCCAGTTTATTGTTAAGGTGAACACCCAGGTACAAAGGAGATGGTGATCGACTTTCGGAGGAGGACACCACATTACACACCGGTCACCATCCAGGGCTCTGACATTGAGGTCCTGGACAGTATGACATTTTGGTCGTGGACCTCAATGTCAGAGCCCTGGACGGTCACCGGTGTGTAATGTCGTGTCCTCCTCCAAAAGTCGATCACCATCTCCTTTGTCTTACTGGTGTAAGCACAAGTGATTGCATCATCCACCCGGATGTTTGGCCTGTAGACAAACTGCAGCGGGTCCATTGTGGTGCTGACCACAGAGAAAAGGTGGCTGAGGATGAGCCTCTCCATGGTCTTCATCAGATGGGAGGTCAAGGTTACAGCGCTGTGGGAGAATTTTGGCCCACTCATCTTTGCAGAAATGTTGTAATTCAGCCAAATTGGAGGGTTTTCGAGCATAAACCACCTTTTTGAAGGTCATGCCATAGCATCTCAATTGGATTCAGGTCAGGACTTTGACTAGGCCAAAGTCTTCATTTTGTTTTTCTTCAGCCATTCAGAAGTGGACTTGCTGGTGTGCTTTGGATCATTGTCCTGCTGCAGAACCCAAGTTCGCTTCAGCTTAAGGTCACAAACAGATGGCCAGACATTCTCCTTCAAGATATTTTGGTACACAGCAGAATTCATGGTTTCATTTATCACAGCCTTCCAGGTCCTGAAGCAGCAAAACAGATCCAGACCATCACACTACCACCACCATATTTTACTGTTGGTATGATGGTCCTTTTTCTGAAATGCGGTGCTATTTTTACGCTTCACATAATGGGGACAGACACCTTCCATAAAATTCAACTTTTGTCTTGTCAGTTCACAGGGTATTTTCCCAAAAGTCTTGGGGAGATGAGCCTTTATGTTCTTTTTGCTCAGCAGTGGTTTTCATCTTGGAACATTTTTTCCCAGTCTCTTTCTTATGGTGGAGTCATGAACACTCACCCTAACTGAGGCAAGTGAGGCCTGCAGTTCTTTAGATGTTGTTGTGGGGTCTTTTATGACCTCTTGGATGAGTTGTTGATGTGCTCTTGGGGTAATTTTGGTCGGCCCGCCACTCCTGGGAAGGTTCTCCACTGTTCCATGTTTTTGCCTTTTTTTAAAAATGGCTCTCACTGTGGTTCGCTGCAGTCCTAAAGCTTTAGTAATGGCTTTATAACCTTTTTCATTTCTTTTTGAATTTCGTTGGATCTCAGCATGATGTCTAGTTTTGAGGATCTTTTGGTCTACTTCACTTTGTCAGGGCTCAATCACTATTTAAGTGATTTCTTGATTGCGAACAGGTGTGGCAGTAATTAGGCCTGGGTGTGGCTAAAGAAATTGAACCCAGGTGTGATAAACCAGAGTTAACCATGTTTTAACAGGGGGGCAATTCTTTTTTCACACAAGGCTATGTATTTTTTGATTTAGTTTTCCCTTCATTTAAAAACCGCATGGTGTGTTTACCGCATGGTGTGACTAATATTTAAATTTGTTTGATGATCTGAAACATTAAAGTGTGACAAACATGCAAAAAAAAAAAGAAATCAGTAAGGAGACAAACACTTTTTCACACCACTGTATCTCCCATGGGTAACATGTAAAGTAATGGTCCTAGAACTAAGCCCATATTTTACTTAATACTTTACTTGCGAGCGATATGATACCTCTTCATGCACCTCTACGAATTGTTGGCGGTCAAATAAGTAAGATTTAAACCATGCTAACGCACTTTCAGTACTATGACAGGATCTAAATCCTGACTAGAAATCCTCATAAAATTTTTCTAAGAACAAATTTAATTGTGATGATACTATGGGTAGAAACCAGTCTGTAATTAACTAGATCTTTGGAATCAAGTTGTGGTTTTTAATGAGCGGCTTAATAACAGCTAGTTTAAATGTTTTGGTGACATATCCTAATGACAATGATGAATTAATTATATTCAGAAGCGGACCTATGGCTTCAGGAATTACCTCTTTTAGGAGCTTAGATGGAATAGGGTCTAACATACATGAGTTTATAAAGTTTTTCCTCTCTTATAGTAGTGAATGTATGGAATTGTTCCTCGGGGGATATTATAGCGCACTATCTGATGAAATACTGATACAATTATGAAAAGTGATACAAAAATAAAAACTAAAATAATTTACAATTAAATAAAATGTTATTCACAATAGAACATAGATTAACTAATTAAGGTAATTGACATTATATTTTGATAATGATTAAACAGACCTTAGATGTATTGAGATAATGCCTTGTTATAGATAGATGCTTGGTGGAAATTTGTATTTTAATGTAAAATAAAGATCTTCACATGAAGAAACGTTGAGGCAAGCAATAGGGGAAAAAATAAAAATTTTACAGCACGCAGAAAGGCTGAATGTCGAAAAGAGACGCCAATCGTTCTGACTCGTCCCACTTATATATGGTTCTATGGAATGTATGCCCTATGACCTCTAAGTATAGCTCCAGAGTTTAGACAGGGGTCGACACCAGATGTCTCTTGTGAACACCCCATGTCATACAACCATTTATTTATTTATTAAATTTTATCTGATAAGCCAAGTTTAGGTTTTTGTTTTTAGTACTGTTTTTTAAATATTACTTCTATTGTTCAACTAAGGGTAGTAAGCCCCTCCCTTGGGCGGATGCATCTGGGAGCCTCTCGAGGGTTAAGTTAGTGTGAACGTTCTAGAAATTAAACACATTCCCAAAGAAGACCCAAAATTGAAATTTAAATTTTTTTTTCATTGCTTGTTTTTGAATGTTCACAATTTTTTGTTTTTACTTTTTGCAGAAATTAAATACCCCAAAACTTTACTACTTACTGAACAAACTATAATTTAAAACAATTTGCTTTAAATCAATTACAAAGTGGCACAGCCAACAAATTTAAATGCATGCTATATACATGCTATATATTTTGGATTGACCCAAATTAATGGATCAAATGTTAATTCCCAATTAGAATTGTAATGGATTTTCAACAATCACTTACATTCACTTACATTTTGCCACCGACTGTTGGCGGATTTTAAAAAAGAATATGTGGTACTGAATAACTCATCCGAAATGGGTGTGATTTGCCTGAAAAATCGAAGACCTGTGAGAGACGATTAAACAATTAAACAATTCTTTTTGTAGCTCTCTAATTATTATCAATATCTAATTAATATCTAATACTTATATAGAACTATGTGTTTGTGTGCAGTGAAGTGTCTCCAGTGTCATAAATTCTGTGCTTTTAGTCCATTCATAAAACTATTTCTTACAGTGGGCTTCATACTGCGCACCCACTGGTCCATGATTTATGTCATCAGGACGTTGTAATCCACTGTGTGCATCATAAACTCATGTCCATCTTAACTGGAAAAGCTTTCACACCAGCCTCCCAAACAGCTGTCATCATGTCTCTATATTGCACATTGTTCACATGCCCCCAGTCAGGTTCACTCATCTGCCCGTTGTTCTCAGACCATGCATACTGAAGTTCAAACTTCTCAACTCGTATGAAGTTGGCCGGAATTCTCTGCAAAATCTGAGCAATTCTTTACAAAACTTTACTCCTGCCACTTCTCATGGATCAGACAGCTGTTGCCAGATCTTGTCGAAGAAGTGTGTCTGATAGTCTCTGAAATATCACCTTTCAGCAATGCTGGAGACGGATATGTGAGGTTTGGATAAATCAAGTGGAAATTCTCTGTTGAATCCATATCAAACAGTCCAGCAGCTGCAGATTGTAACTGAGATCTAGACACCGTTGTATGTAAAGCATTCTGGTCATCGTTATATGTAGGCAGTATTTCTTGTGGCTGAGCAGCATGCCTGACCTGCGCCAGCTGTGCTTGTGAAGACCTTTGAGGAGGGGGGCGGGGTAGTGTACTATCCAGGTCCAGGTCTAGAAAAACACATTGAACAGAGGTATTAGTATGATGATATTAGAGATGTTATGGTCTCTCTCTCTCTCTCAAACAAAATGCATTTTATTTATAGTATTTTACATACAGTTTTATGGCTGAAAGTGAATTATTTGCAAATTGACATTTTTACCAGGCATAATAAAGCCTTTACTTTTTTGGTTTTCCTTTATAAACATCTGAAACATATTATTAAATGTTCTTTTAAAGGCTAAAACATAATATGTTATGCAAAATCTGGGCTAAATGGGTAGGATTAGGGATTGTTAATCATCAAATATGGAGTGTGATGTCTAGCAGGTCTAGTTCCAATGTTTCTTAACGGAGGTAGATAATCATTTAACAGGTAGGGGCTAGTATTAAGCAGATGCTCATCCTTTGTAGTCACATGTGATGATTCAATGTCAGATCAATCAAGCAAATCTAACTCGTTTAAGAGTGTAAGAGTATATAGTAGTAATTAAAAAGAAAGAAATTGTCACTACAATCCATTTAGAATTTTTTACAAGATTGTCAGGTTGCGTGACTCTTGACACAAATCATACTGGACTGAAGATTAATTTGAATCACACTAGTTGACTAGTTGTTAAATAATACCTTTCTAAACCAGGCATCTCTTGTATATATATGATAATGCCACAGTCCTGCTTTCACAAAGGAGATAACGTCTTCTGCAGCAGCCATGGAGAAGATAGATAACTAAATCCAGTTAGAGGCTGGCATCACAAATTGATTTCCTTGTCACCTGGGGATGGCCACACATAAACTGCATGCACTAAGGTGTGTCAACACCTGACCTTCACCAGCATGTGTCCTAGTCGAGAAATATTCTCTTTTTGCTGTTTTATTAAGACCTGCTCTTCCTTCTATTAAAAATAGCTTATTACATAGCTTTACTAATTTGAATGAGTTAGCCAATAGGAGGCTGCAGTCAGCACCCCAGTTCATCTCAGTGAGGTTGAGTTCTGGATCAGGGCTCTGGAGTGGAGTTCTTCTTTGGTGAAAGCCAATTTCTGAAATAAAAACATGTAACAGGATGATATCATGGCTGCAGCACATTTTCATGCAGATCATTGAGACTTCATTTTTTTAAGTAGCTCGACAGTGAGAAAGTGAAAAGAGAGAAAGAGGAAGGAAGTATATAAGTATATAATGTAGAGTGCAAGCATGGACTCCGGCAAGACTAACTAGGACAGCATAACTAAAAGAAGGACCAGATGGAAACAAAGACATGAGGGCTCCCTGATATGTTAAGCAACCAACCACTCTCATCATCAACAACGTGATCAAAAATAGTGGGAAAGACGGCATCTAAACCCACCAGATCACCATAATACTCAACATCCATGAGTCCCCAGATCTATTCCTTTATCTAAGGTAAATCAATACAAAATGCTTGACTAAATAAACAAAATGCTTGACTAAGTTTTTAGCCTGGACTTAAACACTGAGACTGTGTCTGATTCTCAAACATTCATAGGGAGGCTTTTCCATAACTTTGGGGCTTTGTAAGAAAAGGCTCCGCCCCCTGCTGTAGTTTTTATAATGCGCGGTACTGACAGGCAGCCTGCATCCTTTGATCGAAGTAGGCATGGCGGAATGTAAGACACTAGAAGTTTAATTAGGTACTGTGGTGTGAGACCATTTAGAGCTTTTTAGGTTAGAAGTAGTATTTTAAAATCAATGCGGTATCTCACTGGGCGCCAATGCAGTGTGGATAAGACAGGCATGATGTGCTCATATCTTTTAGTTTTAGTGAGGACTCTCGCTGCTGCATTCTGAACTAACTGAAGTTTATTAATGCACCTAGTTGAACATCCAGACAGTAAAGCGTTACAATAATCCAGCCTGGATGTAATAAACGCATGAACAAATTTTTCTGCATCATTTACTGACAAGACATTTCTAGCTATCCTGGTAATATTATCGACATGGGCTTCAAATGAGAGATTTGGGCATCTAAATATTCAGTCACCTGCTTGAGTTCTGTTGGATTAGACGGTGATCCAATCATAGAGGACAATTCTGGGAGATAGCTTATAAAGCTCTAAGCAGAGGTTGATGTAAGTGTACGTTTAAAGCGGTAGCGCGGCACTGTATGCACAATATTAGTATGACACGTTTTAAATTATATAAGTTGGTGATCAGAAATAATTTCGCACTGAGGAATTGTTACTATATTACGTATACTTATTTTGAAAGATAATATTTATATAATCTAATGTGTGACCTGCATTATCAGTGGGTTCAAATACACACTGATTTACTCTCACTAAGTCGAGTATGGACATAAATGCTGTTCCAGCGATGCAATTAACGCTTTATCAATGGAGACAACCAGGTTAGACAGGAAATCTGCAAATTCACTAAGAAATTCAGTGTACGGTCCTGGGGGTCTGTAAATGATAACTAAAGAATTCCACTGACTCTGCTTATTATTTGTCTCCACAGATGTAAGGTAACTGTAAAGTACTTCAAATGAATTAAAATTTTGTCCATGTTTTTGTATGATAGTTAGATGATTCATATAAATAACTGCGACGCCTCCTCCTCTACCAGTTGGACAAGGCTGATGTATGTAGCTGAATGCTGGAGGACTAGCTTCATTTATGTGACATACTCATTTGGTTTAGTCCAGGTTTCTATTAAACACAATGTCAAAATCCTGATCTTTTCGCATCAGGCCTTGTTATCGCCATCAGGTTTCTTAATTAAAGGTTTAATAACTGCTAATTTAAAAGATTTCGGAACATACCCACTGCTGAGTAAAGAGTTAACTATTCGGTTTAATCCAGGTTTCTGTTAAACACAGAATGTCAAAATCCTGATCCGTGATCATTTTATTAACAATAAGCGCTTTAGAAGTAAGAGATCTAATGTTTAACAATCCTAGCTTCAGATCAGAGGTGCAGGCTGTGTGTACAGTATGTTCTGAATTACGGGTATCTATATTAATTAAATTACTGAAGCAAACTTTTGGGGTTTTTCTGTATTTCTGTACGTGCCTCACCATAGAGTCTCCAATAACCAGAGTACCTTCAGGTTTCTCAGTGGGTGCCTCACTGAGGGGGGCAAATCTATTAGGTATGTGAAGCGCAGTGGCGTTCTCCGGTGGGTTAGCCTTAGCTTTAGCCTTAGCTTAGGCCCTAACCGTATCTTTGGCTGAGCGAGTATGCCGCACAGTCGTCACCCATTCGCCCTGCTGTGAGGGCTCTAACGCCGGAGTCGGGGGCTGGCTAACTACGCCTGTAGTATCCAGACCAGCCGCTACGGGAATCCTAATTACTTTTTCGCTAATCTCTCTAAAGTCTGGATGTTGCTAGGATCTTTCCCGTCAAAGTGCTAACTAGCAAACACCTATCGCAAATACAATTATTGCTAATGATGGAAAAAGACTCTCTAATCATCGTGCTTTATACACACTAAACAAGCTGAAGGTTTGCCATTTTACAAATCATAAGTTTTTAGTTTGTTTGTCCTTTTTAGTTTGTTGCTCGCTGTGCTCTCATGCTTGCTCGCTGTGCTCTCGTGCTCGCTTGCTGAAAGACTGTGGTTGTTATTATCATTGTCGATTGTTGCCTTGGCAGCAGTTAGGTTAACAAAAAAACCTCTATTAATACTCTATAATAAATATGAACAATTAGTGTTTTTAACTTTCATGATTGAACACTTTCTCAACTAGTGGAGGTCTTTAAACTACAAAATATACTAGAGAAAGTTTCAGATGTAAAATTAAATATGAATACATTATTTGACTTGTATTCATATTCAGAGGGCAGCACCGTGGCTGAGTGGTTAGCACTGTTTTCTCACAGCAAGAGGGTCTCAGGTTCGTATCCCCTGCAGGGGTCTTTCTGTGTGGGGTTTACATGTTTATTCCTGTACTTGTTTGGGTTTACTCCAGGTACTCCGGTTTCTTCCCACAGTCCAAAAACATGTATGTTAGATTGATTTGTGATTTTTAATTGACCATAGGAGTGTGTAAGTATGTAGTTGTTTGTCTGTATGTGGTTCTGTGATGGACTAGTGACCTGTCCAGTATGTATCACTTTCACCTAATGACAGCTGGAATAGGCTATAGCAGATCCCTGTGATCCTGATTAGGAATAACTGGGTAAAGACAATGGATGGATTTAAACATTTATTTTATTGTAATTACATAATGAAGGGTCTTCATTTAGAGATATAGGAGTCTGAATATTGTTTGGCTCTGCAGGGAGTTTGCTGTTCCATAATAGCATCAATTACTACAGGGTGGGCCTTTTTGTTCAAAGTAATTTGCCAATGCTAATTGCTTCGAACAAAAAGGCTCACTATCTAAGCGCCGATTTGACAGACCATACATGTGCATATTAACTGTCATGCAAAGTTTTAAAGACTCGAGACACATTAATGTTTGTGCAGTAATGCATGATGTTATCTTGTTGCATTCAGATTTGTGCGAAGCTTTCTGTCTTTGCTATTAATAACTATATTTTCAGGTATAAGAATAACACCTCTCTATCTTTCTATCTCTTTTAGTTTCCAGTGGCATATACCATTGACCCTAGCAGTGGGAAACAGCAGTCACATATCATCTGAGACAGTCATATGGGTCTCTAAAAAAACAGGCAAGTTCTTCAGAGAAACATATAATATTTTAATATAGTATGTCAATGGCCAATAGCAATTATACAAAAATGCAATATAAAAAAAAGCAAAAAACAATGCAATATTATGTTAATGGGATGCATAAAAGGTTAAAAACACTGATATCGCAGCTACAACAAAATAAAATTGAGAATGGGTGTGTTATATTTATAGGGTGTGAATAATTAGTCATTGGCAGCACAAAGGACATCTTAATGCTTAGGCTCTGACAGTCCGAATTGTACAGAAGATTAGCTTGTCTGACACACTGCCATGCTTTCATAGATAGTGCCAATACTAAGTTAAGTGTGTTTAGCCAAAACTAGGACCACGATATATTGCATTCTAAACAAATAAAAATATAGTCATGATCAAGATATGGGATTTTTTAGAAAAAATATGTAAATCAAAACATCACTAATTACATTTAACAATCAAAAAAGCACAAAAAAGATTTTTTTACAAAACATACATAGAATGCAAAGGAATATATTTTTGTTAGTCAGGATTATAAACCTGTAGATGAAACCACCTACAGGTCTTGCTTGTTGGGTCCTTAAGCAATACCCTTAACCCTTAGGGGCGCTGTGTCATAGTTGACCCCAACTTACTAAGATAGAAAATGTAAAGAAACAAATTTTACTCTGCTGTAAAAAGTGTATGTGACAAAATAAAGGCATTTACATTTACAAACCGAGTATGCAAGTATTATGTCAGAATCCTTAGTATGCGAATTACAGTACGTGTAAAGTTCCCGATAGGCACTTTACTATCCCCTAAGGCCACTGAGTGACGGGTTTACAAGACTCTAGAAGACTTAATTTGACTATTTACAAACATCATTTAAATCTAACAAAGCACCTGTAGGGGATTTGTTGATATTTGTTAGAATGCAGGTTTTGCCACAAAGGTTTGAACGTTCTGAACCTTAAAAACTGTACAGTGATGCGCTCAAACTATGTTTTCATTAATCTTTAGAAAGACTAGCCAAAGGTTTATATCATTATTATGATATATATTTAATGCTGTGTGATAAGAATTTAAATGAAATGCTAATCTATAACTAGCTATTGTTACACCTCCATACTCTATCCATATACCTCTGTACATCATTTACCCCCACCTCTGTAATTATCATCCCCATACCCTATTTATTACACTGATATTTATTGTAAATAAGCCACTTATGCACTTCTGGTTAGATCCTAACAGCATTTCATTGGCTCTTGTACCTTGCACAATGACAATAAAGTTGAATCTAATCTAATCTAATCTAATCTAAACGAAAGCCTTCTCAGAAAACAGGATAAATTAACACGTTCAATACATTCACTGTAAAATAGCATTAAGCAAAATGGGTAACACACTGGTTTGAGAGTGTGTGACATCTGCTTATAATAATCATTGAATCATCTAGTGTATGGCCTGTGGACAGTCACGTAATCATTTGTGCTGTGGGACATTTCAGAAAATTTATTAGCAACTCCAAGAGTCAGGGTAAATTTCCACAATAAAAAATAAACATTCCCATCTGCATCTGCTTTGGGAAAGAAATAAAATGTGGGTGTTCTAATAATGTTTGACATCAATGCATTATCACCTTGCTTTTTCTTTGTGTATACTTATAGAGACGCACAGTGTGGGCTACATAGATGAAAGGACATGGTTGCTGGGGAACATCAATCAAACAGGCTACTTTAGGGTGAACTATGACCTTTACAACTGGAGGCTCATCATCCAGCAGTTGATGATCAACCCTGCAGTATGCAGCAACCTCATTACTTAATACATTTTTTGCCTTAGTTTGTTAAGTTCTGCTTTCTAACTCTTTTTTAACTCATATGACTTACTTTTCATAAACTTTTTGGGGCTTTGCCTATAATGTTTGAATTATTATCAGTTCATTAGTTGTTATCACACTGCCTGTGTTTAAAATTTTCTACTCAATGAAAAAAAACTTTGTTTCTATTTCCTTTCTGACCGTAGCTCATCCCTGTAGGCAATCGAGCTGGTCTGATAGATGATGTCTTCAACCTGGCCAGGTGGGTCTTTGCAGAAAACACTTTCTCAGACAATGCAGCAAAAGTGTGAAGCCAGTTTCAGGGATAATACAAGTTTCTTTCCCCTGCTTTATTCTCCGTCTATCACATGTTGGCACTTGTGTCAAAAGATAATGGAGGAAACATAAGAAATTTTTTTTTGTCTTTCGCTCTCTCCCTCATCCTAGTTTTCTCGTTGACCCCCACAAACCGCACCTCTGTGAAAGCATCCAGTAGCTCAGCTGTTTGCATCCTTTCTTCAAAGGCTTCTTACTGAGTACGAAAATTGGAAGGAATGTGTGATAAAAGAGAAAAAGCAATTCTTTCACTGTGGTGCTGAGCTTAATATAAGGTTTTAAATCTTTTTTCAGGGAATCATATAATTATGCCTTGATGATGCAACCTAGGCAGCACAACTTAAGTGTGAAGAAAAAAATATTTTTGCTTTATGTAAAAGCTGACAATATACACTTAAAATAGCATGTTACCAGGTCTTGAAAGTGGTCACTCCTTAAAAACGTATACTGAATTTACAAAAGTTCCTAATCACCTAATATAGACATCACACCTATCTCATTTTGGATTTAGTACTGCTTTCTACTGAAATACACTGTCTGAATGTTTTTTTCACTAGATTTTGAAGCATAGCTATGGAAATTTGTGTTCATTTAGCTACAAAAGCATCCAGACAATAGGGGGAAAAGCTTCAGATTAGGCCTGTGCATCCTGATCCTGCTGTTCCTCCTGCCTACAGTCTCACAAGGCTTTTACTTTTTTGTGGAAATGTAAGAAAAGCTTGCAGAATGTGACCATAAAACTAGCTCAGAATGAACATTACTACATTTTGACAAAGTAACACAGAGAAACTTGAAATGCTTATGTACTATGCTAGGGGTTGGTGGTAATAATATTTTGCATCAGATTATTTGCGATTTATGGTTTAAAACAAAACCACAAATAAAGATATGCATCATCTAAACACTAAACAGTTGCAGATAAAGCGTTTTTATTCCTGTAAGCTTTCATTATATGTTTGATTTTGGGCATATATTTAGCTTTAATTGGCTTAAGATTTCTTAGTACCTAATGGGAATTAGTTAATATATTTTCTCCCGTTAAAAAAGCTGGTATTAGATCTCATGAATTAACTGTACATTAAAAGACATTTAAACAATTTAACTAGGGTTTGTTTTGACGAAAGCAGTTTTACTTGGTAGCTTAAAGACAGAGAAGATACATTTTATCCTATATTCTACATCTCTCTGTTGCTACATTAACATTACAAAACAATTAAAAAACCAAACAAAACTCTATATCAGTACTTAAAAGTTTACACAAATACATATTTCCACAATTGATACAGTTTCAGTTTGTTTTTTTTCATACTACTTTTAAAGTGGTCTGTACCTCTTTTGTTCATTTATACCATTCTTTACTAACCAATGACCCACAAAAACGAGTAGCCCAGTTTAGCACAGTAAGTCCTCAGGGATGTGCGGTCACTGGAGGCAAAAAAGGAAGAAGTAAAAAAACAGAAATTATGTACAACATTGTAAAATATTAATATTTGTTCACTGGTCTGCACTATAAATATAATTCTCTATGAGTCCTATCATTGCAAACATTTAATTGACAAAATAAAAATGAAAAAAATTATAGTCAGGGACAAACACAGCCTCCTTTTTGTTTATCACTAATATAATTTGTAAACACTACTTTTGTGTCATCACTTTCCATATTCTAGCTAATATACTGTATTTCATGTATGTTTGTAATATATTGAATCTTGCTGATCTAAAAAAATGGGCTTAAAAGAAAACATGAGACAAGTACCTCTGCCGCATAGAACATGCTGAAAACCCCTTGGAATTTTATATGAGATTTAAGCTTCTGGTGAGATACTGTTTGTTTTATCAGGAACGAACTGAACATAATAGACCCAAAGATTTGCATCTGAATGTAATGTAGACTGTTTCACTGACACTGAAGCCCCCTTCTGTTTTGTGGTACCTGGACTCTTCCTTAGATGGTGTTAAAAGCCCCTGAAAACCCTCGGGCCATGGCAAGCTTGGGCTGAAATAGATGGAATTGGTGTAGTGACTAATCTTTTAGCCTCTGGAATCATAACATGTGTGTGATATGCTGCTGTTGATGAGAGTGAATAAGGTTTAAACGTATAGTGCAAGTGCCTATTATCCTTTAAGCTACTGATCCAGGCTTATGGATTTATACAGCATAAACATAAGAATTAGGAGAGGGGAGTGTGCATTAAGTATTAACCTGTCAAGGTTTGTTTATGGCAAAAAGGCTTTCTCAAATATTGTTCTGATTTACAGTATATACTGACAAAAAAAAAAGACCTTTTGTTCTTTTACTTTAAGTAAAACTATCACCTTGATTCCGTGTTGTCATGTCATGTTATAGCACAGCTACAACCGTGGATTACTCTATTTCTTTTAACCTTCTGTCTTACATGTCTGCTACTGTCTTTCTATTGTTCTTCCTCTTTTACATATCTGCCTGTCTCAGAATTTCTATCTGTCTGTATCACTATCCTTTCTTTAATTCTGTGTGTCTCTGCAGGGCTGGCTATCTTCCACAGAACATTCCTCTGCAGATTATTTGCTACCTATCTGAGGAGGATGAGTTTCTCCCCTGGCATGCTGCCAGCCGAGCACTGTACCAGCTCGACAAGCTGCTGGACCGCACCAAGGACTATAGTATCTTTAGCGTAAAAAAAATTCCATTAGCTTTTATCAAACCTCTCTAATGACTAGGGATTTACATAGAATTTACAGTATGGACAAAAGAATTGGGACACCTGACCATCATGTCCATGTTTTTTTTAACATCATCATATTTCAGATTTACTGAACTGTGAAATGTGGCTATAAGTATTTTCATGTCACCTGCAATCTAAGTGAATTTAGAAAATCCTAAAAGTTGTTCAGTGGGCTTAAGACAGATGTCTTATTAATTTTTGGGTTGTAAAACATGCTTTGGTACAGTGGGAATCTGTTTTAAAACACAAGCATAACAAGCTTGAGTATCAGCTTAATGATTAGGGTTTTTTTGAAAAAAAATTCAACTGTGGAACTATTGTATCCATTTTATGTAGTTGGTGCATTGAATTTTTTGAGCTTCAGCAATGATCTGGAATCATTTAGAAGACTAATAAAAACAGCATATTAAATGACACACAGCAGTAATGAGCATGTTGACATTATTTTCTGCCATCTGCTTCTGTAAGTACTGTCTATGCCTCTAATGAGTTCCAGTAATTTTGGTCTTCTCATTTCAGTAAAGAAGCATAACCTTAATTAATTTCATTTTAAATTAAGTAGATTACCTGCTGTGGATATACACACACAAAAACTGCTTTATAAAATACAGAGAGTCTGTGTGTATTAGCTATTTACCAGCCATGGACTGTTTCTCTTTATTTCATCTTCCCTTAAACACATTTATTCTATCTGTTCTTTACTGCTTATTTTTGTTGTTTGCGCCGCCCTTCTCACTTGCCTGTCTGCTTTTCCCTCTCTCCCTCTTTGTGTCCTGTATGTACAGAGCTATGTGTTAAGGCAGGTTGAGCTGAAGTATCATAGGCTGGACTGGCCAAGTGTCAATGCAGATGGTTCCTTCCTGCAAGCATCCTATCAGAATGAGTAAGTACTTTACTGGTGAGGGCAATTTGGAAACTCTATTCGGAATTTACAGTTAAAAAGGCAAAACGTTTTCACATGCAGATTCTCTGTTGAAGATAATTTCCACAAACATTAAATTAATGATTGTCAACAGGGGTGACTCAGTGTGGCCGTTTAGACAAAATCAAAAAGAATGTGATTCACCACTGCAAAGTCTGACTCCCCAATAGAAATGAGTTTTGATTTCAAGGGGCCAGGAACACCAAGGCAGCAGCTTGGTTTTCCTAGGATTTAAGCTCACAACCTTGAAACCAACAACTTAATGACTGACCTATCTTTTGGCCCTAATGATCAACAGTATATAGAGGAACAAGGGTGAAGTAAAAATTTAATTGTTGCCATAGGTGAATGAAAAAAGATTATTAAACACACCCTTAGGCTATTAAATTAAAACCGGGTCACAACCTCAAACCATTTCTATAATGTATCAAAGACCACAGAATAGAAGTGTCAGAGCAGCTATCACAAAGCTGTGACTGTATCCTGTTAACTGAGGACTGAACTAAAATAGTTTCTGGCCAAGAAGTCTTGACTGAGTTACACCAGGGTCTGAGTGGTTGATCTGAAGACCAGGAAGACCTGGGTTCAAGCCCCACCACTGCCAGCCTAAGTTGTTGACCTTGGTTCAAGCCCCACCACTGCCAGCCATTGTTGGGTCCTTGAGCAAGACCCGTAACCCTTCCTGATTCAGGGGTGCATTATAGTTGACCCTGTGCTTATTGGCCAAACTTTCAAAGATGAGATATGGAAAGAAACAAAATAAAGGCTTTTACATACACAAGTTATGATTTAATTTTCTTTTTCAGCATTAAAAATAAAGAAAAAATATTGGGAAATTTGTTGGAAAACTGATTCGTAACATATTATAATATAGATAAAAAATACTTTTTTTAAATTTTCTTTTGACTGACCATGTATCTTATTTACGCTCTGTTAGTTTCTCTCTTTTCTCTCTCTCTCTCTCTCTCTCTCTCTCTCTCTCTCTCTCTCTCTTTCTCTCTCTCTATGCCCCACTCCCATATTATTAACTTCTTTTCTTTTCCTGGACACTGTATTTCTCTCATATTCTCTTTAATTTATCTACTTCTTTAACCATTTTTATTTAACAAACTTTTATCATATATTTTCCTCAACCATATACTCTTTCACCATTTCTTATTTTTTACCTTCATTTTATGCTCATTTACTTCCTTAACCAGAGAGCTGCAACGAGCAGTCATTATGTTGGCCTGCAGTTTTGGGAATAAACACTGCCACCGGCAGGCTGTGTCCCTTGTGTCCGAGTGGATATCGAGTAACAAGAACAGGTATAAAGATGAACAAATACACACACACACAAACGCAGACATATAGATACCCATATACACACACATGCACATTTTTACTCCAAGATACAACTATAACTAACTAACCACACAAAATCAAAAGATATCATTTCATTTAGAATTCCTTTTACTAATTAATATTACAGCTAAAGCCAACCTTAACCTCTTCTCGGAAAGAAAATCTTTTTGTTTGTATTCATAAATTAATTAACTTACAGACAGATAAATAGATAGATAGATGTCTTATGTCTCAACAACTTCATTAGAATTTTAATGATAAATGAATTAAAATTATCTGAAAGTGCGTGATTCAGTATTTTAGTAATAATGTGTGATTTTGAAAGTGTGAGTAATGGTGTCTGAAGTGAGAGAGTCAGGGGATACTAGGCACAGCGTATTGAGACTGTGTCAGTGGTTTGTGCTGTTAGTTTGACATCTGATCGATATATTGCACTCAGAAACGCAAACCACCTGTGTGTACCGTCTCTATGCTAAGCAACACCTATTTGCTCATCTAATAGCTTTTATCCCTAAATAAGCGTTGTATATATTGCAGTGATCCACAGGCAAACACAAGCTGCCATAAGTATTGTCTAACTGGGGAAATAGAGCTTATGAGCTGTAGAAGCATCTGCTGTGCTTGTGTGTGCGTGTGTATTAAATAATTCTACTCTACGATTTTTAACCTGACCCTGTGCTGTCACTTTTCAACCAAGCTTTTATTATTATCATTATTATTATTATTTATTATCAGTAGTAGGAGTAGTAGTCAGAGTATAAGCAGTATTGTGACTTTTTAAAGAAATAAATGGTAATACAAAGAATATGTAATAAAAGTGGTACAGCTCTATTACAGAGCTTTATTACAGATTTATTACAGATCTCTCAGTAAATGAGAAACTTCCTGGATAGTCATAGTGCATTGTGCTGAAGTGAGTCATACAAAATTGCTAAGTTCTAAAGCTTTGGTTAAAAACTGCCTCTTACTAATTTCAGGAAATTTAGACTGGTAATGACTATTTAATTGTTTTAATTATATCATTACATATTATTCTCATCTCCTTTTTTTTTAAATGGCTAATACTTTTATTTAAAAAACATGCAGATTTTTTTTAACCTTGCTAATAAACCTTCAGACATGTTAAAGCCCAAAATATATTACCTTACAAAACAAGACAAAATAATAAAAAAGAAAAATCTAACAATTCTAGTGTTTGCCACTAATTTGCTGCAAAAATAACCCTAATTATTATATTAATCATTGCACCTTCCAATTTTATTTGATTTTTTTTTTTATATTACACACTTAAAAGTTGCACACAATGTAAAGTATTTACTGATTGTTTATTAAACTTATCTTCTGTAAACATTTTATTTAATTTAACAATTAATTAATATATACATAAATGATAAAAATGTGTTTTTCTGATTTCAGCAAAAATGAGCGAAAACAATAAACAAATAATGTAGAAAAAAAAAGAGTATTATTGCACATAAAAGAACAGATTTGGGTATTTACAGTGGTATTGCAGTGTATACATATTTTTTTTCAATTTTATTGAACAATGGGGAGAGCATTTAATGAGGTAGACTGCCTGGGGAAAGAAACTTTTCTTGTGCCTAGCTGTCCCGTTGCTTGGTGGACTGTAGACAGACAGCAAAAGTTTAAAAAGAATATAGCTTGGATGTTTGGATCTAGAGTAATTTTCTTAGCTCTTTTACACACTTTTAATGTGTACAGTTTTTGGAGAGTGGGCAAGGAAGCACCAATAATCCTTTCAGCTGTTTAAACCATCCTCTGTAGTCTTCTGATGTCTGATTTTGTAGCTGGGCCAAAAAGCTGGGTTATGGGAGTGCACAAGACAGACTCGATGATGGCTGAATAGAACGGTTTGAGCAGCTCCTGTAGCAGGTTAAACTTCCTCAACTGGCAAGGGAAGAACATCCTCTGTTGGGCCTTTTTAACAATAGAGTCAATGTGATTCTCCCACCTCAGTTCCTGAGAGATGGTAGTGCCAAGAAACCTGAATGACTCCACTGCTGCCACAGTGCTGTCCAGTGCTGTTGGAGGGTGGGGGGAGTGTGTGTGTATGGGGGGTCCACAATTATCTCCACTTTTTTGAGGGTGTTAAGCTTCAGGTTGTTATGACTGCACCAGACAGCCAGCCAGCTGCTGAACTCGTCACCATCATTGATGAGGCAGATGTCATGGTGTCGTCTGAAAACTTTATGAGCTTAACAAAGGGGGCTTTAGAGATGCAGTCATTACTAAATTAAAGAGTTAAAGAAAGTTGGACGCCAACTGGTCTGCACAGGTTTTTAGACAGGCTGGTGAAACTCCATCTGGTCTTGGTGTTTTTCTTTTTTTTGTTTCCTAAAGACCTGAGGCACATCATCTTCACTAAACTGAAGTACAGGAGGGGAAAGAGGGGGGGCTGCTGAAGGTGTTAATTAGGAGATGATCAGAACAATAACAATACAGACATTAAACCAGACAGTGCAAAAACAGAAAATACAGAACAAAACATAACGCTGTACGGTACATTCAATTAAATAGCGCCGACCAGATTATAAAAAAAAATTGAAGGTGTCTGAGGAATGGAGGATGAGTGTAATTGTGCCTATCTTTAAGAACAAGGGTGACAATGTAGGTATGGGAAAGAGTAGTGGAAGCTAGGTTAAGGAGGGTAGTAGATATTTGTGAGCAGCAGTATGGCTTTATGCCCAGAAAGAGCAATACAGATGCAATCTTTGCTCTGAGAATGCTGATGGAGAAGTACAGAGATGGTTGTAGGGAGCTGCATTGTGTTTTTGTAGACCTGGAGAAAGCATATGACATGGTTCCAAGAAAAGAACTGTGGTATTGTATGAGGAAGGCAGGAATAGCAGAGAAGTATGTCAGGGTAGTGCAGGATATGCATGAGGGAAGCAGGACAGTAGTGTACGGTAGGTCAGATAGAGGAGTTCAAAGTGGAGGTGGGACTGCATCAGGGATCAGATATGAGCCCCTTCTTGTTTGCTGTGGTGATGGATCATTTGACAGATGAGGTCAGATAGAAATCTCCTTGGACAATGATGTTTGCAGATGACATTGTGATCTGTGGTAAGATCAGAGAGCAGGTGGAGGAAAACCTGGAGAGGTAGAGATTTGCTCTGGAGAAAAGAGAAATTAAAGTCAGTCATAGCAAGACCGAGTACATGTGTTTAAATGAAAGAGAGAGTAGTGGAACAGTGAGATTACTGGGTGAAGAGGTAAAGAAGGTACAGGAGTAAGTATTTGAGGTCGACAGTCTAGAGCAAGGGAGAGTGTGTAAAAGAGGTAAAGAAGTGCAGGCAGGTTGGAACGGCTGGAAATGTCAGGAGTGATGTGTGACAGGGGAATATCAGCTAGAATTAAGGGGAAGGTGTACAAGACAGTGGTAAGACCAGCTATGATGTATGGTTTAGAGACAGTGGCGCTGAGAAAGAAGCCACAAGGCAGAAAGCAAAGAGGAAGACCAAAAAGGAGGTATATGGATGCGATAAACGAGGACATGAAGTTAGTGGGTGTGAGTGAAGAGGATGTAGAGAATGGGGTTAGGTGAAGACAAATGATTTGCTGTGGTGACCCCTAAAAGGGAACAGCCAAAAGGAGAAGAAGACCAGATTATAAAACTTTGCAGGTAAGAGAGGTATTTGCAAGTAAACAAACAGAAAGATGTTTGTGCAATCAGCATGTAAAGTGACCATACTTAACAAAAATGTGTTTTTGTGTTTTCATGTTTCTGTAAACAGATGCTTACGTAAATCCTCTTCGGTTTGAAAAATAATATGCAAAAAATTACCCAAATGCTAACCAGTACTGCTGAAAATGTTAATATACAGTGTATGTAAGATCAAGACTGCATTGTTGTTGACGTGATATGTCATTAAGTCCCACGTCTCATTAAAATCTTCATAACAGAACCATATGCTATGCCTGAAATTGATGTATACCCTTGAGTATTTGTTTGCATAATCTAAGCACTACATCTCTGCAGGATTCCCCCAAATATACGGGACGTTGTCTACTGCACTGGTGTATCTTTAATGGATGAAGATGTATGGGAGTTTATCTGGATGAAGTTTCACTCCTCGATGGCCATCTCAGAAAAAAAAGTCCTGTTGGAGGCCCTCACCTGTAGTGACAGCACTTACCTACTCAACAGGTGAGATATGTGATGATATGCGCTTAGGTAAATAGCAGGCAAGATACCAGCATTTAAATGCATCAGTGTTAAAATAAATAAGAAGCCTAAGAATGCAGGTAACACAATACTATAATAAACAACATTGTTATGTAAAGTCACAGAACCGGCTTCAGCATCAAACATCTTCATATGTGATACCACTGAACACATACAGAGATCAGATTAAGTAAAATGCAGTTTTTCTATATAGGAATCACTAGTAGAAGCTCAAAATTCCTGTTCCTATGCGTTGTTCACAAATGCATGAAGAGCTTTTATCGTGAGCTTTTATTGATGCTAAAAAATTAAAATTGATTAAAAAAACAGGAAAGATAAACAAATCTGCATCTGGGGTCAGGAGGAGCAGAATCAGGTAATGCTTATGCATGAGGAGACCACTTTGTCTATGTTGAGTTAGTGTAACTTACATCTTTATATCAGTGGCATGCTGTCAGGGCCAGCAAGACCTTCTCTATCAGAAGCTGACCTCAAATTGCAATAAATTTATTCCCAACAATTTATCCTCTTATTTTCTTTTCCCTTCTTCGTTTCTCTCAGCTGCACTGCTGTAACGTAAGAGGCTGAGTAGGATCCATTTTGCAAGAAGAAGTTTTATTAAAGAACAGTGAGGGCAGGAACACAAACAAAATACGGGCAAGGGAAAATAAACAAACAGGGAAAACAAGACCAAGACATAAACACAAAAACCGAAAATTAGAACCGGGCACAGAACAGAGAACCAACAGACAGAGAAACGCTTAGAATGTGAGAGTAACAAACAATACTTTGCGCTGAGCTAGCAGTAGAGCTAGTTTAATAACCAGACAGCATGCGAAGAAGCGCTGTTTAGAATTCCGGTGATGGCGCCCTCAGGTGGCGGGAGAGTGGAGTCGTAACAACTGCGTCCAGTGCGTCTATTTAACTGTTAAATTTTTTGTCCAATCAGATTTCAGTTTTTATTTGCTGTCAAGTTAAAATAATCTGCCAAAGCCTTCAGAATCAGTTGTGCTGACCAATGTAACTTAAAATATATTAGTAGTGGCAGATTGCTAATTGGTTAATATTATTAAAGACAATTTCTTCAACCAATCAGATTTGTAAACCCGCCTCCCAAAGGCGACATACTTAAAAATACATTTTTAAGGTGGACTTTTCAGGAAAGGTTAGATATTCTGAGGAGAGGTAGGCTAACCCTAAAGATAACTAGCCTGTCTCAGCCTGGGAAAGTGATTGTTCACCACTTTTAGAGCAGTGCTGACATTGGCTCCAAGCCTTTAAATGTTTTTATATATATTATATTCAATATTTTTTTATTTTTGTGATGTTATATTTATATTAAGATAAATATTGATTCTGAACTGCTCCAGATGATGTATGTGGTACAGTTGAGGTTGTATTGTAGAGGTGTTGAGTCCTAATGGGGTGTCTTGTTTTAATAAAATTGGTTTTTTACCTCAATACGTATTGTATTTGATGCAGGATCATCAAATACAATACATATTGAGGTAAAAAACATTTTTAACAACCCAGACCTGAATTAATGCAAATTTATATATAATGTGTGTAGGTGGCTGCCAGTCAATCAGAAGTTTTAACAACCTGATCAAATCACTAGTATATGCCATATTTTCACAGCCTGGAAATATGATCACTATATCAAAACTACTATTAAAACATTAAAGTGGGTAAATGTCAGTTACATATCTCTGTTATCTTTTTCTTAAGTATATACTGTGATTTTAGGGCATACCCATGCATACATGCATGGGTATGCTCCATGTCAACTCATCTCGACATCTTCCAGTCTGAGGTCGAGGGGTCAGTTTTCCTCTAACCAGATAAACCAGTAGGTTGCCCATGCTGCAGCAAAGTTTCTGTGGTCTCAGCAGGGGTTTAAATAATTTTTTTCTTTAATGCAAGTGCTTGATTGTTTTTGGCATCATAGTTCGTTAAGCACATACCTGATTAATAGTGGTTAAATCAGTTACAAAAAATAACCCATCACAGACAGTTTATTAGTTGTGCATGTTTTGTCTTGCTAGTTTACACAATTTAGCAATTTCAAACCATTCCATCTTAAAAGTATTTAAAGACATGACCAGGTGTAGATAGGCCCTTATTCTTGTCATGATAAGAAAATATAAAATGTCCTGGGAAAAGTCCTGGAAAATTAACTCTGAAAAAAGAGTGGCTTCTTCTTCTTGAATTGTTTATAAAGTTCTTCCTCTCCTATAGTAACGGATGAGATCAGATCTAGTTTTTAATGCATTTCTGTAGGCTACTTTCTCACCAGCTGTGCTCCATTTTTCAGGGCTGCTCTCTTTAATATTAATATTCAACTTCATTGTGCAAGGTACATGTCAGAGCGCAGGGTCAGCTATGATACAGCACCCCTGGAGCAGGAAGGGTTAAGGATCTTGCTCAAGGACAAAAGTGGTTGACTTGCCGGTGGTGGGCACCCTTGAACCCAAGTGTTTCTGGTCTTCAGATCAGCAACTTAGCACCTTAACCATTTGAGCCACCACTGTCTCCAATATGTTTAACTATATCAAGTTTACACAGGACTTGAAAATGATCTGAAATATTATCGCTTTGTTGTAGAATTTCAACATTATTAGCATCAATTCCATGACAGTATTATATCTAGTATTATTTTTATTATGAGTAGGACCTGAAACGGATTGTCTAACTTCAATAGAGTTTAGAATTTCTAGAAACGCTGATTCCAGGACATTTTTTTCATTTTTTAAATGGCCAACAATTAAGACTTTATCTCACTAGCTCTGTTAGAAAATCACCAAATTCTTTAGTAAAGTCTGTGTGGTGTTCTGGTGGCCTGTATACAGTAGCCAGTACAAACATTACAGGAGAATTATTATTAGCATCTATTTCTTTGGATAATGTTAGATGAAGCACCATTACTTTAAACGATTTATACCTGCAATAATTTAAAATAATGTAATCATTTGGTTTTAGCCAGGTTTCTGTCAAACAAAGCACATTTAGATAACTAGTGATTATATCATTTACAAAAAGCGCTTTCGCAGAAAGGGACCTGATATTTAGTAAACCAAACTTTATCCTTTGTTTCTATGTGTTGCATTAATTTTTTTATTGGTTGAACAATTAAATTGTTTCTATTAAGCTGGTTTGGACGTTTTATTGTATTTTCTAGTTCGAGGATCAGACAAAGTCTCTATAGTGTAATATCTTCTAAGAGTCTCTATGTGCTGTGCAGACAGACGGTTTAGCCAGACTGTCCGCTTCCTGACCTGGGCTCCAGTTAGTTAAGTGCCATCTCTAAGACTATTTGCCAAATTTTCCAGCGGCATCACCCCCCATCTTTTAATCAGGTCAGGTCTATTCCAAAAACTACTTTTATTTGTCTATAAAAACTATGTTATTTAGTTTATTGTCCAGCGTTTTAGCTCCTCTTGTTAAACATTTAACATTCTGTATAGAATTTGGGGAGCACTGCTTTTAAATCTGCAAAAATAAAGTCCCTGGCTATGATGTGCACAGCGTTAGGATATGTATACTGCTGACTACAAATGCTGCCATGTAAATGTCAGATAGCCGAGTTAGCATTAGCATGGAATGTAAACAATCTGTAGCTGTAGTTAATCCATCTTATTAGCAAGGAATCTAATGTTTGTGAGAAAAAGGCTGGGGAGCGGTGGTCTAAATGGCTGTTTCCATAGCCTAGCTAGCGTGCCAGCACTGCAGCCTCGCCTCTGCTTTCTCTTACAGCGCCGCCGTTAACTCCTCTGCACGGGGATGATAATCCACAGATAGCCAGGGATCCTCACTAGTTCCACCGGAATGTTGTGTGAGCGGAGAGACTCAGCTGTAATACTCCGTTTATAACAGGTTCCTATCTGAAGAAGATTTGTGCTACAGGTTATACACATAACACAAAACAATACCTACATGAAAACCCAAACAAAGCACCGACCAAAAAGCACTGAGCTGCTGCAACTATGTGTGCCGCCATCTTATTTTTCCCCTTCTTCTAAACTGTCTCCAGATCCAGATTACAATTTCTTAACCCTGTCAAAAAAAAATCCTAATCTTGCTTTTAAAGTTCAAAGTGTCCCTTACCGCTCTGAGTTCAGTCTCCTTTTTTCCCAGGTTGCTCAATTTGTCTCTTAGCTCTGATCTGTTGCCAGATCAAGACGTGATTGACATTATCATCCATGTTGGCCGCAACCCACAAGGACGCCGTTTGGCATGGAGGTTTTTCAGAGAAAAGTGGGACATATTAAATTCCAGGTATGCTTCTGAATTATTTAATTCCTGTCTACTGTATCAAACTATGCCATGAAGAATATATGCAGTTTCTGGTTGCCATAAACCCAAAATGCATGTTTGAATTTTTCTTAATTTTTCTTTGAGATTTCTGAGGTTTTTCTGAGATTTCTGAGTGCTTTATTTCTTACATGTGACTTTTCTCTTGTGCAGGTATGGTGAGGCTTTATTTATGAATTCTAAATTAATCAGCGGTGTGACAGAGTTCCTCAACACAGATAGCGAACTCAGTGAGGTGAGCTATAAATTGAATTAAATTAAATAAAATTTTATTTGTAATTTTATTTTTACAATAGTCATTGTCACAAAGCACAAATAAAAGATGAAAATGAATTAGAAATCAGTTTGTCCCTGATGAGCAAGCCGGGGGCGACGGTGGCAAGAAAAAAACTTCCTGAGACAGAATAGGAAAAAACCTTGAGAGGAAGAAGTTACACTGTGTAAGCAACTTAAATCATAAGTCCTCGAAGAACAGCTGGAGTGTCTTTATGGCAGAGTGGATTGTCCTTGGTCACCCTGGTGATGTGATCATCAACTGGAGCGGGTCACAGGGAAGGGTCTGACAGGACCAAAGTGGAGATGGAGTCTGGTTGATTGAGTATTTAATGTAGAGTGCAAGCATGGACTCTGGCAAGGCTAACTAGGACAACATAACTAAAAGGAGAACCAGAGGGAAGCACAGACATGAGGGCTTCCTGATATGTTAAGCAACCAGCCACTCTCATTTTCAACGTGATCAATAAGAGTGGGGAAGTCAGCAACTAAACATACCAGATCACCATAATATTTAACATCCATGAGTCCCCCAGATCTACTCCTTTATCTAAGGTGAATTTATACAAAATGCTTGACTAAATAAATACGTTTTTATTCTGGACTTAAACACTGAGACTGTGTCTGATTCTCAAACAGTCATATGGAGGCTATTTGGGGGTCTGTAAGAAAAGGCTCTGCCCCTGCTGTAGTTTTCAAAATGCACTGTACTGACAGGCAGCCTGCATCCTTTGATTGAAGTAGGCGTAACACGTAAGACATTAGAAGTTCAGTCAGGTACTGCGGCGCGAGAACATTTAGTGCTTTATCGGTCAGCAGTAGTATTTTAAAATCAATGCGGTATTTCACTGGGAGCCAATGCAGTGTGGGTAAGACAGGCATGATGTGTTCATATCTTTTAGTTTTAGTAAAGACTTTCTAGAAGTAAAAGACAACTGAAGTTTATTTATGCACCTAGTTGAACATCCAGACAGTGAAGCGTTACAATAATCCAGCCTGGATGTAATAAACGCATGAACTAATTTTTCTGCATCATTTAGTGACAGTATATTTCTTAACTAAGCGATATTTCTGAGATGATAGAATGCTCTCCTGGTAATATTATCGACATGGGCTTCAAATGAGACATTGGAGTCTATAATCACACACAGATCTTTTACTGTTGCACCTGGTGAAACAGAAAGACTATCAAGTCTAGGGTTAAGGTGTGATCAGAAAGCTTACTTTTAGCTACATACGGCAAGAACCTCAGTCTTATCAGTGTTAAGCAAGAGGAAATTGCTTAACATCCAATCTCTTATTTCCTTCACACATTGCTCAACTTTATTAAACTGGCCTTTTGCATCAGGCCTAGATGAAACGTATAACTGTGTGTCATCAGCGTAACAGTTAAAACTGATATCATGCTTACGAATTATGTTTCCCAGTGGAAGCAAGTGAAGAGAGAAAAGAAGTGGGCCTAAAACCGAGCCCTGTGAAACACCATACTTCACATAAAAGTACACAGAATAATCACCATTTAAATCTACGACCTGATAGCGATCGGTTAAATAGGACCCGAGCCACGCAAGGACTGTTCCTTTAATTAATTTAACTCCTACTAACTTTTCTAATCTGTAAAGAAGTATATTATGATCAATGGTGTCGAAAGCCGCAGTGAGGTCAAGTAATATAAGCAACGAGACAGTAAGAGGTCATTTACTACTTTGACAAGTGCTGTCTCTGTGCTGTGATGAGGCCTAAATCCTGATAGGTACAGTTTGTGTATGTTATTCCTGTGTAAATATGCTGCTTGGCCTGGGCTCTGGGTATCTATATTAATTAAATTAATGAAGCAAACTTTTGGGGTTTTTCTGTATATATATATATATATAGATGGACACCGTCCCGTCCTAATAGCCCAGCTTTGCCCTCAAAAGTTCTCCAATTATCAATGAAGCCCACATTGTTTTCGGAGCACGACTTCCAGCAGTTCAGTGACCATGACCTGCTGTAAACTATGTCACCATGCCACATTGGAATGGGGCCAGAGCAACATCGGACATCGCCTTTGCGATGAAATTAGCATGACTAGTTTCTGACTGTCAAAGGCGTATATGGTTAGCACCAGCATGAATAACTATGTTTGAAAACTTCTGCTGGCCTACAGCCCTAAGATTATCTGCTATGTCCGGTGCTTTGGCTCCTGGAATACATCTAACAACTGCTGCTGGTGCCCCTAGAGGCCTAGCTAATTTCACATGCCTCACAATAGAGCCTCCAATAACCAGAGTACCTTCAGGTTTCTTAGTGGGTACTTCACTGAGGAGCACAAATCTATTGGGCACGGGAAGTGCAGTGGCGTGCTCCGGTGGGCTAGCTTTAGCTTTAGCCTTAGCCGAAGCCTTAGCCGTAGCTTTGGCTGAGCGAGTATGCCACCGAGTTGTCACCCATTCGCCTCGCTGTAAGGGCTTTAATGAGTCGGGGGCTGGCTAACTTCACCTGTAGAATCCAGACTCGCCACTTTGGGAGTGCTAATCACTTGTTCACTAACCCTCTCTAAAATGTGGATGCGCTCCTCTAACACTGGGAACCTTACTAGCACACTTTTATTATTATTTACAGTTAGACATAGAGGTAATGTCTTATTTAACCATACTACTAAATAATATTGGTCTCATGTACACAGTATTGATGCAACCAAGTGATCAAATTTTCTCTAAAGAAAAAGAAAAAAGTCTAATTTTAAGAATTAAGTACTTAAAATAATTTAGGTAAAACTGTTTTGTCAGCAGATCCGTTTTTAAATTATGCTGTTTTTCAAATACAGTATTTATCACTGTCACATTAATTCGCCCCTGAAAGTATTTTTCATTTATCTATGGAACCAACTAATTAGAAAATGATGTTTAAGTAAAATGTTGGATTAATTGTTAGTCAAACCATTTTGTTTTTGTGGGCTTTACCAAATAAATGAATACACAACAAAGAAAATGCAAAAACTAAAACCCGACTCATATTTTCACATGTTCACACAAAGCATACACAGGCACATCACGGCACAGGGGCTCTATTAGCAACATGATGAATCAAAGTAATTATAAAGCAAAAACATTTATGGTCACATGTTTGATAGAAGATCTAACCATTTAGACTGTCTGATATCACTATAAAGGCCCTTGAGAAAGGCCCCTAACCTTCTCCCCTTCTAAGAGACTGCTGTACTGCTGCACATGGCTGTGCTCTGACCCCAGCTTCCTAAACTGAAATATATAAAGAAAAGTCTTTTAAAAAAAAAGCTCTAAAAACTAAAAGTAAATAAAAAGTGCCCTGCACTTTGCAGATGAATGGAGGGCCTTCTAACTGCCAAAGGAATAGATTTAGAATAGGTTGTTTCCTTGTTGTTGTGGTTCCTTAATTATTTAAAAAAAAATTATTGTGTGTCAGGGCAAAGCAAAAGAGAAAGAGTGAGTAAGGAAAACTGTCATCTGTCCAGAATGGCCCATACCAAAGTAATCTGCATTACTCTTCAAACGCAAACTGCATGGATGATCAAGGTCAAAGTCCAGCATTCTCTAGGTCTCTAGTTTTGCTCTGTTAAGAGAAATGCTTGTTACAAGCACACAAAAAGTGTTGCTGTGTCAGTAGTTGATGGCCAACTAAGTGGCACTATCAGGTTGTAAACCATGCAATGCATCCAAAAGTTTACAACACCGAAACCAAAAACTAGATTATGCGGAGCTGGAGTTGAGCCATTATAAAATGCTTTGAGCGCAGACAAGAACTTTTTGCTTAAATCCATTCAAATAGTCTGCCTGCAACCCATGAAAGCTTAAAGAAATAGTTCACCCCAAAATTAAATTTTTACATAAATTACTTACCCTGGATTTGTTCTAAAAGCATAAGAACTTTCATTTTCGGAACACACTGTAACATATTTTTTGATGAACTCTGAGGGCACTCTGATCCTTCAATAGACAACAAGGTAACTACCACTTTCAAGACACAGTAAAGTACCAAAATGATCAACACCATGTGACATTGGTGGCTGAACTGTAATGTTACAAAGCAAGAAGAATGTATTTTTGCACAAAGAAAACAAAAATAACTTTATTGCACATTTTTGTCTGTACTGTGTCCCACAAGAGTGAGGGAACTAGGGAACTAGTGGTGACTCATGGTTAAGGTGTTGGATTACCAACCCGAAGGTTGTGGGTTCGATTCCCAGGTCGACCAAGCCACCACTGTTGGGCCCCTGAGCAAGGCCCTTAACCCCCAATTGCTCAGTTGTATAACAAGAAATATTGTAAGTCGCTCTGGATAAGGGTGTCTGCCAAATGCTGTAAATGTAAGAGTACTATGACAGTTCTGGCATGATGACATTTTACACATATGTGTAAAACTTGAGACGTGTGCTTTATAAAAGCTATCAAAATACACACTTCAGCAATATTTTAAAGATCAAAAACAAAACTCACTCTTTGTAGATTTCTCTGAGTGTACAAGGCACTACGCATATAAGAACACGTCATCACGCCGGATCTGCGGCGACATTGCTTTTTGTCTAACAGAATCTTTTCTCTCCTTCTAAAATTCAAATGCAACTCTTTCTCACTGGTAAAATAATCAGACATGTTTACGAAGACTGTTTTCTAAACAGCAGGTTTATTTTTCTAAGTGTAAACAAGGCAAAACACATATGTGTAAACATAATCAGTGTTGCCAGCAGTAATGCAAGATTGTTCTTTTCCTGGGCTGCTTTTTGATACAGCGGGCAGGAGTTTTATATATATATATATATATATATATATATATATATATATATATATATATATATAAACATTTACACATATATGTTGTGCCTTTTTTGCCCAGCTTTTTTATTTTTTCTGCAATTTAAGATGACAGATACTAACATTGTCTTTAATAAGGTTTAACATGCTTTTTTTTTTCTCCTTCCCAGCTGAAAGATTTTATTCAGATGAGCAATGAGGGAGCGGTGTCTGCATTCACCCGCGCGTTGGAGATTGTCAAAGCTAATGTAAAATGGCACAATCTTTATAAGGAGCAGTTCTTCCATTGGCTGAGGAAATCACTGAATAACTAATAATCCACCAAGTCAATTATCTCCTATCGTGCCGTCTCTTTTCATTAGCCATGGAAAAAAAGAAAAAAGAAGAATAAAATATCATTTTTGAACCCTGACAATTGTTTTTGCTTTTCCTAATAGGCCAGGCACTGAAAGTAAAAGTGAACATTAACTGCATCAGTGATGCTGCAAACAGAATCAATGTTAAATATTGACTGATGATGTACATTTCAAGTGACATTTCTTTATCTGCCTTTTCTGTATATTTCTTAAATTTACATACTTGTTTCTTGCATGAATACTTATTTCTTTCTCGACTGATTCAAGTTTTTACCCGAGTTCTGTCAGCATTTCATGGACTGCAGTGAGATTGGAAGCCGAAGCTGAATGTAGTTAAGCACAAAATCAGCCAGCCTGACAATCAGTGACTTTAACTGACATGGTCCAATGAAAGGGAAAAAAGTTGGTGTTTGCTCCCTTTCTTTAATCCATAGGAAGAAGCACAGAGGATATTTAGGCAGTAGTCTTTATTGATGAATCGATTGGTTGTGTGTCTTGGATGTATTGTATGTTGGTACTTTTTCACACAAGACCTCACCTTTTTTATCTTGTGTAAATGCTAAGTGGAAAGTAATTGCTGTGTTTATATTTTCATATTCAGTTGTTTTCTTACAAACAAGATCTAAAATGGTGTTGGAAAATCTGCAAGTCACAAATTCACTATGTACTATAGGAATATTGGGTAGTAATTGGAACTGGTAGCTCAGTATTTAAGGTGTTGGAAGGTTTTTGGTTTTATTCCTAGCACCACAAGGCTGCCACTGCTACACTGATGGGTCCTGAGAAAGTCCCTTAACCCTCAAATGCTCAGTTGTATTAATGAAATAAATGTAAGTCGCTCTAGATAAAATAACTACCAAATGCCAGAAATGTAAATTGTAAATGAGTATTTCAACGTCAGCCGAACCCCTGATTATTGGTCACTTGATGCTCACATTTTAGCATGCATATGTTACAATGAGCTAAATTCACTACTAAAATATCAGTTGTGTAAGCAAAGGATACAAATTTAAAATATAATTTGAATATATACAGTATACAATAGTGTGTTGTCAATTCATCAGTAAAATGTACCACATAGGTGCACTATTTAAAACTGTCTTAACTGACTGGAGATATTTTTTATTACTTCACATAGTTTATTATCTTTATTTTACTCTGATCATTAAAACACAACCTTAAAGGATAATATTTGGTAAATACTTAGCACAAGCCCTGTCACTATCATGACATTGTGTTCTTTATGCATCAGACACAAATGCCTTAATATTACCAGTGGGTTCCAGCCAAAATATTTAATACACAACCAAAGAAACATTCATTTTCAAACAATTTTCTATTATTGCCTTTTCTATTATTTGCATGATAATATTCTAGTCAAAAAGTATGACTAGAAGTATGTCTTACAAGAAAATACACACTAGGAGAACAGAGATAATTATACTGTGCTATTGACTGTTTTAGTGGGAAAAATAGTAATAGAGTTTGTCAAACTTTTAGAAAAATTCAGGGAAAAAGTAGGAAATCAATTTTTGTCTTATTTTACTAGATGTACTTCTAAGTAAAAAAGTAAAAAAAAAAAAAAATAAAATAAGTAAACATTAATATTAAATAATTATCTAATAAGCTTTTTTGCAGTTTTTTTAGACTGCTGAGCCTGATTCTAAGCTCTGCATACACTGTATGCTGCTCCTGACATGCATTTTAGATTCAAGCTAGCATAAAGGTTTTTAACATCAGGAAAAAGATTCTAAACTCCATGTATATTACTTATTTATTTTATCAAAGATAGAAATAACAGTGTTACTTTTTTAGTAACGAGTAGTCAAACAAAGTACTTCTCCCGTTCAGGAACTCAAGCTAACGCCCTTTTATAAAGCCCTTGTGTGAATGTGTGTAATCCAACAAATTAAAAAGGATTATGTCACAGGTGCATGATGTTATAAAACAGAAACTAATACTATAGAAACAAGAGGTGCAGCGTGCCTTGGTAAGTACTTTTTCTTTAGAGTATGTCTGTATGTGATATATACAAGAAATAAAAGAAAATGCTAAAAATAAAGAAAAAGATGGCGAATTTAAATAAAGATATTTTAAGTGGTGTGCTTATCTGTGCCCTCGATTTACAGCGTGTTAGCTGCCTGGGAGTGGTGCATTAAGAGCCTGCCAGTGTGTGCTTCATTCTTGTCTGGCTATATTTAACAAAGATGGCCAGTTACAGAGTACCCAAGCTCAGGCCCTGCTGCTGCTAAGGCACAGTGCAGGCTATCAAGCAAGTTTAGCCTTATCATGCTACCCAACCACATGCTTGGCAGGTCATGAACTGGCATTACCAGTCTGTGATGTAATGCTTTCTGATTAGTTGGCTTTCACAGGTGCTTCAGGCAAAGATTTAACACAGCATCTTATTCCCCCTGGGAACCATGGTCACATACATAACCAGGAGACATTACACTGCTGTTACTGCTACTGACAATAAAATGTGGCATTACTATTATTAATATTTAATATTATAATTGAGCGCACTAAAGTTTTAATCTGTGTAGGCTCTTCTAGACATAGGAGCTGCAATGTTTTGTTTAGAGTAAGGTGGGACACATAACTGATGTGTCCTACCTAATCTGTCCACCTCATGCATATTGCAGCTGTGTTGTTATGAAGGAACAGAAAAAACACATGCGTAAATGCAGATTAAACACATGGGTTTAACATTTGTTTTGTCAGAATGTATTCAGTGAATGCATTTCTATCTACCTTTATTCATATTAACCATTTTCACACAATTAAAAACCACCTCAAGCAAGCTTAAAAACTATTTTAAAAATAAATAAAGTATTTTATAAGGGTTTTTTTTAACATTTGCCGCTTTTATCACTTGTTTTTGATGTGAAACTTCAAAATGCACATTGATTGATGCATCACAACTGTATAGATGTACAAGATTTAACACATATTTGACACAATTATTGATTTTAAAAAAAATCCTCTATACTGTTTAAAATAATAGTTTGCATGGATGTAAAACTGCAGATCCATATAATTTAATGAGGTAGATGGGGGAGTGGTACCTCAATGGTTAATGGGTTGTACTGCAGATCAAAAAATAATGTTTTTAATTACCAGCATCACCAAGCTTCCACCACCGGGTCCCTAAACAAGGTCCTCAACCCTCAATTTCTCAGTAAGAAAAAATAAGATAAATGTAGGTCACTCTGGATAAGGAAGTCCAGATATGTAAATGTAAGTTTACAGCCTGAGTTTCAGAGATTTCAGAAACTTATAGAAATATAGAAATCTTATTTAATTATTTTGTAGAAGCAAATTAAAAAATTAATCATATGAATATTTCTGGCCCTATAAGAAAAAAGACATTTATGGCACAATTATTTTGTTGTTGACCCATTTCACTTAATTGAGTAATATAGTAATTTAAAATATCTACATAATTAGTCTATAAAGTCTAACTAAAAAGAAGTTACAGCACAAATATTCTATATTTGATTTAAATCTTAACTGTTATATAAAATTGTTGCAGGGACCCTACAGTGTGAGGATGATGGAGAGGAATCCATTTTGCAGAAACATACTTTATTGAAGTTAAGTTGCACAGTCAAACAACAGGCAAAGGTTGGTACACAATAATCCAAAAGGAAGGCAGACAAATCCAAAACGTAATAAACTCGTAATCCAGAAACATGCAGAAGTCGAAACAAAACAGACATGAAACGTGACGTGAACACTCAGTATGTAGGCATAGCAAACAATACTTTCCAACATGTTAGCAAACAGCGCTAAACAGGAACAACCTAGAGCTTATTTTTTACAGTACTCCTCTCCCTAGGAATGCCTCTTGGCGTTCTATGTGGCCATCCTCTGGGGCGTGGAGCATTTCGTTCTGGGTGTGCCGCGTGAAACTCCTGAGTGAGTGAGAGGTCGAGAATGTCCTGAGCTCTTATCCATGACCTCTCCTCGGGTTCGTAACCTTCCCAGTCCACCAAGTATTCCAACAACACTCTTTTTCTTCTAGTCCAAGATTTTATGAACTTGATAAGGCGGGCTGCCTTCAACTTGATAGGTGCTGGAGAATCTGGGGGTTGGACTTCTTGACCATGACCGGAGTGATGTGGTTTTAGTAGTGATACATGAAAAGAGGGTGCAATACGGTAGGAGGGTGAAAGCTCTAGCCTGTAGGTCACTGGGTTGATTTGGCAGATGATTTTGAAGGGTCCAACATACCTGGGGCTCAATCCCTGCCAGACGAGTGGCCAACCTGGGGCTCATGGCGGGTTGGCCTGCCAGACGAGTTGCCGTAATGCTTGGCCATGGCAAATCGGTCGATGGCGGCTGAATGCGTTGCTGCCCAATGCGTTCGTTCCCTGCTACGTTTGTTCCAAACCCCCTGTTTCCATCTTCCACTGATGGCATGCTAGATGGTTCTCCTGACCAGGGGAACATAAGCGGTTGATAACCTAGAACCCACTAAAATGGGGTGAGGCCTGTAGAGAGAGTGGATTAATGAGTTCTGGGCGTACTCAGCACATGGAATGAATTCACTCCATTGTGTTTGTTTTTAAGTTTTTGACGTAGAACTTCGCAGATAGACCGTAGATATCTTCAACTAGTTAACCTGATTTAATCGTTCAACTTGGTTGGTACGGTGGTAACCTGAGGTTAAACTCACATTAATGTCTAATTTTTTACAGAATTCGTCCAAACTGAGAGCCCCAAAGGTGTGACGTGAACTGAGAGTCTTCTTCAGGTATTCCAAAGTCTGCAAAACACATGTCTTCAGGTATTCCAAGTTGCAAGTTGCAAAAGATGGTTAAAAAGATGAGTAGCTGTTGGCCGAGGGAAGCCCCTTAAGAGGCACTGGGCGACATAACTTGGAAAATCAGTCTATGATAGTGAGAACAGTGGTGTAACCATGAAAACTGTGAAGATCTGTGACGAAATCAATTGACAGATGTGACCATGGTCTCTCTCTGGTATAGGAAGGAGTTTTAGTAATCCCTCTGTTAAGTGGCAAGGGGTCTTAGATTGAGCACACACCCTGCAGAAGCTCTGTGGTTCGCCTGATACCTATATGCCCCGAACTAAGAGATGTGTGTACCCAGGCCAAAACTCGACTACGTAGGTTGCTCGGGACGTAGGTTTTAATTGGTGGACATGAAAGTGGTGGAGGTTCATCCTGATGCCCCAGACAGATCTCCTCATCAAGATCCTGTTTTGAGTTCAAATGTTTAGTAGATTAAATGTATTTCAAGTTCAATCGCTAGCAGCTCTTTATTGCCCATGTCGTAGTTCTGTTCGGCTTGGAGTTTTTGAGAAAAATATGTACAGGGATGTAACTTTAGGGGTGTGCCAGACCTTTGAGACAAGACAGCTCCCACTCCACAGTCGGATGCATCTACTTCCACTTAAAAGGGTAGAGAGGGGTCAGGGTGTTGTAAAATAGGAGCTGACATAAACTTGTCTTTGAGTAACGAGAATGCTCTGGTTGCTGCTTAAGTCCACCGTAGCTTAAGTCCACCGTAGCCACCGAGCGCAGTTCCTACAGGAGCTCTGGTTTGGGTTGCAATGTCTGCGCCTGGTATATCTGCAGGGTGGCCATGGCATGTAGGGCACATGCAGCTTGCCAGAGGCAGTGTAAGCCTTGGCCACAAGTGCACCGCGTTAGTCCGCTTCACCTGAGAGTTGTCCTCATACCCCCTTGCTGGTCCCCCCTCAAGGGAGGTGAGAGCCGAGGAGCTGGTGTATCGGGATCTGGTCGAAAACTGCGATTTTGTCAGCTCCTCGTGTACCTCTGAAAAAAAGGAACTAGGGTCAGGTGCGGCTTAGAGTCACGACCAGCACAAAGGAACCAACTCATCTATCGAGCGATAAGTGGAAGAGGTGGCTGCCAGTGGGAAGTGCCTCACAAGAGGGGCACCTCCCATGCATAAAAGAGGGAATAACCCAAACACAAAAAAAACAGCAATCATGCCGATCAGGTATTGGTGCTCCCAAACATGACCCCTAGTGTTGTCACTCGACACAATGTCGGAGTGAGCGACAGAAAGGGAACTCTGGAGTTCTTGACTATTTTGTGACAGCTTTTACTTTGGCGAGATCCACAGAGCTAATGTGATAGCCCAAGAAAAAGAATTGATCTCGATAGAATTCACATTTTTCAGCTTTGACATACAGTTTGTACTGAATCAGACGACGAAGAACTGTTCGTACATGCTGTAAATGTTGGGACAATAAAGAGGAGTATATGAGGATGTCATCAATGTAAGCTATGACATAAACATTTATAAGGTCACGAAATTTTTCATTTATGAATCCCTGAAAGACAGCAGCTGCATTGGATAGAACATTTGGCATGACGAGGTACTCTTAGTGCCCCCTGGTGGTGCTGAAGGCAGTTTTACACTCATCATCTTCACGGATACGGATTTAATTATAGGCGCTGCGTAAGTCAAGCTTAGTGAAGATCGTGGCCTCTTGTAGCTGTTTGAGAGTGGTTGGAACTAAAGGTAATGGATAGCGATACCTGACGGTGATTGAATTCAAGCCCCGGTAATCGATACACGGACATGGATAGACGAATGAAACCACAGGCTAGAACCTCATCAATGTAAGCCTCTATGGCTTGACTTTCTGGGTGGGACAGTTTTTTGGAGAGCTAATTACGTGGAAGGAGATTGTTTCGAAATGTTGTAAACCAATACGCATGGACACGGGAACTGTACATTGAGAGATTCCTGAACCGATAGATCTTCCATCCACAGCAGCGATATGTAGTGGAGGCTCATAGGATATTGTAGATAGTTTCAGTTTCTTGACTACACGGCTGTCAATGAGGTTTAAAGCCGCTCCTGAATCCACTAACGCTGGAAACATAAATGATTCAGAGTTAAAGATCAAGTAGGCTGACACGGTGAGGCACATGCTGATGCTGATATAGAGCAGGAGGACAAACGTACTTTAACAAACTGCACATACATGACTTGGGTCACCGCAGTAGAAACAAAGACTATTCGATAAACGACGATGGCGTTGTTGTGTTGAGAGCTTTGTGTACCCTATCTTCATAGGTTCTGAATCATGATGGGGTGTTGCTGTTGTACAAAGGGTAGGAGAGACACCATCACGCGTTGAGTGTGGGCTGTTGCGCAGTAGGTTATCCAGCCGGACAACCTCAATTGTGAAAAGGTGGTCATCCCGATAGGTGAGTTCAGCCTGCAGCCATGAATAAAGACTGTAACACCATGTCGTTCCACCCAGTTTGTGCTGCTAATGTGTGAAATTGAATGGCATATTCCGCCGCAGAAAGATTATTCTGACGTAAATGAAGCAGCTGGCTAGAGTACCCTTAATATTTTCTGGAAGTAATAAAAAACGTATAATCCAGAACAATTAGTGGGACTAATTCAATTGAATTCAATTTTATTTGCATAGCGCTTTTTACACTAGTATTTGTCACAAAGCAGCTGTACACAATCAAAGAAATTATAAAATGTAAAAGCTGAATGCTGAAGTACAGGCATCACCGATTGTGTAGGTTATGTAGTTTTATCACAGATACAATTGATTGGGTCTATTGGGGTCCCCTATGAGTGGAAGGCCACTTCATAATCAGGTTTTTTGTTAAATGTTTCAAAGCCCTGTCTTCGAAATGCTTTTTATAAGCATTGCTGGTCTAAAAAATATGGGTTGGTAGTTCGATTGATTCCTCTTCTGTGTTAATGTGTGATATGTCGTTAAATTATTTGAGGCACGTTAAAGATGCAGGTTGCCGTGGGAAAGTACGGCTGTCTATTGCAGGGTTGTTGCTCCTCAGAAAGTAGCCGTGCTCCGAAGGGTGGGTGTTACTCGCTAATCATTAGGATGATTTCTTCACCAGGTTTGAGATGAGAGGCCCTAGAGGCATCCCCTCCCCTTTGTAGATAGGCTTCTCCACTAATGCGCTTTCTAACTTGCTCCCTTTTGCCTTGGCCTTCCGCGATGAGTTCAGTTTTATCCTCTGTTTTCATGCTGGTAATGGCACTCTCTTGCAATAGCTCACATGGATCCAAGTAGCCCTTTCAGACACTTGTGCACACTCCGTTTTTCCTTTCCATCATCGTCCATGGCTTGTTTATTAGGGACAAACTGACTTCTGATTCATTTCCATCTTATAATCTCTTTGATTGTGTCACATTTGTGGGTGTTGTCAATAGGATCTGGTATGGCCCTTGCCACCTCCTTGCCTTCCAGTTCTTCTTTTTGAAGTCTTTCATCATGATCCACTTGCCTGGCTTCAGGTCATGTAATATACCTTTGGTCGGTTGGGGTAGGAAGTCTTTCACCTGTTTTGTGAATATCAGACAACACAGAAGACAAATTTGCCAGTGGTCAGCTTGGATATGTGCCAGTGTTAAGGTTACTGCCAAACAAAATTTCAAAAGGGCTTCTGTTATATTTGTCTCTTACTCATGCTCTTACAGGTGCATCAGAACGATGAGAAGTGCCTTGACCCACGATAAACCTGTTTCTTCACAGCATTTAGCCAATTTGGTTTTTTTAGCAAGCCATTTTCTCTTTATACCGCCTTACCACTGGCTGGGTGATACACACAGTGTCACTTTAGGTCAAACTTTAAGTATTTACTCAGTTTTTGTGATGCTTGATTCATAAATGGAGTACAGTTGTCAATGCCAGTTCTCTCTGGGATTCCTCTACCTGGGAATACTTTAGTTATCAGTGCTTTGGCTACTGCAATGACGTCTTGTTTTGCACTTGTAAAAGTTTTTACCCATTTAGAAAACATATCTACTATTACCAAACAGTATTCCTTAGCTTTAGCGGGTATCAGCTCATTAAAATCTATCTTTAAGTGTTTAAATGGTCTTTGTGCTGGTGGGTGTGTCCTGGAAGGGGTTTTAACACCTCTCCCTACGTTGTTTGTAGCACAAATGAGAAAAAGAAATCTCCCTTAGTAAACCAATGTTTGTGTACCTCCTTACCTCCTGTGCACTGTTTCAGTTAGGGCATGCACTGTTTGAGTTAGGGTGCGGTTAGCAGCAGTTGCGCTATCTGCTAAAACAGAACCCAAAGTTCCAGTAAGTACTTCTTCTTGCACAAAGCACACATTCATTCTTTGCATGTACACGGGTTAGATAAAGACACGGAAAAGGATGTAAGTGCACATATAAGGCTATGTGTAAGACAGTCAAAAGAATCAGAAAAAGATAGAATCATCTATCTCAGTCTCTGTACTAGCAAAATCACATGTTTATGGTATACTAAAGCATGACTGTTTTAAATTTTTGGGTTTTGGATCTGGATTTAATTGCTTTAATGTGTTAGAGATATTTTGCACATTGTTCCTTCAATTACTCATCCTAAATATTCTACTTTTTGTTTGCAGAATTTAAGTTTGTCTTTGCTACCTTCATGTTCATTCAGTGCCAGTGTATTCAGATGTAGTCTGACTACATATTCGAAAATCATCCACATGTAGAAAAAAAAGACTTAAAATATGCAGATTAGCAAAATCTTGAGCTAACACCTGGTTGAAAATTGATGGGCTTTCACAATAGCTTTGTGGTAATCTGGAATAAGTATACTGTTTTCCTTCATAAGTGAATGCAAACAGAGATTGTGACTCATTTTGTTCCATCCGGAATATTTGACATGTATATCTGTCCTACTAATCATCACTTGTGTGATATTTTAAGGTACTTTTTGTCTGGTGATACCTGTATGTATGGGTTATTTTTGGTGTCCAGTTTCTCACCTCTTCTGAATCCATAACCATCTGCCGTAAATCTTTAGATTAAAAACCTTGCCCGACCATCAGGGTAACATGTGGAGCAGCATTTTGTAATTGATTGTAATTGACAAGCTTTGATCTCTGGTGGCATTTCTGTTCTGCCACTATTTGTTGTCCTTCTAGGCAGTGCTGCTGAGCGGTTTGCGAGTATAGTTTCGCCAGCTTCGCTTTTTTGTAAAAAACTTATATTATTTTTATTCTCTGTTGACTATATCAACAAAACTTAAATCCCACCATATTCTTGACATCAAAACTTTTCAGACGTTGGCTGTTCATTTAAAATTATGTGTGTAGCGCGTAAGCATTTATTAGCCGGCTTGATATTTGCCTTTCTGTTTGCATTTGAATGTAAATAAGATATCACACTATAGAGACTGCGTCTGTTCCCTAAACCAGAAAATACAATAAACATGCAAACTAGCTTAATATTAACAATTTAATTAATGTTCAACAAATAAAAAAAATATGCAATACAAAGAAACTAACAACAAAGGTTGGTTTATTAAATATCAGGTTCCTTTTTTGCAAAAGCGCTTTTTGTAAATAATATGATCACTTGTTATGATCAAATTTGCTTTGTTTGACGAAACCCGGCTAAAACCTGATATTTTAAATGAGTTCACTTCCCCAAATTACTGTTATAAACATGAGCCACATCCAAAAGGTAAAGGTGGAAGTGTTCCATCAATCTCTTATAATGTTTTCAGTATTTCTTAGAAAGCAGGTTTCATGTATGACTCATTTGAAGTAATGTGCTTCATATAACATTATCTGAGAAGTATATGTTAATAAGAAATCCCTGGTGATGTTTGTACTGGCTTCTGTATACAGGCCCCCAGGACACCATACACACTTTATTAAATAATTTGCTGATTTTAGGTTAATAATAATTGATATAGAAAGGTGCTCACAAGTTAGGAGAGTGTACAGAGAAGATGGAAGATGGAATACTTTGAAGTGTTAATAAATAAGGAAAATTAAAGAGAGAAAAGGGTAAAAAGGTAAACAATGTGAAGCAGAAAGTTTAAAAGATTAGTACATACGAAGAGGATGAAAAGATGAAAGGTGGTTGGTCCTGATGAGAGACTGTTGGAGGTGTGAAAATGTCTAGAAAAGGCATCAGTGGAATTTCTAATGCCCAGAAAAAGCACTACAGTTGCAATCTTTGCTCTGAGAATGTTGATGGATAAGTACAGGGATGGTCGTATGGAGCTGCATTGTGTTTTTGTAGACCTGGGGAAAGCATATGATAGGGTACCAAGAGAAGAGCTGTGTTATTGTATGAGGAAGTCAGAAATAGCAGAGAAGTATGTCAGGGTGATTCAGGATATGTATGAGGGAAGCAGGACAGTAGTAGTAAGGTAGTAAGGTGGAGTAGTAAGGTGTGCAGTAGGTCAGACAGAGGAGTTAAAAGTGTAAATGAGACTGCATCAGGGACTAGCTTTGAGCCCCTTCTTGTTTGCTGTGGTGATAGATCGGTTGACAGACGAGGTCAGACAGGAATCTTTTTGGACAATGATGTTTGCAGATAACATTGTGATCTGTAGTGAGAGCAGGGAGCAGGTGTAGAAAAACCTGGAGAGGTGAAGGTTTGCTCTGGAAAGAAGAGGAATGAAAGTCAGTTGCAGCAAGACAGAGTACATGTGTTTGAATGCAAGGGAGAGAAGTGGAACAGTGAGATTACAGGGTGAAAAGGTAAAGAATGTACAGGAGTTTAAGTACCAGGGGTCAACAGTCCAGAGCAATGGAGAGTGTGTAAAAGAAGTAAAGAAGCGAGTTCAGGCGGGTTGAAATGGGTGGAGAAACATGTCTGGAGTGATGTGTGACAGGAGAATATACAATTAAGGGGAAGGTGTACAAGAAAGGGGAAGGTGAAAAAACAAACTGTGATGTATCTTTTAAAGACAGTGGTGGTTAGATGTTTTAAGGAGAAAGTTGGGAATTGAGATGGTTTGGACATTCACAGAGGAGAGATGTAAGAAATTAAGCTACCAGGCAGAAGGCAATGAGGAAGAGAAAGATCAAAGAGCAGGTATATGTATGCAATAAACGAGGACATGAAGTTAGTGGTTGTAAGGAAAGAGGATGTAGAGAACTGGGTTAGGTGGAGAAAGATGATTCGCTGTGACGACCCCTAAAAAGGAACAGCTAATAAAAGAAGAAAAAGTGTGGTAGTTAGCACTCTAACGGAGAAGATCCTAGCATTAGAGGAGTGCATTCAGGCTTTAGAGAAGATTAGTGAATAAAGAGAAAAAACTTGGGAGAAACCAGGCTCAGTCGGGGTGATTATTAGTTTACCCATGCTTCAGCAAAGTTTCTGTGATCTTGTCCAGATGACCGTCTAAAAGACAAGATACCACTGAGAAACTGCCTTATTGTCTCCAAGTGATGTCGGCGATGGTGAGCTCGGAGCAACTGTGAGGAAGATCCAGGAGAAGAATCCATAATGCAGGTATCGGTTTTATTGAATAGATTTAGACAGTTCAACAGCGTAATCAAAAGGTAGGCCAAAAGGTTCACAGATATTTACAGAAAACCAAACAAATCCAAAACGTACGGCAGAGAGTCAGAGCCGAAAACCGGGCAGATGAAGAAACCAGAAAAGCAAAAAACAAACAACACCACTTGGTAAGTCACATCACAACAATACTTTACAACATTACACTGCTAAAGGCTAGTTTAAATAATAACAGTACCAGTAGTGACACCCGATGGCTAAAACTCGGGTGACGGCGACCTCTGGTGTAATCGTTACAGTAGCCTCTTCCTATAAACGCCTGCTGGCATTGTACGAGGGTGTCCATGAGGGCAAGAAGCTGGGTGTTTATTTGTCTCAAATGAGGTTGGGGTCAAGTATGTCCCGGGACTTGACCCACGGTCGTTCTTCAGGGCTGTACCCCTTCCAGTCAACCAGATATACTAGGACCCCTCTTCTCCAAGAATCCAGAATTTCATGTACCTGATAAGTCCACTCTACCTCAAGAGGAGCCGGTGGCTCGGATGATTGGTGTTCGATACTGTGATCCGGGCTTTGAGGCTTTAGCTGTTTGTGAAAATCATCTCAGTGCCAAATTGGTAAGAGTCCAGGCTGGGTTGAAGACAGACTTTAAGATAGGTAAGGACCGTAGCACTTTGCAATGACAGGGGTGAGTGCGATGGGATGAAAGTCACCCAGTTCTTTTGCGGCAGAGTGCTTTGGCACTGGCACAATGGTAGCAGACTTAATGCAGATGGGAATAATTGCCTGGGCCGAGGACAGATTAAAGATGTCCGTGAAGACCTCAGCCAGCTGCTCCCTGCATGCTCTGAGTACGTGTCCAGGGATGACATCAGGGCCAGCTGCCTTTCTAGCATTTACCCTTCCCAGGGTAGCACACACTTTAGAGGTGGAGAGCAAGAGTGGCTGCTCACCTGGTAACAGCTCTGTTTTGCGCATAGGCTCCATTTTCCTTTTTTTTAAAGTGAGCGTAAAAAGGTTGAGCTCGTCTGTGAATGAGGCAGAGTCAGCCCCATCCATCCAAACTTTAACAGTCCTGATTGTGGGTTTCATGTTTACTAACTGGAAAGTACTTGGGTACTAGAGTTTTTTGTCCCCTAGTGCAACAGGACACATTTTGTTGGAATTCGGCGGGACAGATCATAAATTGCAATGATTAAAATCCCCAGCGACAATATAGGCTCCATCAGGATGCTAAACAATTCAGGGGTTTATAAGTAATTAACAAAATTTTAAAGTCTATTTGAAATTTAATAGGGAGCCAGTGCAGTGTTGACAGAACTGGGCTAACATGATCATACTCTTTGGTTCTAATAAGAACTCTATCTGCTGCGTTTTTGACCAGCTGGAGTTTGTTTATTAAGCGTGCAGAACAACTACCCAGTAGAGTGTTACAATAATCTAATCTTGAGGTTATGTAATGCATTTGACCTTGAGAGCATAGGTTTAACTTATATATATGTTTAAGATGATAAAATGCATTTTTACAAATGCTGAGGCTTTATGTCTGATAATTAACACCTCTGTTTTTTCAGGAATTAGTTTTCATTCAGTTTTTTAGTTTTGGGTAAGTTTAGCCAGGCGAAGAAATATATAGCTAAGTGTTATCAGAATAGAAGTGTTGAAAACATCATGCTTTCAAATAATATCTCCCAGGAGTAGCATGTATATAAATAAAACGTAGCTCCAGTTCATAAAAAATAATTAAAGATAAGAAACTCTCTTTCTCTTTCTGGAATAATGATCACACACACTTTTTAAAAACTAGAGCGTAAAAGGCACCAAACTAATTTGTTAGTATTTCAGGCAGCATGGAAGAAGAGCATTCTGATCTATAAAACAGCTTCTAGTGTAGCTAGTAAAACTTCACCTTACAGAAAATATAATTAACCATGGTTTCCATTCTGTGTAAGTTATCCACAGCTTTGTTGTTGTTTTTTCTTCCAGCTCTAGTCAATATACTTTGTCAAATGTGCAATGATAATTTTCTTTTTTCATAATCATGTATTGATGAGCTAAAGGTTCTGGAAGTGTAATCCACACACCTGTGGGACCACCTGTGGGAGTACATCTCTTCCTTGTGGCATATCTGGTGAATAAAGTATGGGCGATTGTACTGCAAGTCCTTCAACTGTTATATTTTTGTGCTCTGTGACACATAATGTCTGTGTTTTTCCAAGAAGCCCATGGTTTTTATTGACCCTGACCCCTTGGCTTGCTTATCAGGGACAAACTGACTTCTGATTCATTTGCATCTTATAATCTTTTTGATTGTGTACAGTTGCTTTGTGACCAATCACCATTGTAAAAAGCGCTATACAAATAAAATCGAATTGAATTTACTTGAATATGGTTTGTCTGGCTTGTCTGGTCAGAGGAGAACTGACCCCCCGACTGTGCCTGGTTTTTCCCAAGGGCTTTTCTCTATGGTCTAGGTTACGACTTAAAAAAAAACTAGTCAGTTAACACAGTTTGTTGTAACATCTACAAGTGCAAGTTAAACTGTACCATGCAAAGCACAAACTATACAGCAACAACATCCAGAAACATTGGGCTTCTCTGGGCCTTAATTCAACTGAGAAAAACTGAAAAGAACCATCCAGATTGCTATCAGTGCAAACTTTAAAATCCAGCATCTATAATGGCGTGGGAATGAGCCCACAGTGTGGGGAACTTGCAAGGCACTATTGACGCTGAAAAGTACATACAGTAAAATATGCTGCCATTCAAGTGACGTCTTTTTCACGTACGTTCCTGTTTATTTCAGCAAGACAATACCAAACCACATTCAGCTTGTATTACAACAGTGTGGGCTTTGTAGACCTAGACTACCCAGCCTGCAGACCTGTCTCCTATTAAAATTTGTGGCGCATTAGGAAGTGCAAAATCTGAAAAGGAAAGATGATGTAACACAGCGGTAAAAATATCCTGTCCCAGCTCTTTTGGATGTGTTGCAGGAATCAAATTTAAAATGAGTAAACATTTGCAAGACACATTTCAGTTTGAACATGTCAGTTTGAACATATTTCGTGTTTTTGAGGCTTTCAATTGAATATGGGCCAACAAGGCTTTCCAAGACATTGTATTTTGTTTTAATTACGTTTTACACAACAGCCCAACTTCATTGGAATTATGAAAACTAAAAGATGAGCCAACACATTAGAACATAATTAATGTCATAAATGTTTAAACAGAGAAATTTTACACTTTTATGCACAAAATGAGCTTATTACAAATTTGATGCCTGCTACAGGTCTCAAAATAGTTGGAATGAGGAATGTTTACTATGGTGTGGCATCTCCTCTTCTTTTCAAAACAGTTTGAAGACCTCTGGGCATCGAGGTTATGGTGGAAGTTTTGGTGTTGAAATCTTGTCCCACTCTTGCCTGATACAGGTTTCCAGTTGCTGAAGAGTCTGTATTTTTCATTTAATGATACACCAAATGTTCTTAATAGGTATATAATTATAATTCATCACCTGGACTCTTCTAAAGCCATGCTTTTGTAATAGCTGCAGTATGTGGTTTTGCATTGTCCTGCTGAAAGGCCCTCCCTGAAATAGACGTCTTCTGCAGGGGAGCATATGTTGCTCTAAAAAATTTATCACAGATTACAGCATTCTTAGTTGTAAAACATGCAAGCTGTCCATAAAACAGGACACAACAGCGGTTCTGGACCATGTTTACATATAGTTTCAGTTGTATGACAGAGCTTTAGTTAGGCATCTGTAGGCATGCTGGAATGTGTTTATTGACAGTGGTTTCTAGAAGTATTCCTGGACCCATTTAGTAATGTCAATCACAGAATCATGTCGATAAGTGATGCAATGTTGTCTGAGGGCCCAAAGACCACGGGTATTTAACAAAGGTCTTTAGCCCTATCACTTACACCCAGAAATTTCTTTAGTTTCTCTAAATCTTTTGATGATGTAATGCACTGTAGATGATGAGGTTTGCAAAGCCTTTGCAATTTGATGTTAAGGAACGTTGTTTCAATCCTTTAATGCACTCTTTCAAAGATTGAAGAGCCACAGTCCATCTTTACTTCTGCCTCTCTAACAGATCCCTTTTATAGCTATTCATGTTGCAGACCTGATGTCAATTAAATTAATTAGTTGCTAGATGTTTTCCCAGCTAAATTTGTTGCTTTTTTAGCCCTTTGTTGCCACCGTCCCAACTGTTTGAGACCTGTAGCAGGTATCGAATTTGAAATAAGCTCATTTAATGGACAAATTGTAACATTTGTCAGTTTGAACATTTGTCATTAAAGGTTCATAATTAGCCTGAGCAATGCTTTTCAGTCTTGGCAAAATCTGAACACCCAGGTGTCTAAACTGCTCTACCACATTAAATTGAGTTACCTCAAAAATTGTATTTCTTCTTTCATTTGAATTTAGATGTAATATACAAGATTTACCCTATACTCGAGATCTCACCAAATTAGCTGTAACACGGCTGGAATTGATTTACTTAAATTTGACAGAAATAAAATAGCATAAATAAAATCATAAGCATACAAAGATATTCTGTGTTCTGTTGGTCCTATTGTTATTCCACAGAATTGCTGATGTGAGCGTATTCCAATTGCAAGAAGTTCAATTGCTAGCGTGAACAACAAAGGAGAGTGGACATCCTTTAATAATTTTTATTGGTTTTGGTATATTTCTATTAGTCAAAATTTCTGCTGTCGAATTTTTGTATATTATTTCAACCCATTTTATAAAATTATCTCCAATTCTAAATCTTTCTAAAACGTAAAAAAGATAGGGCCATTCGACCCTATCAAAAGGCTTTTCGGCATCTAATGATAAGAGTGCTGTATCTGACATTTCTTTGTTAGAATAAATAATTTTCATTACCCTTCTTACATTATGGAACCCCTGACTTTCCATTATAAATCCATTTTGATCTTTATTAATAAAATTTGGCAATAATTTTTGCAACCGTTTTGCTAAGAGTTTACAAATTATCTTAAGGTCGGAATTTAACAAACTTATAGGGCTCATTTTTTTAAATTTATTAGAGGGTTTACCTGGTTTTGGTATAATTAGATCCCTATTTATAGAGGATGTAAAACTGCCTTTTTAAAATGCTTCTAAAAACATTTCTAGTAGTGGAGTTAGCAGTTTATTTAAAATTTTTTACATTGATCTATTGGGAGACCATCTGGTCCTGCTGTTTTTCCTGATTTCATGCTATCAATAGCGTTTCCTATTTATATCTTTGTTAATTTCTAACTCTAGATCTTCTTTAAGTTCATGTGGGAGATATGGGCAGTTCGTCTAAGAACCTTTTTGGATTTTGCGAATTAGTCTCATTTTTTGCATCATATAGTTCTTTATAGTAGCCTATAAAGGTATCATTAATTTCTATAGTATCCACTACAACCTTTCTGTTTTAACAGTTGCGATTGGACTTTTAACTTCTAATTGTTTAATTTGCAATGCTAATAATTTACCCAATTTGTCTCCCTGTTCTACCTCAAAATCAATAACTCGCTTTGCATTTGTGGATCATTTTTTTCATAAACATTTCCCTGAAGAGTCCTTATTTTATGTTCCAATTGTATTCTCCTCACATACTTTTTTTTGACTTGAGCCTATGTAACTAATAGTATTCCCTCTTAGAAAAGCTTTAAATGCTGCCCAACTTTACACATGCAGAAGTTTGTGTAGTATTGAATTCAAAAAACTCTTCTATCTGTTTTTCTAAATATTTCACAAATTCTTTATCTTGTAACCATTTATGCTGAAAATGCCATCTAGTTGGATCTTTTGTCAATTGTCAATTTTCTATCCACATATTCACAGCAAAGGACATGCTCCGAAATCACAATATTATCATATAAGCTATTATGTCTTTTGGACCATAGTTCTGAGGAAATTGAAAAATAATCACTTCAAGAATATGTCTTGAAAATACGTAAGTAGTAAGAATATGCTTTAACATGTTTCAATTCTCTCCAAATATCCAACAGACCAAATTCGTTAATTAAACAAAGGATTAACGAATCCTTTGGACTTGACTGGTCCACTCCTGTGGATCTATCCATACAGGGATTCACTGTGCAATTAAAATCTCCTGCTATTACATTTAATCCTGCAAAATTTTTGAGAGTAAGAAGCAGATCTACAAAAAAAATTTTGACAAAAGAGAACCTTGAACTATTAGAAATCTCCCAAACTTATCTCTGATTACTTGTTTCACTTGAAATAGGCCTGTGTTATGAATCAGGGCATGACCCCTCTGGCCTGAGATAAAAATTATGTTGAGAATACACTACCCTACCATCTCTTTCTTATCTTTATAATATCCTTTTTTGATAGGTGTGTTTCTTGTAAAAACACAATCTTGTCCAATTCCTTTAATCTATTCATGACTTGCTTAACCTTTTTAAGTCTTTGTAGACCTATGCAGTTCCAAGAGACAAATTTAAGAGATCCTCCTTGAGACGTCTCTAACAAATGATAATGATAGATTACTTTGCTTTATAAAAATAAAAATACAGAGAAGCATGACAAACCTGGATGTTCGAACCCACATCCAACACACAGAACATGAACTACACTTTAGCTTGCAAATGAGCTACATTATCCTCCGCGTTTGATATCCACAATTCCGCCTGTGACACTCATTCACTGCAGTCGTTTATCTCCTTCCTCATCCTTTTTATCACCGCCATAATTCCATGAAATCTTGCTGAAAACTCATTTTTCATGGAGTTTATAGCAGCCAGTATCGTATCCACCTTCTCACCTTCAGGTGTCCCCTCTCTATGGGCCTCACCCGGCGTGGCTACTTCGTTGCCTTTCTGTGTCTCACCGCTAACATGGTAATCAGTTAACTTCAGCTGTTTTACCAATTTACCGGTTTCTTTACTTAATTTGCCAAACGTATTCTATCGCGTTTTATTGTAAATAGGAGTATTTTAGTAGAAAAGTATAGTAGTTAAGACAGAGCAGCATAAAGCACGTCTTCTTAGGTGGCCTCCATAACCTGGAAGTCGGTTAAACGTTTGTTATGTTATCATCTGTTATGTTATCTATGCTGCACTGGCGAAATAGATGAATGGATGAAAAAATGGATGAATGACTTAAATTAAATAGCTTTATTGTAATTTTATTCTGTTGCATAAAACAGATGTAGGAGCACTGCTCCTGACTAGTGTTTATAGAAAACATATAACTTATAAAACAGACAATAATTTACACAACAAGTTTACAAATAAATACAACAAGTGACTTGGTCATGATATACACAATCAGTAATCTGAATAAAGTGACCATACACAATTTGAATACAAAAGTTCAATTCAAATTGAATGAGTGACTGATTTAGTGACTAGATACAGTATTGCACATAGACATAGAGTTTGTAGTATTGCAAATTTATTATTGCACCTTTACTGCAGCTATAGTGTTCCACATACCAGATATGGTATTTGTTTAAAGTTGTGGTAAATAAAGTGATCAGGAAGGCTTTCTTATCTGCTGCAGTGCAACTGGAATACAACACTAAAAATGTAGTACATTAACACACTCTCTATGGTAGATCAGTAAAAGGACACCAGCAGCCTACACTCTGGGCCAGGGGTGGGCAATCTCTGTGCTGGAGGGGCGGTGTCCTGCAGAGTTTAGCTCTAACTTGCCTCAACACACCTGTAAGTTTGAAGTATACCTAGCAAGATCTTGATTAGTTGATTCAAGTGTGTTTGGTTAGGTTTGAAGCTAAACTCTGTAGGACACCGGCCCTCCAGGACCAAGATTGCCCACCCCTGCATTTTGGGTGTTGCTAAGGTGTTAGCAGACCAAGACATGTCGTTTGATATGTGTACTCCCAGGAAATTGAAAGTGTGGACCTTTTAAAAACAATCTCCATTAATATGGGGAAGTACAGAATGAGCTCTTTTGTTTTAGAGGTTTCAGGGACAAGTTGTTTTCAAAGCAAAACACCTCTAGTATCTGGACTTCATATGTGTAGGCTAATTCATCATCTATTGAAAAAGTGTTATCACTGTGGTATCATCTGCAAAATTGATGATGTTGGTGGGATGAGAGGGAGTACAGTCATTAGTGTACAAGGATTAGAGTGGAGGGCGCAATACACAGTCTTGTGGAAAGCTGAGCATGGTGGTGAAGGAGAGGTGGGGGCCCCACCTCTCCTTCAAGGAATACATTTATCAATGCACAGATGGAGTGGTAGAAGTCCAGTTTAGATCATTTGTTGAGTAGGATGTCTGGTATAATTGTATTGAACACTAAGCTGTAATCAATAAAGAGCTTTACTACATAGGTGTTCTGTCGTTCAAAGTCTGTAGACCTATTTGCTCTGTAAGCAAACTGGTGTGGGTCAAAGGTGAAGGGAAGGCTGGTGTTGATGTGCTTTAAGACCAATCTATGATAGCACATCATGATTAGTGGTGTTAATGCAACCAGTCTGTAATTATTTAAGCTGCTAGTGGCTGCTTTTTTAGGAACAGGGATGATGGTGGCTAAATTTTAAGCAGGGTGGTACAATGACTTATGATAGTAAAAGTTTAAATATTTTTGTTGATACTCCAGCAAGCTGGTTGGCACAGGCTTTAAGTCCTTTGCCAGATACTCCATCTGGTTCAGCAGCCTTTCTTGTGTTCACAGTTTTGAGTATTCGTCTCACCTTATATTCTTGTCGGGTGAGATGACAGGTACTAAAGGTTGGTGAAGGTGCTGAAGTTGTTATGGTTTCCTGAGCCAGTGAAGCATTGGCATTAACAGTGGTGTGGTTCTTGTTCTTGGTAATTGTAACAGTTTGATTCCTCTCTTTAAGTTGGATCTAGCAGTGCTGTATGAAGCTTTGTCACCACACCTGAAGACGGAGTCGCGTTCTATGAGCAAAGACTGCACGTCACATGTCATCCAGGGTTTCTGGTTGGGAAACACCCAAATCTTTTTATTGACAGTGACATTTTCTATGCAGTTTTTAACATAATAGATTCTGTGTATTGTTCTAGGTCCTGATGTTCAAATACCTCCCAGAATGTCTGTTTAAAGCAGTCCTGCAGCTGAGAGAGAGATTCCTCAGGCCGAGTTTTTGTTTCTGTCTGGCTGGTGAATTGTGTGTTCTGTTAGTTGAACTGCAGCGTTGAGAATTAATGTGTGCAGCCAGTTTTTGTTTATTATCATCATACAGCAATTACGAATAAGACGGTTTGTTGCTAGCTGTAGCTCTAAACTATCCATTTTGTAAGTTATTGATCTGGTGTTGTTGAAAAAGATGCTCAAAAGTGGTTCTGTCTGTGGGCGCTGCCATTTGGAATGGATGGATAGATGGACGGATAGATGGATGTATAGATGGATGTATAGGTTTTAACCTTTGTTGGGATAATCTTACATAGAAGGTAATGCTTGATGGTGGTGGCAACTTTTCCAGAATTTGGGTTGTAAACAACAACTTCGATCTGATGGTTTTGGGATAATCTTACATAGAAGGTAATGCTTGATGGTGGTGGCAACTTTTCCAGAATTTGGGTTGTAAACAACAACTTCGATCTGATGGTTTTGGGTTGTTTCCAAGTGGACCAATAAACAACGCAACAAACTTATTCCAGAAATCCTGTACACCTTAACCAATCAGAGGACAACTTAAAAACTTAAGTGTGCCGTATGCATCTGTAACGAATCCGCCCTCCTCCCACTAGAGGGCACCCTCACCTGAATACTAGGTTCTTGCCTCACTTCCGGTTTGGCGCGCTATTTAAACTAGTGGCTGCCGCACTCTTATTGTGAAGTATCGTTTTGCTACCCATGCGACATACCAAGCAATTCAATCGCTGGACTGATTTCCTGGTTCCGACCCTTGCCTGTATTTCAAGCATAATGATTTGGATTTACTGACTAATATTCTCTGTGTACCGAACTCTGCCTACTCTCTGACTACGGCTGTTGATCTGATCTTTGTTCTTAACAAAAGTGACATTCAGCAACATGGATTCTACTCCCTCTGGTTCTTCACAGCATCAGACGTTCAGTCATCGGTCTGTGGGTGTAAAGTCTAAGGTATAGACTAAGTTGCTCTGTACAAGGGCATTTGCCAAATACTTGAAATGTAAAATGAAATAAAAAATGTAAATCTTAAAATTTGTAAAAATATAAATGATGCTTAAATCTAAAAATGAGAAACCTGGTCAACTCCATATTTGTTTGTGCTTTTCATAAAACCTTTTTCAATTTCTACTTTTTTACTTTTAAATTTATTATTTTTTAAACAGTTATTTTGCGATTTAAATGTTTATGATTGTGATATTCACCTTATACATTTTTTGTTTGTGTTACTTTAATGTAAATAAGTACCAAACCTAGTATCATAGTCTGAATCTAGTATCATATTGTTTGCTGTTATCTATACCTCAGTGACTGGCTTCTTTCTATACAGAAAGTGTCTTTATATTCGTTTTTTGTGTATTAGAATACAGTTTGTAGGTAGTAAGTTTCTGTACTTAACTTGTGAAAATAGTGATACCTTAGTTTTATGAGAGTGGGAACGAGGCATTGCAGTCATTGCTGTGCTTGCAGCAGTGTGGTAAGTAGTGTTTCATTTTAGATCCTAATTGCTTCTGTGCTGACTATTATACTCTCTATGGTATGCTGCTTCTTATCAATAATATGCATATCACTTTTTGCATATCAACAGAAATTGACTGGTCAAGGAACTGTGAAGGTGGGGAAATTCCCTAAAAAGATGCTCCACAATGTGTCGCCCTGCTTTCAGGGAACCAAGGTTACACAACTGGAGATGATTTATTGCAACTATTTATGTACTGCCTTTTGTTGTAAGCAACCCATATATAATTAGAGATATTTTTTATCATCTAATTAATTTCTCTTATTGTTTGCCTTTACATTTCTTAGTTATTTTGTAAACTGAGTCAGATTGCATGTAACTTAGGTTATGTATTATGTTATTATTATGTATTAGCTCCTAAAGCATATACAGTTTAATAGCATATTTTTCTTGGAATCTTTTAAACCAGATTGATGGTACTTGAAGAAAATGCCACAGGCTGGAGTAAACCAGTCATCCTTCAGGTGTGAGAATGTTAAAAAACAAATTAGATAAAACATATGAAGCATGTAGTCATTATTTTCTAGTCAACCTGCTGTTCAGCTTAGAAACAGTGCCCTGTTTTGCCACTAACTGTCTAAGGACTTAATCCAATTTCTGACATTCTAACTTATCCTCACCTTAGTTCTGGAAATGTACAAGAAACTCTGTCATCCCAAGATATTGTATTAATATCCCAAATCTTGCTGTAGTGAAAGCACAGAAAAATATATCAAAGAAAACGCAGACAAGATCCTACTATTCTTAATAGTTGAAATGTTTAGACCCTTAATGATGAGTAAATCTAAGGTGTGTCTACAAGTGTGTGCGAGTTCATGCATATGCAAAAAATTTTATAATTGTGATTGATGGTTATAATTTCTTTTTGTAGTATTGTATAGTATATTGACAATCAATTTCACATGCTGTTGTGCAAATGGAATAGACAACAGGTGGAAATTATAGGCAATTAGCAAGACACCCCCAATAAAGGAGTGTGGTTCTGCAGGTGGTGACCACAGACCACTTCTCAGTTCCTATGCTTTCTGGCTGATGTTTTGGTCACTTTTGAATGCTGGTGGTGCTTTCACTCTAGTGGTAGCATGAGACGGAGTCTACAACCCACACAAGTGGCACAAGTGACACAAGTAGTGCAGCTCATTCAGGATGGCACATCAATGCGAGCTGTGGCAAGAAGGTTTGCTGTGTCTGTCAGCGTAGTGTCCAGAGCATGGAGGCGCTACCAGGAGACAGGCCAGTACATCAGGAGACGTGGAGGAGGCCGTAGGAGGGCAACAACCCAGCAGCAGGACCGCTACCTCCGCCTTTGTGCAAGGAGGAACAGGAGGAGCACTGCCAGAGCCCTGCAAAATGACCTCCAGCAGGCCACAAATGTGCATGTGTCTGCTCAAACGGTCCAAACTCCATGAGGGTGGTATGAGGGCCTGACATCCACAGGTGGGGGTTGTGCTTACAGCCCAACACTGTGCAGGACGTTTGGCATTTGCCAGAGAACACCAAGATTGGCAAATTCGCCACTGACGCCCTGTGCTCTTCACAGATGAAAGCAGGTTCACACTGAGCACATGTGACAGAGTCTGGAGACGCCGTGTAGAATGTTCTGCTGCCTGCAACATCCTCCAGCATGACTGGTTTGGCAGTGGGTCAATAATGGTGTGGGATGGCATTTCTTTAGAGGGCCGCACAGCCCTCCATGTGCTCACCAGAGGTAGCCTGACTGCCATTAGGTACCGAGATGAGATCCTCAGACCCCTTGTGACCATATGCTGGAGCAGTTGCCCCTGGGTTCCTCCTAATGCAAGACAATGCTAGACCTCATGTGACTGGAGTGTGTCAGCAGTTCCTGCAAGACGAAGGCATTGATGCTATTGACTGGCCCGCCTTTTCCCCAGACCTGAATCCAATTAAGCACATCTGGGACATCATGTTCCGCTCCATCCACCAATGCCACGTTGCCCCACAGACTGTCCAGGAGTTGGCGGATGCTTTAGTTCAGGTCTGGGAGTCTCCCAGGAGCATGCCCAGGCATTGTAGGGAGGTCATACAGGCACGTGGAGGCACATTTTGACTTGTTTTAAGGACATTACATCAAAGGTGGATCTGCCTGTAGTGTGTTTTTCCACTTCAATTTTGAGTGTGACCCCAAATCCAGACCTTCATGGGTTAATAAATTTGATTTTCATTGATAATTTTTGTGTGATTTTGTTGTCAGCACATTCAACTATGTAAAGAACAAAGTATTTAATAAGTAGCAGGTCTGATGGCTGAGGTTGTAGAGACCATCTTAAATCCTAGACCTGGAAAGGGCGAACCTGCTCTGCCCCATGCGTGAATTGACTGCATATGTCTGTACAACTTATTCATCTGCTTTGGAGCAGCCAGTAAAGGGCCTTCAGCCTCCAAGGAGACAATAAGCAGGTAGGTGGGCCCCATTAACACCTCATGAGCCCAGGTGCTCTATCCTTTAAAGTCACTGCAGGTGGAACCAGAAAGCACAAATCTTGTGGATGCCTGGTGACTCCAGATGCTTCACACTTTGTACACGCTCTTCCGGCACTACACGGATCACTGTTTGTCATGCAAATCCATGGGTGAATCTCGGCAATGCACACTTAGTTGGCCCCTACAATATGGTGACCTTATGTTTATTTGCTTTATCACTCTCCAAGTCCTAACAGGCATTCAGGATTTTTGTTCAACACATGGTTGGAATTAAACCCATATTCCTAAAGGTTAAAAGAAAAACAATAAAATGGCTAAGCCTGATAATAGTAAATTCAATTCTGTGCATGTTTTTTTTTTAAATTTACAATAAAAAAACACACGCTGTATGTTGTTTTAATGATTTGGCTCGTTTACAAGCCATGATCGATTTCCATGCTCAAGCGTTACAAGCATTTTAGTCACAGCTAGCGTTGCTTCAAACAGCTCAGTAGCAGCTCCAGGCTCACTTAGCGTCGGAAGCTCAGGTTTTCACTTACCTACCCCGGACAAGTTTGACACTGTCAGTAAGGATCCACAAATCCAGTCATCATTGGATTATTTCACATCGCAACTTCACGACGTGTTTAAATACCCCTCAGGAGAGCTTGACATTTCTAGTCGGCTGCTCAGATTGCGTCAGAATGAACTCTTTGCTGCGGATTACGTGGTTTAGTTTCACACATTAGCCGCACAGAGTGGGTGGAACGATGCGTCATTGAAGGCTCTGTTTGAGGAAGGATTAAACCCGCGTCTCCAGGCTGAGCTCTCTTGTCATGACGACTCGGGTACCTTCACTCATTATGTGGCTATGGCGGTTCGGCTAGACAATTTGTTACGTGACAGCCCCCAAACTCACCCCACAAGAACGACAACGTAAATTACAGGATAAGCTCTGCTACTATTGTGGCGGTCCCAACCATTTCTGTGCCATCTGCCCCAAAAAACCTCCTCAATATCCCACTAAAGTAAGTCATGCAGTCTGTTCATTGTCACCATCTATGTGCTTCACGTTACCAGTCTCTCTAGTCACTCTGTCCTCAGATCACACCCAGGTTATAGGTGGAGTTTTGTAAGCGTTTGGACATAAACGTTAGCCTCACGTCCGGCTACTACCCACAATCAAACGGTCAAGCAGAATGCCTAATCCAAGAACTTGGGAGGTATTTACTCTACAGGACTTTCACTCTGCCCATACCGAATGCCCAGCCCCTTGCCCCTGAGGACGTCCTCGTAGAATGCCAGGAGGTGTTCCTAAAGGAAGGGGTACTATAACGATTCCGCCTTCCCAACACCAGAGGGCGCCGTCCCCTTCCAGAAAGACTCCTGGTTAGCAGATTATTTAAACTAGCAATTTAATAAAGCATGTCACGAAGTATTGTTTGCCCAGCATCATATTAAGCGTTTGATTTCAGTGTTCTGTTCTATGGTTAGGATCTTTGCTTGGCTTTGTTTCTCGTCTCTCGTCTCAGTGATCTGGATTTGTTATTGGAATTGGATTTCATATTTACTCAACAATGTGTACGTTACATGCAGTGACTGACAAATATATTGTACATTTTGTTGACTGACGTAACTAGCATACTTCCAAACATATATAAATATACACATATATGGTTGTGTTTGTATTTACTGTTTAGTAAGAATATACTCTGTATTAAACCTGTATGAAGAAAATTATGTGTAGTATGTGTTAAGCTTTGTGCAGGCATGGCAGATCCTGATGGGGAGGAAGGTCCAGAGGGAAATGTACGTGCCTACTTATACCCCACCGTCAAGGTCAACCTACATGACAATCATCCCAGCAGTGTTGCACTGGGTGGTCACTTCACCTACATACTGCGCAGAACCTGTTTCATGGCCTTGTATCTCAAGACTCCGGTAATCACTGGCAATCACACTTATTCTTCAATTCACATCAACGAAGCGGCTGTTGAGTGTGTACCTGGCTTCAAGTTCCTAAGAATCCACATCTCTGAGGATCTCACCTGGTCTCTGAACTCTTCTTTTCTGGTAAGAAAGGCAAAACAGCGCCTATATTTTCTGAGGAGACTTAAAAAGTCCCATCTATGCAACAGGATACTAAAGAACTTTTACCACAGTACCATTGAGAGTATCATCCTCACAAACTGCATCCCAGTGTAGTACAGACCATGTTCAGACCATGCGGCCTTTCAGAGACTGGTGAAAAAGGCCTAATGAATCATCGGCACTCAGCTACCCACCCTAGAGAATATACATAAACTGCCTGGACTCCCTCTCATCCCAACCACAGACTGTTCACACTTCTTCCATCAGACAGACATTTCCCGATGCCTCACAGCACAAACTGAAAAACAGCTTCTTTCCTGTGGCTGTTTCTGCACTGAACAGTTGATTATACAGTGTTAATTACTACAGCACTGCCACTTTTTGTACTTTGCACCATCCATAACTATCTGTTGTTACACTTCTATATTCTATCCATATTTACTTTGTATTTACTGTTTAAGACATCCATAATTATCTATCATTAGACTTCTGTATATGCCATCCATATTTACTCTGTATTTACTGTATTATACAAACACTTGTATGTATATATCCATTATGTCATTCTTTGCCTGCTATAACTGTATCATCTGTATCATCATAGTTAAATCTGATCTAATCTAATCAAAGGGATGAATTTGTTTTTGTTTAGATGTGTTAGTCACAATAATGATAAATGAGATTTATATTACTGACACACGATTAATGGATTTTGATAAAGTTATCAGAAGTGACATGAATGAGTGATTTAGCAAAGTACTTAGGAGTGACACGAATAAATGATTTAGCAATCTTAGATGTAGGAGGATTTGGGTGTAAGACTTATAAGTAAGGGGGAGAAGTAATGTGGGAAGAATGTATTACTTCCCCTTATATTTATTACAGCTTTCTATTATTATCAATTATTGGATATTAGGAGTAGCACTAAAATTAAGAAAGGAAGACTGATCATTTAAAATTAAAACTAGTGTGCTATCAAAGTACTATCAATGATAACATAGTAGATGAACTAGTAATTAAACAATATAGGACTCATATTTAGATAATATTAATGCATGAATACAAACACAAGAACACGTACATAAAAAAAATAACAGACTCAGTGTGCTTTGAAACAGAAACAAAATAAATAAATAAATCGATTTATCCATCTGTAAGAGCATCAGGGTCAACAACAAGTTGTTGGGGTATAATCAGGAGAATCCACACAGCAGGAAGGAGCTGGATCAAAATCTGAGTCAGGTTTAAAAGACAAACGGGCCAGGATAGTGTGGAAGTAGATATAGAAGTGTGAAAGAGGCCTGCCAGCACCAGAAGTTCCAGGCACCTTAGAGGTGTCCATTGAAGGAAAAGTAGTAGTAGGAGTAAAAGGGGGTGAAGTTTGGGTAGATGCATCACGCATGACCAGAACATACCTTATTTGGGTATGTCAGTAAGGGTAAGCTGAAACGGAAAAAGAACATAGATGTTTCAGAAACGTAGCCGGTTCAAGGCTGAGGTAAAAGAATTGATACAGCTGATAATGGCGCAATGCAGCATTAGCGGAAATACGCTTGACACAAGCTGCAAAAGAAGGGAGAGAGAGTAGGAAATCAGTGCAAAACTAACCCAAGTACAAATAGCAACAAGATGAGCTGTTTCAAAGCATACTAGTGAATAAATGCATAAAAAATCTTGAAGCATGTAAATCACACTAATAACAGACATATATTGCATGAAATACAGTAGAGAAAAGTAGGATAATTTATGTAATATTAAATGTTAAGTTCATGCAAATTAACTCCAACATATAGACTAAGCTTTGAAGAGACATTTAGACAGTATAAGCTAAAAATAATAGAAAAGTAAAATATTTACACATATTGTAGAATGAAGGCAGTAAAAACAGTGTACACAACTTGTAGCGAAAAAAACAACGTTTTTACCAGAGTTCTTTTTTAGGGCTGACTCAGTTTGTTTGGACATATTGGGAAATCCAAATTAGAAAACCCCCTGCATATAATATTTATTCGGTCCTGCATGGGTTCAGGGTTGTCACGTGACATGCGCACCTAAGAACACGAAGAGCGAGCTGTGCTTGCATGATTATCATACGGGCTTTTACGCAGTAGATTGTCCAGGCAGACAGCTATAGCCACATACTCAAAAAAATGTACCCGAGTCATCTCAGCAAGTGAGTTCGGTCCAAAGGCAAGTGTTCAAATCATCTTTGAATATAGCTTTCAGAGAAATGTTATTCCATCCACTCTGCAGCTAGCGTGTGGAACTCTATGGCGTTATCTGCTGCAGACAGTTCACTTTGATGTAATCCGACTCTGCCACTAAATAATTCACGGACGATTGAATCTGCTGATCAGTGCCCCAGACTGCAGATGCCCAGTCTAACGCTCTTCCTGAGAGTAGAGATAAAAGGAAAGCACACTTCTTACTTTCAGTGGGAAACAACGCTGCGCTTTAGTGTTCCGTCAAATTTGTCCAGAAAAGTAAGCGGGATGCTTGTGGTGCCAGAGCTGGGCTGAGAAGTAGATATAAATATATAAAAAATAGATATATTTAAATATCTAAAAATATATTACAAATCTCAGTTGAGCCTGTAGCAACGCGATCCGCTCCTAAAACACCTGTAAAGCATGGGCGTGGTAATCCACCATGCAGAGAATCAAAATCAAAAAACAGAAAAGCCAACAGAACAGAATAACACTTGGTATGCCTCATAATGAAAACAGTACATTGGAAAGAGACAGTCTTAGTGGTTAGCTTAGGTAGTGGTAAAAACCGGAAGTCACACCAGAAGTACGACACTAGCGCTAGTACTCCAGTGACAGTGACCTCTGGTGGTGGGAGGGTGAAATTGTTACAATTATTTAAGTGTTAATGTAGTTCAACCAATTACTTCCTGAATAGCTATTTGTTAACTACGGACCACAAATACTATATAATGATAAGGGTTATATTTGCTCATCTATTAGATCTAATGTTGTACATATAATTTCTTTATTATTTCTTTTGATATTCAAAGAAAGGAACAAAAACACATCTTCAAGTGGCCAGCCTATTATTTCAGAAGTACCAGCCACAAGAAAATATTACTATTATAAAATAGTTTTTAAATTCACTTATCTTTCGAGTCTGGATATTTGTTATAGTATCGATTTAGTATTGATATCGAGGTATCACATTCTGGTATCCTACTGTAACAAACCCACTGCGGCAAAACGTAATGTAGAACCGAGTATTGTAGGTCCTGGTCCAGGCTCTGCCAGAGAGTCTATACTCTTACCCCTCCAAAAAAATATTCAGTGGTGTTCGAGTAATGGGTATGGGCATTGTGGGCATGGCGTGAGCAGGCTTGGCAAACTTGGTGTGATCAGTGGACCATGGCGCGACCGGTGGCTCAGTGGACCCAGGCGGGACAGGTGGCTTAGTGGAACAAGGCGGGACAGTGGACCATGGTGGGGTCGGCAGATCAGTGAACCATGCCGGGGCTGGTGTGGCAGGCATAACAATACCCGCCTCTGGCATGGCAGGCATAACCATAACAGTCTCTGGCATAACAATCATAACAATAACAGACTCTGGCATATCAGGCATAACAATAACAGACTCAGGCATAGCAGCTATAACATTATCAGTCTCCGGCATGACAGGCATAACAATATCAGTCTCTGGCATGGCAGGCATAATAATAGCAGTCTCTGGCATGGCAGGCATGACAGTATCATCATCGGAAGTGGCAGGTTCGGCATGAGCCTCCTCTGGCTGGGCATTAAGCACTGGGTCTGGCTCCGGATCTGGCTCTTGGGCAGGCTTGGGAGCGCAGGCTGAGCAGTATGTGGCCCAGACACAGAGGATGGCTACCCCCATTACAGGCAGTGCTGGAGATATAAGTAAATCCTCTTCAAAGGCCTTAGCTGGGGTCCCTGAGAATACCACAGTCCTGGTCGTCCCCATCTGAGGATCAGCCAGACTGGACACAAGTCTTGCTGGTGGTGCGGCGGCCATCATGGAGCTTGGCTGGGGCACGACGGCCATCGTGGAGGTTTAGCTCAAAAGATATATATTTTTATTTTCTATCAGCTTTTTTCCAATCACGTGTTGTTTTCAGATGCTCTCACGATTGCTAACTGACACTGCCGTTTTTAGTACAAACCCGGCCCAAGTGTAAACCATCCAACATTTTTTAATGCTAGAGAAGAATTTCGCCTTCACCTCCAGAAAGAGTGAGTGTAATTTTTTTCTTTGTGATTTTTTTTTACAAATAGCCTTTTCTAATAATTTTCTACATTTACAAGTTTCATGACCAAAGCGGCTAAAGTGTAAACTCTCAGAAAACAAAATGAAATATGTGTTTTTTTTACACTACCAGTGAGAATTTTTAATCAAAGTATATTACAGTCTTTTCATTAAGACCTTAAAGAATCATATCAACTTAAAGCATCTAATAACCCTAATAAAAAATAATTGTGCAATTCTGACTGCATTATCGAAAAGCATTTTTATGACCATGAGTGCACCTTTGCATACACACATGTGAAAGCCTCAAATGACCCAAACTTAATCAAATAAATATAATAGCAGCCAGTAGCAGACAGGGGTGCCATAAGCATTTTTGGACCCTAGAAAAGAATTGGAAATTGGCCCCCTACCACACTAAATATATATCACATTACTGCTAGTACTGTTACTACTGATAAAACAGATCTTTGGGGGCCCCCCAAAATGTGTGGCCCCTTAAAATACTTCTACCAGTTTCCCCTGGTAGAAGTTTAACTTTTATCTCTGATGAATTTGCCTTAAAGATATAAAGCCTTACTTAGATTATGGTCCTGTTTGTACCTGCCAGAGCCTTCAGTCAGTCATTATAACAGCCTCCAAATTTAATAATTTTAAATAATCTGTATTATTATTAACACAGAATTTAATAAAGCAGTCAGGTTGCGTACGGTATATCACTCAGATTCATTTTATCTGCAGCTCCTTCCATTCCAACCTCCAATGTCTCTCTTCGACTCTCAACCCACCCTAGGCAGAATACTAAATGTTCTTTTCATATAATTTTAAGAAAAAAATTATTCTTATTACATGGATACCATAAGACAGCTGTAATGATGCATAATGAAAGAAAGAGTCATCATGATTCCACCCTTAAGTACCCAGCTTAAGAATTAATATGGATATTGTGAAAGACAACGTATGACTTGCAAAGCAATTTAATTTGTTACTAAATGAGTCAGCTGTTTTAAAAAGGCTTTTTAATCTGCAAGACTAAAATTGCCTGCAGTGATCAGTGTATTAACGGCAAGTGATTTACCTGTGTAAGTATGTTTTACAAAGTAAGACTTGTGAATTAGGCAGATGGATGGGTGACATAATGTTGACAATTTTGATCTTAAAATATATTTTAACCTTTTATTCCAGTTTCCCGTCTGAATGAAAATTGACTAATCAAATTATTCATCTTATTGCTGCTTTTAAGTGTCACAGTGCCAAGGTACTGTTTCCTCGCTTTTACTGCCATCTGGTGGTTAAAGACTATTTAGGTTTATTAGACTCTTATGTTGAAAGACATCCGGTTTTCAGTGTTTTTCTTGTTTTTAATTTCCAGTTTACGTCTTTGTTTATTCATTAGATTGAGGAGTTCCTTATTTCATCTCTTTATTTCCATGAGTACATATTCTGTGTATTTGACGCTTGTGTTGGTGCAGCATTGATTGTGCTGTGTGGTTTTCGAGCTTTTAATGTTCTATGTTCCAGTTTCTTTCATTGCAAAAATAAGTGAAAGTTAATTAATATCCGAGTATTATTTTCCATTCCATCGTGGGTTTTTTTCTTAAGCAGTTCTCCTTTTGTTCATAACAAATGTCACTTCGATTAAGGCCTAAAAGAATGTAATGGTCCACCATATCATATCAGCCAACAGGTCACATGGAGCAGGATGGATGCATAGTTATAGTTCCTCGTGCACCTTTCATCCAGCTAGCACATAACTTGTGCCCAGCATTTTGCTTATTAGGATCAGCCAACAGGTCACATGGAGCAGAATGGATGCATAGTTATAGTTCCTCGTGCACCTTTCATCCAGCTAGCACACAAAGTAATGAAAATATTTATGTACAAAAACAGCTAGGTCAGACATTTCCATTGTGCATTCAATCCTGTGGAAATAGATTGGTGGGTTTTCTTCCAAATGATGCTTGTGAGGAGACTCTGGTGGGGAAGCACCCAGCAGTCTATGTAAAATCAAGTTACAAACATAAGTAGGCTGAATGCCGTACATCCAAACTAACTAGGTTGGCTATACCAAGCCTAAGAGCAGGTACACCGCTTATAGCTGACGTGTTTTGGTATTGTGGAGGTAATATAGTAATGCAAGTGCTTCCACATCTCTGGCATAGTTTATGTGCCCCAGTAGTATTGGAGGGAAGAATGACTGTATTCCCACTAGATAATGAGAAAATTGCAGCACTACTGGCTCCTGAACAGAAAAGACCTAAAACCCAACCTAGACTAAAGAGAGGTTTGGAAGAAGTAACTAAAATGATTAAAGAAATAGGGGGAAATACTACATACAAGAAATACTTAAAACCAAGCAAGTCCACTAAAATTGAACAATGGGGACCAGACCCAAATATATTTGTTGTCTGGAGAGGGATACCAGTTGGTGGATAGCACGCAATGTCAAATGGATTAATTACATATGGTATAATCAACAGCGCTTCATTAATCATACCATAGCCTCACTAGGTCTAATCTTGGAACAGTTACACGCTACTACCATGATCAAAACTGTTTCGCATTAGATATAATGCTTAGACCAAAGCAAGGAGTTTGCCACATGTTTCAGCAGGAATGCTGCACCATAGTTCCACTAAATACCGGTCCGGCTGGACCTATTGACCTACTGCTGGATAGTATAACAGCCCAAAGGGATGAGATGGTAAGGAACAATGCGGACAAAAAAAACAAAGTTGGTTTAACTGGCTTTTCTCCTCAAGCCGGTTAGTAGGACTTGCTTGAATAGGTGCAACCATTCTCATTGTACTTATGGTGATTGCACTTATATGCTGTTGTGGAGTTCCATTACTACGTTCCATAATTGCTAAGTTGGCCCAGGCAATGTTTGGTCAGTATGTCATTATGCATGTAAAAGATCCGGACACAATGCCTGTTACAGACATAATAGAAGAAACCATGATAGACCTGAAAGAAGAACAGATAAAACTGAACCTGCGCTAAGGTCTTAATGAATGATTTAATTATTTTTGTAAATACCACAAAGAATGCATATATTAACATCTAATCAAATTTTTCGTAGTTGTCATGATTAAGAGTAGTTTAAGATATGATTTTATGAGTATATAGTATTTCTTTGTTGTTGTGCTGTATGTTTCTAAGTGTTCTGTGCAATTAATAGCTGATGTCCCAGAGACTACACCATCCGCAGCGCATCCTGAGATGTGCCTGTGTCCAAATGGAACCCTGCACAAACTGATTACAACCCGGAGCTAACTGATGACAGCGACAGAAGGCAGTCTAGACACAGAATTTTAGTTAAAGGAATTGTTTTTTTATATACATGTACATATATAGCTTTACCTTTCAAATACTCTGTTTTGCTCGTTTAACATACAGACATACATGCACACAGATAAATTGCTCTAACAGAAACTAGCACCAGATAACTTACGCACACACATGGGTATATAAACATGGGTATTATTGGTCTCGTTTGATTATTCTGTTCTCAAGCCAGTGTTTTTGCTCCTCAATGTACAGATTTCCACCACAGTTCCGACCAAAACATTAAACAGGTTCTCCCCACTCAGTGACGCACCCACTGAGAAACCTGATGAAAGAGCTTTATTTATTTGTGATTCTATTGTATGGAACGTGAAAATAGAGATTCCAGCTACCCTGGTCTAATGTAGATCTTTACATAGATCTACATTACATACCCGGTAGCCAAAGCCTGACATTTTTGCAAATTTAAAAGTACTGTCTAATGCAAAACGTAAATTAAGTAAAATCGTTATTCACGCCAGCGCTAATGATGTTCGACTTTGCCAGATAACAAAAAAAAATTTTAAAGAGATGTGTGAATTTGCAAGTACGATGTCAGATGTCTAAATAACATAGTTTTCGTAGACAATTGGATACGTTTTTGGGGTAGACCTGACCTGATAAAAACAGATGGTATTCATCCTATCTTGGGTGGTGCAGCACTTCTCTCTATAAATGTGGCACATAGTCTTAGAATTGGCACTTGACTTACTGGAGTCTAGGTCAGGAAGCCGAAAGACTGGCTAAACCGACCATTTGCTAGCCATCTAATCTCACAGCCCTCACAGATTTTAGTGAATTCCCAGCACATAGAGACTCTTTAAATAAGATATCACACTATAGAGACTAAAATCAAAATAAAATAGAAAATAAAATCAAACATCAAACCAGCTTAATAAAAACAATTAAATTGATGTTCATCAAACAAAAAAGTATGTAGGTTGGTTTACTAAATATCAGATCCCTTTCTGCAAAAGCGCTTTTTGTAAATGATATGATCACTAGTTAAAAGATAGATGTGTTCTGTTTGGCAAAAACCTGACGAAGATGCGAAATGCCCCAGGAGCCTCTGGAACTGTTTGAGAGGGACAGGTGTTGAAATTTCCCAACAGCACAGCAGTAATGACTTTATGAACTAATTTAATTTCAAGATCGATACTATTAGAGATAAAATTGCAACCATTGCATCAGATATTGCAGTATAGGTCCCCCGAGGAACAATTACACTCATTTGTTACTATATGGGAGGAAACTCATCAAATCATCTAAACCAACATGTATGTTAGACTCTATTCGGTCTAAGCTCCTAAAAGAGGTAATTGGTAAAGTCATAGGTCCGCTTCTGAATATAATTAAATCATTATTGTCATTAGGATATGTCCCCAAAACTTTTAAACTGTTTGTTATTAGGCCGTTTATTAAAAAACTTGATCCCAAAAATATAGTTAATTACAGACCGATCTCAAACCTCCCATTTTTTTCTAAGATACTAGAATAGGTAATATCATCACAATAATTTTTTTTCTGGAAAAAAATTAAATCTGTAAGGATTTCCAATTAGGATTTAGATCCTATCATAGTACTGAGACTGCTCTAATTAGAGTTACAAATTACCTGCTGCTCTCCCAATTGTCTCTCCCTATTAGTGCCTCAGTGCTGTGTTTGACAGCAATGCACCAATGCATTGTTTATAATTATCGTACATAAAGCCTCTGATGGCTGACCTAGACTCCAGTAAGTCAAGTGCCAATTCTAAGACTATGTGCCACTTGACGGCTGCTCTGTCAAACCAAAATCGTTAGTTCGAAATGTAGGTGTGCTTTTTGACTAATCGTTCCCTTTAGAGCCACATTTCTAGCATTTGCAAAAATGCATTTTATCATCTTAAAAATATAACTTAATTACGACCAATGCTCTTAATGTCAAATGCAGAAATTTTAGTTTATGCTTTCATGACCTCAAGATTAGATTATTGTAATGCTTTATTGGGTGGCCAATTTGCACGCTGAATTAACAAACTCCAGCTGGTTCAAAATGCAGCTGCTACAGTTCTTAGTAGAACCAGAAAAGTATGATCTCTAAAGTATGATATTAGCCCGGTTCTGTCAACAATGCACTGGCTCCCTATTAAATATCAAAAAGTTTTTGAAATCTTGTTAACTATTTCTAAAGCCTTGAGTGGTTTATCACCTCAGTACCCGAGTGAGCTCTTAGCCTTCTTTAGTCCTTCACATCCCCTGTGCTTTCAAAACTCTAGCAATCTGATAATACCTAGAATAACAAAATTAATTGCAAGTGGCAGATCCTTTTCTTATTTAGCACCCAAACTTTGAAATAATTTACCCTGCACTGTTCGGGAGGCTGACAAATAAAAAGGTTAAATCTAGATTAAAGACCCATCTCTTTAACCTCCCCTACACATAATACACAAATTTTCCCTCCCCAAACTGAGCCTGTTTTTTCCCCAAGGTTTTTTCTCCATTTTGTCACCCATCGATGGAGTTATGGTTCCTTGCCGCTGTTGCCTCTGGCTTGCTTAGTTGGGACTCTTAATTTATAGATATTAATCAAATTGAGTGGTTTAGTTAATTTTTAATAATGTTTATTTTAATGTGATTCCTTAAAGCTGCTTTATAATTTCAATTGTTAAAAGTGCTATATGAATAAAGGTGACTTGTCTTGACTTGTGTGAGGAGCACATTTCTCAGTTGCCACTGAAATAATCCCTTAAATAAGGTTCTCCCTAAATGGCTTCTGTTGGATGTGTACCGCTCCTTTACCTTGGACAATGTTTTTTTTTTTTACAGTAGATAGGCATTCACAAGGCATTCACCAGAAAGTGGTAGGAAAAAAATCTTGGTCCACCTCTGGGTTTTGTGAATTATTTTGTAGTAACTGATCAAGGCATCAGAGAGGTCCACCTCATCCAAAAAAAACCAGCACAGCCACATATCTTGTTTTTATTAAAAAAACATAAAATCTGTTAATTATATAATACATACCAATTTTACTCTTTCACTGCTGACGGAACAGAGATATCCTTTGCCACCCAGTGTCCATCAGCATCCTTGACTTGTCGATGGACAGTTTTTCTTACATGGGCTGTCTGGAGTGTGAAGCACATCAGTACATCGCCACTCCACAGGAAGATTTACAGTCTAAGCTATTTAATTTAGTTTTTGGAAAGCCAATAGAACAGAATAACAGAATGCAGAAAACTTATACTTAATTTATATTCACAGAAAACCATTACACTGATATGGAAATTTATAAAATGTTTGAGCAAGAATGCCATTGTAACGGGAAGTCAGACTCAGGGCACATTTTCGAGAAAAACACACATCAAACACACATTGAATAACAAGCAGAGCAAATTGGTGGAGTGAGTGAGGAGCTGCTTCGCGCAGTCTACCTGCTGAAAATCTACTCATGGGTTTACAGATTACCTTGTTCATGGGGGAAACTAGAAGAAAAAACAAGGAGGGAGCACTTGGGAAATACTTCGGAGTATTGGATGGAAAACCAGAAAACAAACGATAAATAATCGCTCGGGTAAGTGAGTCCTTATCTATAGCAGAGACCAGACAATGTGTGTGTGTCTGGCATGCTTATAAAGGGTGTGACTGAAAGTTGAGAGGCTTTAGCTGCGATAGATGAGCACACATTGGAGTCAGATCCGGAGTCAGTTCTGCACGTACTCGCCCCAGACCTGTGAGATAAGGTTGGTCCCAGGGTGACCTGTTACCATGAAGGTGTGTAGAATGAAAGAGATGGGCTCTTTGGCTTTGAGAAACATAAGATCGGTTGGAAGGACACCCCGGCGGAGCTGGAACTTAGACATTGGCTGTGGAGATATCCCGCTTAAATGCTATTGTATGAGGCTGTCGATCAGGCCAGAGGAGATGATTGGCTCCAGATCCCTTGGTAAGTTGTCCGGGTAATGAAGCCTGGATAGGGCATCTGCTCTCATTTTTGTTCCAGGACAGTAGCAAATTTTGAAATGGAACAATGTAAAAAAAAATGGCAACCGTGCCTGACGGGCATTGAGGTTCAAGGTTCTTATGGTTGGTGTATACCACACAGGGGTAATAACCTCCCCCAACCAGTGTCTCCATTCTTCCAGCGAGGAGCTCTCTATTCCCGATGTAAAAGTTTTGCTCCGGTGAGGTCATCTTCCTGGAAAAAAAAGGCTCATGGATGGAGTCAAGGTGGGTTTCCATAATACTGGGAAAGTATGGTGCCCACTCCAGAGGTGGAGTCATTGACCTGTACTACAAAAGGCTTTTGAGGGTCAGGATGCACTGGGGGGGTGGGTGCTTGGAGTTGGGGGAGCGCTGAGGTGAATGTGTCCTGGAGCTTCCTTAGTCAGAGGCTTCATTTTAACTGATGAAGAGACTACAGCATATACCAGGGGTCGTAGAGGGCGTGTGGGACATGTTCTGATCACACAGTAGATACAGCCTGCGTCAGCCGGAGTTTATGCTCTGAAGGAGAGAGTCGAGTACTGTTGACTTGCATAGATTCTTGATGGAGCTCTGGATACGTGGATACAAGCCTGCATACAATTAGCCACATGGATTACAAATTGAAACGAGCCGCATGAAGTCATCATAAGCTGCGAGCTGCATCTGCAGTGGGGGAGCGAGTCTTTGACAGTAAGTGGTGGTGAGAGCACGTTTATTCTATACGCTCGACGCCGCTAGAGTGTGGAATCTGAGGGCTGGGTTGACCATGGGACTGAAAGCACATATCTGGACACTGGATGCGGGTTCCGGGGTAGTGAAGATTTGACACAGTGCCTGTTTTATAGTCTTTACCAGCTCGCAAAAAGGGTCTGCGTTCGCTTGCTCCATGTTGTTACGATCTAGTCTTCTCCACTTTGCTATTTCAATTCAAGTCAAAACTCGCTTTCTACTAGTAAATTTCAAACTTGCTTTGCTAATTAATTCGCTAATGAATCGCACTGCTAGAGTGAAATTGGCCGCTATGCTCTGTTACACATGTACACATCAAACTATATGATGATTTACGCACTAAATTGTGTGCAAAATTGTTTGAATCCCCCCAGTAAAAGTGGCATACCATCTTTTCAGAGGCTCATTGGCAATCAGGTGACTGCATTATTTGGAAGCTCTGATGAAAATGGTTCAAGCTTATTGCAATAAAAAAGGGAGGACCAAGTCCTTATACTGCACACCCATTGGATATTTCTGCCTGTTTCTGCTCATTACATGCCCCCTTTGGCTCAAATGAAGTGTCAATCGAAAGTCCAGATGTCAGCGTCCATTGTCATGTCATGATCACTGTAATATGAATATGTGATGTGCGCTTATATGTATATAAGTGAAGGCATGCAACCTTCATCAGTCACTAATTTATAAAGTTTATATATTCATGTCGGATAAATATGAATTCATGGTGTGTAATCTTCATGGTGTGTAGGCTACATATACTATGTCATATGCATGCAATTTAGACTACAGTATTTAATGTTTCTCCCCTGGAAGTTTTACACTATGTCAACATTATCATATGCATTGTCAATAGCGGAGTCTAATTCATTCTCATACAGCTCATTTACATACATCACATACATCATATGTAGCAAACCAGACATCCAATCTGACGACAACAACCATGTCCACCACGCTGAGTTCGCTCCTGCATTGTTTCCAACTATCTCTAGCCTTAGCCATATCTGCCAACAATGCATCCATGGGGCCTGTAGAGAATCACCACACAACTATCAGATCCAATCATAGTACATACGCCTTTTTCGGGACCTCCCATAACATCTAAACCTGTTTTGCACAGTCATCATGGTGGTTGCATACAATTGTTCTGATACTAAACCTAATGCAACTATAGTGTGATTAATAAAACATTGCTGATTATACCACATATAATTGATCCACTGAACATTTTTTTTCCACCTGCACCCCAGGTAGAAGGGCTGCCCAAGCTAGGGATGATTCATTTCTCTGTGCTTTCTGATACTTTGGGATCCCCACTGGTGTCGCCGCCCAATTATTAGTAATACTATCGCAGGAGGACTTTTTCAAGGTTCCTACTGACTTATATCCTTTGGCTTGTATGCACAAGGGAAACTCCTGACCTGGTCTCACAGTGACAGTGTAGTGCAGCCTTCTGTGAATTGTTTACCTTGACATTACAATCAGTAAGGCAAACAAAGTGGGGATGCTGTGAGCATCTTGCCCCAAATGTTAATAGTGCTGTTCCATTTTGCATTAACATCCCATAATGCCATGGTAATGAACAAGCCCAGGCTTGGCTTCTTCGACAGCGTGATGGCCGAGATTCAAATGGACAAGTACGAGCACGGGTGTATAACTGGGGTTATACACCCGTGCTCGTACTTGTCCATTTGAATCTCGGCCATCACGCTGTTGAAGAAGCCAAGCCTGGGCTTGTTCATCAGTAGTCAGACAAGAATCATCTTTGGGCTGTCCCATAATGATTAAGCTATCCACTTTGCTGTCTGCTGTTGCTTCTTTTCTGCCCTAAACCCTAAATTATTACACTCTGGTAATTGTACCTCAATCTAGCACCAAGGATCACAAGCCAGTGACTTTGGTGCCAGTCCCAAGCCTGGATAGATAGAGTTTTGTGTCAGAAAGGGCATCCTCATCATTAGTGGTGGAATGAGGAAGTTCAGGATAGTATAGAGAGGAAGCGGTTAGCCAAGAAGAAATGGGACATGGAAAGGACTGAGCAAAGTAGACAGAAATACAAGGATTTGCGGCACAGAGTGAAAAGAGAAGTGGCTAAGGCTAAGCAGAAGGCATATGATGAGTTGTACACTAGGTTAGAAACTAGAGAAGGACTTGTACAGGTTAGCAAGGCAGAGGGATGGAGATGGAAGGGATGTACAACAGGTTAGGTTTATTTATATAGGTACTTTCTTTCCTTTGGCTCTGCAGTCACTCTTTATGCATGGTGATTGACAACAGTGATTGAGGTGAAACCAGTGTTCTTTACCTTCAACCCTGCTTACACAACTTTGAATGGTCTCTCTCTCTCTGTGGAGTCTTTCAGTGTTTTCTTCTGAAGACTCAGATATACACATAGTCTCCGGGTTCCACCTGTTGTGTTGGGTTTTCCACGTTTTTCACGTGAATACAGTGTTCTGTGTATTCTGGTAATGTGTTTCACATAGCTTGATAATTCTTGATTCAATTGTTCTAAGGGCTGCCTGTCAATCATTCACCTAGTAGGTGCCATGGGCATAGGACGTCCTGTAACCATCTTATGTGGTGTGTTGTACGATGTGTTTGCATGCACATTTTTATAAGTGCTAGGGGCAATGCCTGTACTCATGTTAGCTGTGTACATCTTTTCTTTTAGTGTCCTATTTGCTCTTTCAACTATTTCCTGCGATTGAGGGTGATACACACATCCCTGTGCTGTATACTTAACACTGTCATTATGTCTTTAATCACTGAGGTAATGGAATGTGGCCTATTATCTGAACTCATTTGGTCAGGGATCCCAAATCATGAAATTACTTCTCTAACCCTACTATTTTAGCATTGATTTTAGCTGTAGCTACTTCTTCCCATCTATTGAATTTATCCACTTAATGATGAATTTAATGATGATTTTTTTGGATATGCAAAACAGGTCACAAACAACTCATCACGCTTGTGTGCTGAACATTTCACAATAGATAGCATGCTTGGCAACCTTACGGCTGTTAAAAGCTCTGATATAGCTGTACCATGCGATATACTTGAATTATCCGCCCTTTAAAGACCTCGGCCCAAAAACATGGCATACTCCATATGCATACTGTGAATCAGTGTTGATTGTACACTCTTTACCTGCTTCCAGCTTACATGCTGCAGTAAGAGCTTTTTTCTCTGCCAATTGTGCCGAACAGGGTTGTGGTACTGCAACGCTGGTTTTCAGATTTAAAAAAAATTGTTTTAGGGTGATTTTTCACCACTGCATACCCAGCTTCGATACCTTTATTTGTTCTGTAGCATGAACCATCTAAAAAAAAGACTCTTCCGGTGCCCATAAGGGGTTCAGCCAGTAGGTCAGCTTTAGCTTTGAGAAATCTTTCAGATTCCTTTACACACTCATGTGGACTTCTATCGTCTGGTAACACCATATGTTTAGCAGGATTGATAGTGTTACATCTTTTAATTGTTAATTTAGGTGCTGACAATATGACCTTGTTACCTGTTTTACATGCTCTGGTTATGACAAACTCTTGACTTGTCAATAATGCTTGAAGCGCATGCAATGTGTATAAGGTTACCGGGTTATTGTGGACGCCTTTCGGTATGCATATGCTGCTAATACTGCACAATAACAAGGTGGCATACCTTTTTCTATGTTGTCTAGTGCAGTACTGTAATAGGATTGGTTGCTTGTCTATTCCTTGTTTTTGTTGCTTAAAAACTGATGATACATCCTTTATGTTCCTATACAAATAGTTGCCAGTGCTGGTGCTGTAGCCATGGCTGCTTTTAACAATTCAAACGCCACTTCCCCATCTGGGGTCCATTCTAGGACCACGTTTGGTTTACCTTGTCCTACTGCTTTCACCATATCCCTAAGTGGTTGTGCTGTGAGCGCAAAGTCACATATCCATGGTCTACAAAATCCTGCCATACCCAGGAATGACAACATTTGTTTTACAGTTTGTGTTTTGGGTGCTTTTGTAATTTCTCTCCTGGGCCTCTACATGTGCAGGTGCTATTTTTCTCATGGTTCCCTCTAGTACTCGTACTAAGTACTTTTTGTTTGCAGAATTGTAGTTTTTATTTGCTAACTTTGTGTTTTTAGCCAACATTTTTAGCATTTTAGCTAATCTGCCATGCATCGCTCTCTTGTGGAAGTACAAATTACGTCCTAAGTCCTAAGATTGTTGTCCTTCATACGTGAATGCAAAGAGTGGTTGCAAATCTGGATGAAGTGGAATGCTAAAGTATGCTGAGCATAAATCTATGTCTGTGTACTATTTCATACTCTCAGGAATGTTGGATAACAGTGTGTGTGGGTCAGAAACTATAAGGGTTTCTGCCACCACTACTTGGTGTCAAATCACGCACTAACCTCTATTTGTCAGAGTTTGGTTTCTTTACAGGAAAAATTGGGGTGTTGCGGGTCTGATACCTTCTGTTTTGATAATGGGTACTGCTTCTGTTACGGTGTGTGCATTTGGTCGGATCTGGATCTTAACTAGCCCTGCTGATTTTACAAGCCCAACATCTGTTTTGTCCAAGAGTCCTCTGGAATTTCTGTCAGTGCTTTAGTCACCTGTTCCTTTGTCCCTTGTCAATATTTTGTCTTTCCCTATCATCTGTGTCATCTGTGATTCTACTATGACTGTTATGCACGCCTTGTCCTGTGTATGTATTGTCGCCTGTATAGCTTCGGTAGTCACTAAAAAAGATTGTGATATTCTTGCATTCTCTTTCCCTACTGATACTGTAGCATATTTTCATGAATCAGACCATAATTAATTAAGTATACTCATACATGGATGATATAGTGACTGTGTACTCTGTGTGTGTGGGTGCGTAGAAATGCCCTTATATGGTAACACTGGGAAGTGGTGGCTTAGTGGTTAAGGTGTTGGACTAATACCAGAAAGACTGGGGTTTAATTCCCAGTGCCACCAAGCCACCACTGTGGGCCCCTGAGCAAGGCCCTTAACCTCCAATTGCTCAGTTGTATAAAAAATAAATGTAAGTCGCCCTGGATAAGGGCGTCTGCCAAATGCTGTAAATGTAACATGTGAACATGTTTGTTAGGTGTGTGTCTAGAGAATACCATCTATACGGTAACATAAACTAGTCAGGTCAAGCCACCCAAAAAAACAGATGTGGTGGCGCCATGTGGAATGTATAAAAAAACACTCTGTCTAAAGGGGGTTTGAAACAGTGCTATAGGAGGGGTTGGGAAAATGTATAAAAAGGTTGTTCAAAAATTTATAGGGAGAGTAAATTCTTCCACATTTTGGTGACCCCGACATGATTGGAAAGAGGCGGAGGCGTGACTGATCGCCGTGGGTTTTCTTGACTAGCAGTTGTAGTTAGGCGTAGTGTATAGCGCTTGTGTGAATGAGAGCTCTCTGTGTCAGTGATTGTGTGAGTGACTCTGTGTGCACGTGCGTGAGTGTGACTATGAGTGCATGAGACAGAGTCAAAGTGTGAGTGTAGGAGTAATGAATATACAGTAACATCCGTGTGTAATTGTTATGGTTCTGTGTGCCGTTCTTAGAGTAGAGTAATGAATATACAGTAATATTAGTGTGTAATTATTATTGTTCTATTTGTTGTTCTTAGGGCAAAGTAATAAAAAACAGCAATATCAGTGTGTTATTATAAGTGTTGTGTGTGTTGTTCTTAGAGTAAAGTAATGAATATAAAGTAAGATCAGTCTGTTCTTATTAGTATTCTGTGTGCTGTTCTTAGGGAAGTAGTAATAAATATATAGTAATATCAGTCTGTTTTTTATTATTATTCTGTGTTCATCTTAGGGCAAAGTATTAAATATTCATTAATGTCATTGTGTAATTATTAGTATTCTGTGTGCTGTTCTTAGAGTAATGAATACGCAGTAATATTAGCCTGTAATTATTATTATTCTATTTGCTGTTCTTTGGGCATAGTAATGAAAATACAGTAATATCAGTGTATTTTTTATTAATTTTCTGTTTGCTGTTCTTACGGTAGAAGTAATGAATATACAGTAACATCCATGTGTAATTGGTATGGTTCTGTGTGCCGTTCTTAGAGTAGAGTAATGAATATACAGTAATATTAGTGTGTAATTATTATTTTATTGTTTTTATTATTATTCTGTGTGCTCATCTTAGGGTAAAGTATTAAATATACAATGTGATTGTGTAATTATTAGTATTCTGTGTGCTGTTCTTATAGTAGTAATTATAAATATACAGTAATATCAGTGTGTAATTATCATGGTTCCGTGTTCTGTTCTTAGAGTAGAGCAATGAATATACAGTAATATCAGTGAATTTTTTATTAGTATTCTGTGTGTTGATTTTAGGGTAGGAGTAATGAATATACAGTAATATCAGTGTGTAATTATTGTGGTTCTGTGTGCTGTTGTTAGAGTAGAGTAATGCATATACAGTAATATAATGTTCTATTTGCTTTTCTTTGGGCAGAGTAATGAATATACAGTAATATCAGTGTATTTTTATTAGTTTTCTGTGTGCCGTTCTTAGGGTACGAGTAAGGAATTTACAGTAATATCATTGTGTAATTATAAGTGTTCTCTTTGATGTTCTTATGATAGATTATTATATATAAATTTTTTCTGTTTGCTGTTCTTAGGGCAAAGTAATAAAAAAGCAGTAATATCATTGTGTAATTAATCACTGTATTTTTTATTATTATTTTTATTTATTTTTATTATGTAATATCAGTGTATTTTGTAGTTCTCAGGGTAGAAGTAATGAATATACAGTAATATCAGCATGTAATTGTTATGTTTCTGTGTAATCATTAGTGTTCTGTGTGCTGTTCTTAAGGCCGAAGAAGGAAACAGCTAACAGCCTAGTGTAAAGCCATTAACCTGCCTCTGAACAGCGACAAGACTAAGAAGATAGTTGTTGACTTCAGAAAAGCAAAGAGCGACCATTCTCCGCTGAACATCGACAGATCCTCTGTAGAGATTGGTGTTCACCTGATGGAGAAGCCCACCTGGTCATTCAACACCAGCTCTATTAGTAAAAAAGCCCAGCAGGGCCTCTACTTCCTGTAAAGACTGAGAAAAAAAGCCCATCTTCCACCTCCCATCCTGACCATCTACAGAGGGACCATTGAGAGCATTCTGAGCAGCTGCATCACTGTGTTATTAGTATTCTGTGTGCTGTTCTTAGGGTAGAGTATTAAATATACATTATTATCAGTAGGTAATTATTATTGTTTTGGCAGAGTAATAAATATACAGTAATGTCAGTCTGTTTTTTATTATTATTCTGTGTGCTCTTCTTAGGGTAGAGTATTAAATATACATTATCATTGTGTAATTATTAGTATTCTGTGTGCTGCTCTTGGGGTTGTAGTAATAAATATAGAGTAATGTCAGTGTGTAATTATTATGGTTCCATGTGCTGTTCTTAGAGTAGAGTAATGAATATGCAGTAATATCAGTGTATTTTTAATTCTGTGTGCTGTTTAAGGGTAGGAGTAATGAATATACAGTAATATCAATGTATTTTTACTAATATTCTGTCTGCTGTTCGTAGTGTAGGAGCGATATGACACTAAAAGCTAGCTCAAAACCATTAGATTTCTAAGGAACAATTTAACTCTTTTTATCTAAGGGTGTGAGTATGATATTTCAATAAAAGTCACTGTTCTGTATTTTTTTTTTAGCAAAAAAATTTGACAGCCTCAAATCTTACTAAAATTTTGTTTGCTTGTACATGGAGAATTTTAGGATATGGCTTTGCACTTGGTTTTGCTAGTTTTTGCTCTAAAACTACGATATGGCACTCAAAGCTAAATATTTTTTTTATCTAGAAAATAAAAGTTGTAAGGGGGGGACCATTAGAATTTTTTTTTTAGGAAAAAAATTTGACAGCCTCAAATCTTGCTAAAATTTCAATTGCTTGTACATGGAGACTTGTAGGTTATGGCTGTGCACTTGATTTTGCTATTTTTTTGCTCTAAAACTGTGATATGACACTCAAAGCTAGCTCAGTACCATTAGATTTCTAAGGAACAATTTATCTCCTTTTATCTAAGGGTGTGAGTATGATATTTCAATTAAAGTCACTGTTCTGTATTTACCTTTACCACATTGCACAAAAATACGAATTAAAAGAAGATTCCAGAAAATAATTTTTTTTATCTAGAAAATAAAAATTGTAATGGGGGACCATTAGTAATTATTTTTCTTTTAGCAAAAAAATTTGGCAGCCTCAAATCTTGCTAAAATTTCATTTACTTGTAATGGAGACTTGTAGGATATGGCTGTGCACTTGGTTTTGCTAGTTTTTGCTCTAAAACTGCGATATGACACTCAAAGCTAGCTCAATACCATTGGATTTCTAAGGAACAATTTAACTCCTTTTATCTAAGGGTGTATGGTATTTCAGTAAATGTCACTGTTCTGTATTTACCTTTACCACATTACCCAAAAATAGGAATTTAAATAAGAGTCCAGAAAATATTTATTTTTATTTAGACAATAAAAATTGTACGGGGGGACCATTAATATATTAATAGAGGATCAGGAGGGAGTTTGATCTCGTCCTGCCTGAGGAGGAGTTAGCAGACTCAAAGACTGCAGGTGAGGGGGTGCAAGGGGGCCTTGAAAGGTCTCCCAAGCAAGGACAAGAGAGGAAAGAGGAGGACAATGGGTCTCAGGAGGGGGGAGTGGGAGATGAGGAGCGATGGACAAAAGTATCTAGGAAGACAAAAAACAGTGGGAAGGGAAAGGGGGAGGAGAAAACTTTAAAAAAAAAAAAGGGGGGGGGACAATGATTTAAGAAAAAGGAAAAGGGGAGAGTGAAAGGAGGGAGAAGGGAAGGTCTTTTTGGTTTGTACATGTGACAAATATTTTTTTGGTTATTTATTATATTTTGTTTTAATAATGGTGGTGTTATATTTTTGGCTTCCGACCACTGTGTCATTATCAGCAGCATCCGGGTAGAGGGGAGGCGGAGGGGAAGAGGATATTGGAGGATGAACAGCGTAGTCCTTCGGGATCCCTCCTTCCTAAAAGTTTTCTGCCACCTCTATGTAGGATAGCGGCGGTTACGGATGCTGTACCGATCGCAAATGAAGTGGTGGGAGGACCTAAAAAAGAGTGTAACCATCTTGTATCGCTGGTGGGGACGGGAGATGGCGAGAAGGAGGAGTGGGCCAAGGTGATGCAAGGTTCTGGTTGGGCTTTACCTTGAAAACGGTGAAAATGCCATGGTCAACCGACCGCCCATGGCACTATCAGAAGGCGGTCGACGTTGTTTGTGACCAGCCTTGCGTGTTGGTGGACGGCCTTGTGCTGGATCACCAGTAAGGACTTGCACTGGTTGGGTTCTCTGGGACATCTCCCTGTAAGAGAATGCGAGTATAGGCATGGCTCAAGTCAAACGCCTCTGTGCCCATTGGGATGCGGAGGCGAGGAGACAATCGAACATGCCATGTGGTCGTGTCCCGTCGCGACCTGGTTCTGGAGACTGGTTTCGGAGTGGTGGGCCGCAAGAGGGGGAGCGGAACTTCATTGCGACATGGTGCTGTATGGCAGGGGGTTGAAGCGCATGGAGCGGGTGACGGCGAGGCCGTTGTGGCAAGCTGTCTCCGTGGCAAAGTGCGTGCTTTGGGGCCCAAGGTGCGAATGCATCAGGAGTCTGTCCCCACGGGTCAACCAGGGACACCTGTTCCAAGCATTTCGGGCAAAGCTCAGCAGGGTAGAGCAAGCGAGGGAGGGAGGACAGGGCATAGTAAGAGTAGGGGTAGGGGCTGTAGAGGAGGGGAGCTTTGCAGGGGAAACAATGGTGGGGCACCTTGGTGGCCCAAAAGTGAAGGGTAATGTAGTAACATGAGGGTTGGTCTTTCCTTTTTATTTTTTTAATTGTCTTTTTTGGGTTTGGGTTTGGGGCGGGAGGGAATATAGGAGAGATTTGTTGTTTTCTATGTTCTTTTTTTTTGGGTTGTGTCGAAATGGACAATATTGGGTGACGGGAAATTATAAGGACATGCATAAAAAAAAAATTTTAAAAAAAAGGTTCATTATGTATGGTTTGTATGTATTATTTGTTTTGGAAAAATAATTGAAATGGGTGTTGTTGGGTGATGGGTAAGTTTATTAAAATGATATGTATGTTAAGTATGGTTTTAATAAAAAAAAACAAATCTGTTCTTATCAGTTTAATATGTGATACGTCCTCTATATGAGGACTTTATATTAAACGGATTTTTAGAGCAGGGAGTTGGAAAAGGGGCTTGCTCCAGCCACTCCACGCATCGACTTGGTATTGCAGTACCTCCAGGAACGGTGCACCTTTTCAAACTGTGGCAAAATCAGATGAAAAACATTTTTCTTTTCTTTTCCTTTGTTTCTAGCCAGTCAAATAAATGCTACTTTGCTCCACCTTCTTTACATTCTGCTCCTCCCCCCATTCTAACTACTTAATACTAATTTCTCACACTTGTGCTAGTTTTCATGCTTAAACCTTTGAGAAACCGTACCGACCACGTAAGCCTACCGTCAGCCACTTTCCTTATCCCCTGACTGACTTTCCAAACTTATCGCTGTTACCCTTTTATTCTCAGGTTTCGCATTAATCTTTCGTCTTTTAATAAAGATTTCCGTGGAGAGGAATGCTAACGAGTTATTGCAGGCTTTGCTAACGCAAAGCTATATAAACTGTGATGTTAGATCAAATTTGGGGGAGAAGTTTAGTTGCTTACCGGTCACTACTCAATCCTGGCTTACCACCTGTCTTTCTGGTCCGGAGCCTAGCAGGTTATCGCATCTCTGCCTTTTGGCTAAGATCAACTGTAGTATCTGTGGACAGTGGACCGGCCCGAGTGGTGCGGTTGGGGAGTACTGTTCGGGTGTGGAGCTGAAGGTGAATGCATCGGCTGATGTAAAGAAGAGGTTCGAATGGGAGTTCGTGGCGGTGAGAATTCTGAGGAACTTGTTCGGCATACCGGCGGAGAAAATCTTCTGCCTCCAGGACTTTTCAAAGGCTGGCCGGACGTGGAAGGCTGGACGTGACCCTGTCTGCGCTGAAGGATTGCGCTGGTTTTTTGACCAGTGCTCCCGGCAACCAGAGGAGGAGCTGCTGCGAGGTCTGCGGCTGGTCCCGCTCTACGCAATGAGGGAGATCCCGATTGTTGTACACATATACAACCCTTTCGTGGCGGATGAGAGAAAATCCGGGGACCTCAAGGGATCTGGAACGGGAAGAGGAAGTTCATGGCGAAGCTCCGGGTGGACCCCAAGGTACCAGGGCAGGCTACACCCACCAGGGAGCTTCTCCATCTGCCCTCACTGAGGCTTTCTTCAGTACCCTGGGCAGCCGGTATACTGCAGAAGGTGTGGCGCCCTGGGCCACACAAAGGAAGCCTGCAAGGGACCGAGATGTTGAACATGCAGGAGAAGTGACCACGGCACGGCTGACTGCGGGGCATTAAAAGCCTGCAGCCTGTGTGGCAGCGACGTCCACCTATACCGGCAATGCTCTTTGAGAAAAGGCTTCTACGCTGGGCTTTTTTCGGAGAGCATTGGCGAGAAGCAGGAGCAATCCTGCTTGAAAACCCTTGAAAGTTCTCCCCAGCAAAGACAACAGAGGGAGGTGGAGGACAATGGGTCTCAGGAGGGGGGAGTGGGAGATGATAAGGGATGGACACAAGTGTCCAGGAAGACAAAAAACAGTGGGAAGGGAAAGAGGGAGGAGAGAACTTAAGGGGAAAAAGAATGATTAAAGGAAAAAAAACAGACCACTGTGTAATTATTGGCAGCAGTCGGGTCTAGGGGGGACAGAGGGGAAAGGGATTCTGGAGGATGAACGGAGAAGTCCTTCGGGATCCTGCCTTCCTCAAGGAATAAGGAGACTTGTAGGATATGGCTGTGCACTTGGTTTTGCTAGTTTTTGCCCTAAAACTGCGATATGACACTTAAAGCTAGCTCAATACCATTAGATTTCTAACGAACAATTTAACTCCTTTTATATGTGTGTATGATGTTTCAATAAATATCACTGTTCTGTATTTATCTTTACCACATTAACCCAAAATAGAAATTTAAAGAAGATTCCATATATATGGAAGATTATAAGATTACAATATATTTTTTTTATCTAGAAAATAAAAATTGTAAGGGGGTAACATTAGTAATTTTTTTAAGAAAAAAATTTGTCAGCCTCAAATCTTGCTAAAATTAAGTTTGCTTGTACATGGAGATTTGTAGGATATGGCTGTGCACTTGGTTTTGCTAGTTTTTGCTCTAAAACTGCAATATGACACTCAGAGCTAGCTCAATATCATTCGATTTCTAAGGAACAATTTAACTCCTTTTATCTAAGGGTGTGCGTATGATATTTCAATAAAAGTCACTGATCTGTATTTACCTTTACCACATTACCGAAAAATAGGAATTTCAATAAGATTCCAGGAAATATTTTTTTTTTAATCTAGAAAATAAAAAAATTGTAAGGGGGGACCATTATTAATTTTTTTTTTTTTTTTTAGCAAAAAAATTTGACAGCCTCAAATCTTGCTAAAATTTCATTTGCTTGTACATGTAAAATTGTAGGATATGGCTGTGCACTTGGTTTTGCTAGTTGTTGCTCTAAAACTGCAATATGACACTCAAAGCTAGCTCAATAGAATTAGATTTCTAAGGAACAATTTAACTCCTTTTATCTAATGGTGTGAGTAGCGGGACATGTAAATTTGCATGTGTTTTTATGTTCTCTACGTGGATTTCTATGTGTTTTCTGCAAAGCGATTCTTATCAGCCAAACTAAGCGTTTCCGCAAGTCTCAGCTCTCTAGGACGTCAGGAAAGTGGTTTTTCATGCATGCGTATGTTTTAAACTGCTCTGGCATGCACTCAAAAAGTGTTTTCACATGCTTTCGACACAAGTTGAAGGGACACATGCATTTTTCATGAAAATACCTCAAATTAATATTTCTACAGTCATTTTATGAAAAATTATGAAAAATCATGATAATTTTCATATTTTTTCATAAAAAATTCATAATTTTGCTGATATCAAGTCATAAAAGTCGAAATTCATGTGTGGAATGACTATTTTCATCATATAAGCACTTATACTTTGTGTTTTCATGTGTTTCTCTATGTGCTTTCTGCAGAAAAGCGCTGTTTCATGAGCTCTAAACTAAGCGTTTCCGCAAGTCTCAGCTCTCTAGGACGTCAGGAAAGTGGTTTTTCATGCATGCGTATGTTTTTAAACTGCTCTGGCATGCCCTCAAAAGGGGGTTTTCACATGCTTTTCGACACAAGATGATGGGACACATGCATTTTTCATGAAAAAACCCCAAATTAATATTTTTACAGTCATTTTATGAAAAAAATATGAAAAATTCATGAATTTTCATTTCATATTTTTTCATAAAAAATTCATAATTTTCTGATATCAAGTCATAAAAGTCGAAATTCATGTGTGGAATGACTATTTTCATCATATGACAAGCACTTATACTTTGTGTTTTCATGTGTTCTCTATGTGCTGCAGAAAAGCAGCTTGCTTATCATGAGCTCTAACTAAGCGTTTCCGCAAGTCTCAGCTCTCTAGGACGTCAGGAAAGTGGTTTTTCATGCATGCGTATGTTTAAACTGCTCTGGCATGCCACTCAAAAAGGGGGTTTTCACATGCTTTTCGACACAAGAGTTGATGGGACACATGCATTTTTCATGAAAAAACCCCAAAATTAAATATATTTTTTACAGTCATTTTATGAAAAAATATGAAAAAATCATAATTTTCATATTTTTTCATAAAAAATTCATAATTTTCTGATATCAAGTCATAAAAGTCGAAATTCATGTGTGGAATGACTATTTTCATCATATGATAAGCACTTATACTTTTGTGTTTTCATGTGTTTTCTATGTGCTTTGCTGCAAAAAAGCTGCTTCTTCATCTGAGCCAACTAAGCGTTTCCGCAAGTCTCAGCTCTCTAGGACGTCAGGAAAGTGGTTTTTCATGCATGCGTATGTTTAAACTGCTCTGGCATGCCACTCAAAAGGGGGTTTTCACATGCTTTTCGACACAAGATGATGGGACACATGCATTTTTCATGAAAAAACCCAAAATTAATATTTTTACAGTCATTTTATGAAAAAATATGAAAATTATGATTTTTCATATTTTTTCATAAAAAATTCATATTTTTTGATATCAAGTCATAAAAGTCGAAATTCATGTGTGGAATGACTATTTTCATCATATGAGCACTTATACTTTGTGTTTTCATGTGCTTTCTATGTGCGTTCTGCAAAGCGTCTTTCATGAGCCAACTAAGCGTTTCCGCAAGTCTCAGCTCTCTAGGACGTCAGGAAAGTGGTTTTTCATGCATGCGTATGTTTAAAGTGCACTGGAATGCCCTCGAAGGGGGTTTTCACATGCTTTTCACGCGAGATGATGGGACACATGCATTTTTCATGAAAAAACACAAAATTAATATTTTTACAGTCATTTTATGAAAAAATATGAAAAATTCATGATTTTTCATATTTTTTCATAAAAAATTCATATTTTTTTGATATCAAGTCATAAAAGTCGAAATTCATGTGTGGAATGACTATTTTCATCATATGAGCACTTATACTTTGTGTTTTCATGTGCTTTCTATGTGCTTTCTGCAAAGCGTTTTTCATGAGCCAACTAAGCGTTTCCGCAAGTCTCAGCTCTCTAGGACGTCAGGAAAGTGGTTTTTCATGCATGCGTATGTTTAAAGTGCACTGGAATGCCCTCGAAGGGGGTTTTCACATGCTTTTCGACACAAGATGATGGGACACATGCATTTTTTCATGAAAAAACCCAAAATTAATATTTTTACAGTCATTTTATGAAAAAATATGAAAAATTCATGATTTTTCATATTTTTTCATAAAAAATTCATATTTTTTGATATCAAGTCATAAAAGTCGAAATTCATGTGTGGAATGACTATTTTCATCATATGAGCACTTATACTTTGTGTTTTCATGTGCTTTTCTATGTGCTCTTGGCTGCAGAAAAGCTTCACTGCTCATGAGTCCTAACTAAGCGTTTCCGCAAGTCTCAGCTCTCTAGGACGTCAGGAAAGTGGTTTTTCATGCATGCGTATGTTTAAAGTGCACTGGAATGCCCTCGAAAGGGGGTTTTCACATGCTTTTCACGCGAGATGATGGGACACATGCATTTTTCATGAAAAAACACAAAATTAATATTTTTACAGTCATTTTATGAAAAAATATGAAAATTATGATTTTTCATATTTTTTCATAAAAAATTCATATTTTTTGATATCAAGTCATAAAAGTCGAAATTCATGTGTGGAATGACTATTTTCATCATATGAGCACTTATACTTTGTGTTTTCATGTGGTTCTCTATGTGTGCTTTGCTGCGAAAAAGCTGCTTCTTCATGAGCCAACTAAGCGTTTCCGCAAGTCTCAGCTCTCTAGGACGTCAGGAAAGTGGTTTTTCATGCATGCGTATGTTTAAAGTGCACTGGAATGCCCTCGAAGGGGGTTTTCACATGCTTTTCACGCGAGATGATGGGACATATGCATTTTTCATGAAAAAACACAAAATTAATATTTTTACAGTCATTTTATGAAAAAATATGAAAAATTATGATTTTTCATATTTTTTCATAAAAAATTCATATTTTTTGATATCAAGTCATAAAAGTCGAAATTCATGTGTGGAATGACTATTTTCATCATATGAGCACTTATACTTTGTGTTTTCATGTGTTCTCTATGTGCTTTGCTGCAAAAGCTGCTTTTTCGTTGATGAGCCTAACTAAGCGTTTCCGCAAGTCTCAGCTCTCTAGGACGTCAGGAAAGTGGTTTTTCATGCATGCGTATGTTTAAACTGCTCTGGCATGCCACTCAAAAGGGGGTTTTCACATGCTTTTCGACACAAGATGATGGGACACATGCATTTTTCATGAAAAAACCCAAAATTAATATTTTTACAGTCATTTTATGAAAAAATATGAAAAATTATGATTTTTCATATTTTTTCATAAAAAATTCATAATTTTCTGATATCAAGTCATAAAAGTCGAAATTCATGTGTGGAATGACTATTTTCATCATCATATGAGCACTTATACTTTGTGTTTTCATGTGTTTTCTATGTGCTTTGCTGCAAAAAAGCTGCTTCTTCATGAGCTCTAACTAAGCGTTTCCGCAAGTCTCAGCTCTCTAGGACGTCAGGAAAGTGGTTTTTCATGCATGCGTATGTTTAAAACTGCTCTGGCATGCCACTCAAAAGGGGGTTTTCACATGCTTTTCGACACAAGATGATGGGACACATGCATTTTTTCATGAAAAAACCCAAAATTAATATTTTTACAGTCATTTTATGAAAAAATATGAAAAAATCATAATTTTTCATATTTTTTTCATAAAAAATTCATAATTTTCTGATATCAAGTCATAAAAGTCAAAATTCATG
>VCAZ01000323.1:155000-192033 GCA_005784505.1 Bagarius yarrelli | reverse complement strand
AAATTCTGAATATTTTATTATTTCAATTAAAATATTTTAAATAAAAAAGGCAGAAGTTATACCATGAAATAAAAAAAAATATTTATAAATTGTTCTTACTCAAAAAAAATTTTTTTTTTTTTAAATCTGAGAACAAATAAAATTAATTTATGCGATTGTGTAAACGTAAATACGAAGAAAACTTCCTTAACACGACAATTTGAGGCTTGACGTCGGTTAACGTTATTTAATTGTAATGTTCTGTTTGTATGGACGGTTTTAATGGTTTCTTTTCTTTTTAAAACATTTTTAAAGGTTTCGATTTCTTAGTGAACAAGTCGGGTTAAAAACGGCCAAATGGGGCGCCACAAATTCATCAGAGACCAACTGCAGAGCCTGAGCCGAATTCTGTGTGTGTGTGTGTGTGTGGGTGTATAAAACTCCTGACTGGAGAAGCAGAAAACGTTCTCATTTTCATCTCCGCCGCTGGGCTAGGAGGGGTGAGGATGCAATAATGAGAGCTTCAGCTGTTGCAGATTGCAGAAACAGAAATCACATGCTCACTCACAGACAGAGCAATCACAACCTCGCCTGCCATACGACAAACGCCCCCCCCCACACACCACCACACACACACACACATACACACACCCTACAGCAGCGGTGTGAGATGTGTCTTCGGCACCCTGCCACTTTTTTCAAGTCAGGCCAACTCCGACTCAATCACCTCACTGAACACGGACAGAACCGCCGAGACGTCTTCCATACCAAATATACGCCTTATTGAGTGCATAAACTTTTGCACAAAAAACACAACTGCAAAAGTAATTTTTTTTAGCCTTTTTTTGACAATCAAGATTTCAGTGATCATTGTGGCTGAATCTTTAACACACCATATGATGATGATGATGGTAATGAGATGATGATGATGATGATGGTGAGAGTAAAATTTATCATTACGTACAAAAATAAATCTTTCACGGCACTGAAAAATGCTGCACACGTTCGCCTGGGACACGACGGGGGAAATACAGGATTAAATGAATCATGTGTGTGAAAATGAATGAGGCCTCAGGGAGAAAAATCACATCTGCAAATAAATGAATCAACGTGAATCAGAGTCATGTGCGAAAAGCAAGAATCGTTGGAAACGTGTGAAAGTGAAGCAAGTTGTGTAAAAAAAAACTCCGTGGAGGTTAATGAATCGTATATTAATCCAGAAAAGTCACATGGGAAAAGAAATGAATCGCATGTGATAAACGAATCAAGTGTCACATCAGGCTAAATGAATCATACAAGCCATAATAAAATTTACCTTAAATAAAATAAAACATACTGATAAATGAATTATTAATAAAAACATTTTTGTAACATTAATGCATGAATCATGTGTGCTCATTGAAGAATGAATCATGTGTCCATCATAAGTAGAAATGCATGAATCGTGAGCCAAAATTGAATAAAGAAATATATAAATCATGTGTCAATCATATGTAGAATCATGAATCGTGTCAACCAATTCAAAGAAATAAATGAGTCATGTGACAATCACATGTAAAAATAAATAAATCATGAGTCAAAATGAAATAAAGAAGAACAAATCATGAGTCAAAATCAGATAAAGAAGTAAATGAATCATTTGACAATCATGTGTAGAAATAAATGAATCATGTGTCAATCATATGTAGTTTCAATAATGAAATAAAAATCGATGAAAAAATAAAAACATGTGTCAATCAAAATAGAAAAAAATAATCATGTCAATCATATGTAGAAATAAATGAATCATGTGTCAAAATCAAATGAAAAAATTAAATGAATGATGTGTTGAAAACACGTAGAAATAAATGAATCATATGAATCGTGTGCCAATATCAAATGAAGAAATAAATAAATTATGTGTCAAAATCACATTGTTTTAAATATATGCAGTAAAAATTGAATCGTGTTCAAAATCACCTTTATAAATAAATAAATCAATGTGAATCAGGGTGATGTGTAAAAATAAAGAATCATTTAAAAAGGGTGAAAGTGCACAGAGCCGTGGCGTGAATCATATTTAAAACTGAGAAAATCACATGGGGAAAAGAAATGAATCACATATGACAAATGAATCATGTGTCACTTCAGGCTAAACAAATCATGTGATATTCATTAATAATTAACACAAAAATACTTATTTTAATAATAAATGCATTAATCAAGCAGAAAAAAACACACGAGTGAATATCAATGAGCCACAATTCACGTTCAGAAATAATTACCAAAACATTTCAAATGAATCAGGTAACCAAATATGTTCATCAGATGAATCAAAATCGGTGGTAAAAAAAATGAATCAAGAGTGAACCTTACAAATCGTGTGTCAATCATATGTAGATAATAAATCGTAATAAAATCAAATGAGGGAACAGATCAATTAGAAATAAATGTCATGTATTAAAATCACATGTGAAGTAAAGGAATCGTGTGTCAATCACAAAAGTCATGTGGAGATAAATGAATCTTTCCGTTAAATCATTTAAAATAATAACACAAAGTAAATGAATCATGTTCTAAATTCAGATAATACAGACATAAAGAATCTTTTGAAACAATCGCATAAAAGGTTGATCATTTATTAGAAACAAAAATGTGTAAGGAAACCTTAAATTGTGGCAAAAAATAAAATGTAGAAATAAAATCATATGACGAACAATAAATCAACCTTTTAAACAAATCTTATGGTTAAAAACAATAATAAAAATATGTTAAATAAGTGAATCAATTAAAATTTCTTACTGTTAAACATGTGCTCATGTGGAATGTTCCAAATATTTTATAGGGGAATCTAAGCACAACTGTTAATAGATATATTACACAAATACTGTATGTGCACACATATACAAGCATCACACACTTACTCACACACACACCACACACACACACACACAGATAACTTTTCCGCTGTCTTTGGTTACGACTCTCTCCCCTGCCATTTTGTTGTGTGTCCATCTCAGGTAAACGTATCAACACCACAGCGCCGCACCTATTAAACCCCACAAAGGCAAAAACTTCTTCACATCTGCTGAAGAACTCGCACAGGAACTCGCCTCGTCCAGCTTTTCATAATCTTTATCTTCAGTTCAAAACCATCTGTAAAGTGCTGGGGAAAAGACACAATGCTGGGAAATTCAGGATTCTGATTGGACAGATCGTAATGTTTTTAAAAAAAAATTTAACTGAGGTGGTAGCGCAGTGGTTAAGCTGTTGGATTGCTAACTGGAAGATTGTGGGGGTTTGATTCCCAGCACCGCCAAGTTACAATTGCTGGTCCCCTGAGCAAGACCCTCAACCCCCAAATGCTCAGTTTTATAAATGAAATAAATATAAGTTCTGGATAAGGAAGTCTGTCAAATGTAACTGAGCGGTTGAGAGTTGAGGGTCTTGCTCAGGGTCCGAGCATTGACATTTTGGTAGTGATGGGGATTAAACCCATGAACTTCTCACCTTAACCACTAAGCTACCAGTTTCTTAATAACAACAACAACAGCAACAAAATGACCTGCTTCAGCAAGGCGAGGGTTCGACTCCACCCCTTTGATGGATTTACCTGGATCGGATGTTTGCGATGTCGGATTTGGATGGCTTCAGAAGGTGCATTCTTTATTTTATCAGCGGCTTCTTATTTTCCTTTACCACAAACTCCAGCTGCAAAAATGAACAACATCTGGGGCTTAGGGAGGCGTCAGGGAAACGTTGAAGAAACTTCCAGCAACTGAGTTTCTATTCACAGAGCAGGTGTTCCTCAGGATGGAGGTTTATTCATACTCTGGTGAAGATCTTCTAAAGCAAAAAGAACCATAAGCAGTCAAACAATCATAGATTTCATTTTGCCAGTTAAAAAAAAATCTTTATAAGCATTTATAAGCATTAAATGTGTATAAATGTTTCTTACAGCAACAGGATTCATCATGTTCATCATTCCCCCCCCCCTCTGTCTCTCTCTCTCTCTCTCTCTCACTGTTGAGTTACATACGCCACAACAGAGCTGCCGGTGATCCAGACCCCACCTCCGACCCGGTCTTGTGGACCTACTGTGACTGCCCAGCGTTGATGCAATAGGCATCTGGAGAACCCTACGCATAAAGAGTTCAAGCGTCTCTAAGGGACTAAGATTCAAACCACACACAATGTACAATAATCCCTGCTACCTGTTTTTCACCCAAATGAGGATGGGTTCTCTGTTGAGTCTGGTTGCTCTCAAGGTTTCTTACTATCTCATCTTAGGGAGTTTTTCCTTGCCACCGTCGCCCCCCCGGCTTGCTCATCAGGGAACAAACTGATTTCTGTTTCATTTTTCATCTAATTTCTCAATTGTAAAGCGCTTTGTGACAATAACCATTGTAAAAGCGCCAAACAAATAAAACTGAATTGAATTGAATTGACACGTGAACTATAGAAGTTTTTGTGATATTAAGCATTCAACTCTAATCCAGGTCACATGATCATTTACCTCTTATTCACATGCTCACATAATTTATTATATTCTATTATTATTCTATTATATTTACACTATATTATTATAATATTATTATATTTAATATTATTAGTATGCGGTGCTTATAAATGTGTTATAAATGTGTAATGGATGCTCAGCCTTTGGTCATAAACATACAAAAATAAGTATGACGAACAGATTGAGTAGATTGATAATGTAAAGTGTGTAAGGAGTCTCTAGTGTCAGCACTTTAGCGCCGTTGGAGGAAAAAATTAAACTTGTTTTCTGTCTCTTACTGTCAAAAAGCAGGAAGTCACAGGTTTGCTTTTTGTCCCGTTACGCCCTTAATGAAAAATGTAGCCGTAACTGGATAAAAACTAACAATGTGCCGTCCAATAAAAAAAAATTAAAGCTGTATTCATCAAATTTCAGCGTTGTAACAACACACAACACACACACACACACACACACACAGACTGTTGAGTCATTTATACGAACAGCACATGGAGAACAGTTTGTTTTCAATGCTTTTAGTGTTTATAACAGTGTTATAAAGCATTTCCGACACACTGTGCACTGTTTATAAAGTAAAGCTTTGCAGAATAACGTTTTATTTATAACTACTGTATTAAAATAACTACAGTTCTGTTTTATATAGTCCCCCACCCCACAAAAAAAGACAAATCTTTCACCTGTCAAGCAGATACGATTGTATAAATCATACATACAACATTTATACAGCCTTTATAAAGGTGTAATAAAGGCCTGGCTCAGCATACAATTTTAATATAGTTATTAAAGCGATAGTTTGTATTGCAACATGACTTTTTCTATATGAAATGATGTCAATGCAGATAATCTGTTCCAGCCATCCAAAAATATTACCAATTTCCAACACTATCATCATTCATTCATCTTCTATAGCCGCTTATTCCCTAATTCGGGGTCACAGGGATCTGCTGGAGTCAATCCCAGCTGTCTCTGAAAGGGTGAAAGGCAGAAGGGGGACACCCTGGACAGGTCACCAGTCCATCACTGGGCCACACACGCTCACACTCACACTCACTCCTATGGGCAATTCAAAATCACCAATTAATCAAACATACATGTTTTTGGACTGTGGGAGGAAACCGGAGAACCCGCAGTAAAACCGCGCAAGAACCCATGAGGAGAACATGCGAAACCCGGGACCTTCTTGCTGTGAGGCAACAGGGCTAACCACTAAGCCACCATGCTATCATTAAACTTTTGATATTAGGAAATTAGAAAAAATGTGTAATAAACTGAAATAATTTAACCCACCGCACCAGTTTGTCAACAAAAAACACGCAAAAAGTCACATTGCTTTTAAAAGAATGATGGGGGAATATCTGTCATGGGTTGAATCTTTAGCTAACTTTGCGCTTTGGATGGTTTTGCTTTCCAAGTTTTAAACGGCTCCCAGATTCCAGTTCTCCGGGCGCTTAGTTCGGTTTGTTTGTGGGACAGTTATTCTTTGTATACCGATAAAATGTACTAAATAAAAATTTGGATGTCAATCTCTTTAAAGGAACCAACGAACTTTTAATGTAGAACTCTATTAAGACCGCATATATGTCTGTGTGTGTGTGTGTGTGTGTGTGTAAGATTATGTATAAATTCATTCCAGGAGTCTACCAAGATTAAAACTGTACAATGTTTGAAAAACAAAATGGGTGGTATAAAATCTACATTAGTGCTCTTTATTATTTTTTTATCATGCTTTTTTTTGTCCTGCTGAAGTGTTCTTTGTAGAAACCAAAAAAAAAAGGCAAAAAAAACCCCACCCCAGTGTGATTTCCACATACAGGAAGTGTTTTAACTGTAATAGATTCGTAAAAAATTCAGTGATTTTGAAGCACCATGTGGAAGCGGGATGAAAAAGAATGCTTATCATGCAGATGCATTATGTCAACACGCTCGCCTCTCCTCGTCTCAACGGTCCTCCCTCGTGAGCTCTGCCGGTCTTTAGGAGTAACTTCAGGCCAGTGGTGCTCAGAAGATGACAGGAAGTGCTCCATCGAGACTCCGGTACGGGATTAGACTCTGACAGAGGCGTATAAATAATACGGCACATGATGCGGTGCGAGAACGTCTGTGCGGCCCAGCGGGCTTTCAACAGGTGCACATTTCCACTTTGTTCGACAAAAAGGCCCGTCTCACGCGCCGACTCGCATCTGAAAGCTTCTCCTGATCATTCTTTTATAGGAAGCTTTCGCTCCGAGAGCACTACATTCACACAACGTGATGATAATAGAGCGGTCGGGGAAACGCCGGAGAAGAGGTTAGATGTTGGAGTGAATACATTTACACAGACACCCAGGGGAGAGCGGGGCCGCGCGACACACCGCACATGCTCCAGCGCTGGAAAAACCTGCAGTGTGTATCCGTGTGTGTGTGTGTGTGTGTGTGTGTGTATGAACGGTCTGGTCATGACCTCGATTCTTTCCTTTCCATCACTGATGTAGGAACTTGTGCTATCGATGCAGGTAGTGTAAAGAACAAACCGCTGAATGGAGGCAAAACACTAAAAAGCAGCCTTTCATCAGCTGGGTTACTTTCAGCGACTGACGGCTGAATAGAGCACCGGCGGAGGTCTGAAAGGAAATAATACACCGGGGGAAAATGTGACCTTCGACATGTTCCGCCAGAACAATTTTGATTTTATTTTTTTTTTATATAAAGGCTGAACAGGAGAGAACATGTTTTCAGGACATGTCGTGTCAGGAAAATAAATCGGTTTTTTATTGTACCTTCGAAAACCAGATTTATTATTATTATTATTATTATATTCTTTTAATAATGTTGCCTTAAAGGTTTATAAAGCATTGATTTGATAACTTAATGAGAATCAAGGCTGGTTTAATGATGCTGTCAAACTCGTCATTTAGAGCAGGAGATTAAAGATATTAAAGGAAATATTAAACAATGACATCATAATTTTATTTTATATATAGTTTCCACCTAATGTTCTTAAAACTCATGATAAACTGATCGTCTCTACTTAAAGTTTTGTGCTATAATTGGTGGATCATTTTTAAAACGGGGGGCAGTAAGAAGGTCCTGGGTTCGATTCCCCTGCAGGGGTCTTTCTGTGAGGGAGTTTGCATGTTCTCTCCCGTGCTTGCATGTGTTTACTCCAGGTTCTCCGGTTTCCTCCCACATTCCAAATACATGTATATTAGATTAATTGGTGATTCTAAATTGCCCATAGGAGTGAGTGTGTGTCCCTGTGATGGACTGGCGACCTGTCCAGGGTGTCCCCCTCTTGCCCTTCACCCTTTCAGAGACTCCAGCAGATCCCTGTGACCCCAAATTAGGGAATAAGTGGGTATAGACGATGAATGAATAAATTCAAAACAGCCACAAGATGGCACCATATATCGGTGGATTTAATATTAGAAAACCGATATCCGATTAAATATTAGAAAGAATATTAGCAAAAGCGATAATCGGCCGGTCTTTACTACTTCGAACAAGCGCATAAATACACTGTCAGCTTCTGTTTTAGAAAGATTAATACTACATTACAACATTTTGGAGTCATTAAAGAGTTGGAAAATTAATCCCAGAATTGTGTCAAATTCCCACTTTGTTGTTCATTGCTGGAAAAATGACAGAACTCAATACATTAAAATGTTTTTTATAAAATTGTTATAAATACCAAAAAATGTCCACGGTTTTCCTCAAATCTGTTTGTGCCTCATAAATAAATGATTTGTTTTTTTAACGCCGTTGTACAAAACCCTGAGACTGGTTTCGCAGATAATTAATTATTTTTTAATAAATGGTCAAAAAAAAACACCAGAAGACACAGAGTGAGAGTGACTGAGAGGGAGAGACTGAGATAAACAGAAAGAGACAGAGAGAGAGAGAGATAGAAAGAATGTGTGTGTGTGTGTGTGTGTGAGAGAGAGAGAGATAGATAGATAGATAGATAGATAGATAGATAGATAGATAGATAGAGCTGTGAGTTGTGGAGGTATTACTGGCAGTAATGTTGAGTCTATCCAGCGTTCTGTGAATGATTAATGGTGGAAATTACAGACTGCTGATAAACTGATACAATTTTACAGATTATTTTTCAGATTCTGTTTATTTCTCTTTCTTAAAGAAAAACACCACCACACTTTCACATATGCAGTTCATTCTCTTATCCTCTCATCACCTCCACCTCCAACCTCCTCAACTCCTCATCTCCGCTCATCTCCTCATCCTCTCATCTTCTTGACTCCTCGTCCACTTATCCCCTTATCTCCTCAACCCTGTGATCTCCTAACTTTCATCATCTCATTCTCTCATCTCCACATCCTCATATCTCATTGTTTTATCCCCTCATCCTCTTGTCCCTTCCTCCCCATCCACTAATTCCCTCATCTCCTCATCCTTCCATCTCCTCATTCTCTGTACCTTCATCTCCTCATCCTCACATTTCTCAATCACCCATCATCCTCTTCTTGTCTCATGCCCTATGCTCTCATCTTCACATCCTTCCATCTCCTCATCCTCTTATACGTTTCTCCTTTAAACCTCTCATCTATTCATCCTCTCATCTCATGCCCCATCATCTTATTTCCTCATCCTTTAATCCTTTCCTCCCCTAAACCCCTTATCTATTCATCCTCTCATCTTCATCTTATGCCCATCCTCTTCATTTTCTTATCCCCCCTTTACACCTTCACCTTTTCATCCTGCATTCTTTTCATCCTATTAGTACTTTATACCTTTATACTGTATTTTCTAGATCTTTTTTCCACTTTTATTTTAATCTTATCATTCTCTTATCCCTCTACTTTATCTGCTAATACTATCATGCATCACTCCCTCCCCCATCCTTCTTTTACCCCTTCAAACCTCCTCACCCCCACCCACACCATTACCCCCTTTCAATGTACTTAGAATCAGTCTTTGGGTTTGGGTGTGAAATGGAATGGAGGACAGCGGAGAGGAGGTTTATTTTCCCAGAAACTGCAGAACATCAGCAATACAAACACTCCACCTATCTAACCACCGTGCTGTCAGAGAGACCGGGACACACACACACACACACACACACACATATACAGTCTGCATACACTATAAAGTCTGCATACATCAGACCTGCTATTAGCAACCCCTGCTATACAACAAAACAAGTAGACGTACAAAAGGGACTTCATTTGAATATTCATGATCTGACGAATATTTCATATTTAACAGGTCGATTTGAAAGATAATATCTACTTGTTCATACCGTATTAAATATTATGCTTTTCATTTATACATATTAATTTACAACATTTGAGGTGTACATCATGTGAGTTATATTGTGCTTAATGGTGCATCATGGGGGATAACAGGGGTACAGAATATTCATGGAGTGAATATGGGGTTCCGGGAAATTCGGGGAATCTCAGGAAGTGTTTGGGAATAAAGACACAAAACATTAGTGTAGTATGTGTACGTATATTTATTGTTTTTACTGTAGCAATACAGATAAATATACTGTGTGTTCAGTGTGAGAAAGTAAAACGACTTGAATCGAAAAGTTTTTTGGGGGTTTAATTTTTTTGTGTATAGCAGTGGTAAATTAGTGGTGCTGAGAATCAAACCCCCGGTCTTCAAATTAATAGGCAAAAACCTTAACCACTGCGCTACCACTTTCACCTTTTTTTCTTACTGGTAAAAATACAAGTGTGTAAAATGGGTAGAAATATTAACAAAAATATAAACCTTAAAATACACACAAACACACACACACAAAAAGAATCAAAGGAATCGATTTCATTCCGATAAATTGACTTATAATTCAATTAAAAAAAAAGAAAATTTATATGTATATATTATATATATATATATATATATATATATATATATATATATCAAAATATCCTGGTGTTTGTGTTCAGTGGGAGAGAGTGAAGTGAAGTGGGAGTTTTTTAAACAACAAATCAAATAAATAATACATTTTTTAGGTGTCTATATTTTTAAATCCATTTTAAGTTTCTTCTGTAATTGCTGATTTTTTTTACACACAAAATATTGCTATTTTTCCACTTACTAGTAAAATTATTAAAAAAGGACCCTAAAACACACACACTTTAGTTTCAGTTTAAGTTTGTTCAATAATGTCGAATGAATCCAAAAGAATCAAATGAAATCAATTTCATTCTAACTCTATAAAAATGACTCACTTGTGTACAAATGGGTGTTTCGAAAAGATTCTCTGACAAAAAAAGGAAAATTACACATTAAGAACTTTGTCAATTTTTTATACCACAAACTTTTACATTTTAATATTTGTGTTTAGTTTGAGAAAGTGAATCGACTCTGAATCGACTCTGAATCAATGCTTTTTAAAAAATTTTTTTAAAGATTTTTAACACTTAAACAGAAACTGGATGGATGACTGACGAACCGAAGATTAGACAGTGTAAGGGTTCGAGTGTGTATTTGATATGAATCGTAAGAGCATGTATCAGGTTCAGATTTAGGTGTGTGTGTGTGTGTGTGTGTAATGCAGAACTGCCAGTGATAATTAGAGCACCATGACCTTCTCGTTAGAGCCAGGACACCTCCTAATTATTTTTTTTCTCGTTAAGGTTTGTTTTAGTCTCAGCAACAGAGCATAAAAAAAATAAATCAAAGCAAACTGCACTACTCGGATTTTATTAAAGCCAAAATTACAAAAAAACACATGGAAAAAAAAAATCTTTGAATTCGACACCAGTCCTGCTAATGTATGCGGAACCAAATGAATAGCTTGACTACTTCTCCCCCCCCCTTTCTTCTTCTTCTTCTTCTTCTTCTTCTTTTCTCTCGTTCTCTATCTCTTTCTCTTGTAGCTTAAATTTTTCATTACAAATTTCCGGCGCTTCAAAGTCGCATCTCGGAGTCGGTTCCCTTTCTTCTCCTTTTGGCGTGACAAAGAAGCGTCAAAAACTGTCGCCGTGTTCGCTGTTTTTCTCCTTGGCTTTTATCCCTCTCTTGCATCTAAATGTCAAATAACAGCGTTTAAATACAACACAGCATCCCTTTATCTGAGGGAGGGAGGGAGGGAGGGAGGGAGCAGGGTGAGAAAAGGAAGGCGAAAATACAGCAGAAGGCGTCTAAAAGGGGTCTAATTAATCCTTGTGCATTGATTTTGTTTTAGTTCGATGAAAAAAAAAAGAAAAAGAAAGCGAGAAAAAGATGACTTGGGAAGGAGCTCTCATTAAAATCATTAGCAGCTTGATGTCAGACGGAAAACGGAAAAAAAAAAAGAAAAAAGAGAAACGTCTCTCCGAATCTTTGCTGCTTAAAAGCACATTTGCAGGTACGTCTTTAATGTCAGGAGAATGGACTCGACTCTTTCTATAGACACCAAACACACACCAAACACACCGACTCGCCTTTCTCTTCCTTCACTCCTGTCTGCCATCGCGGCCTTGACTTTTAATAAAAAAAAACTTCGCTTTTTTTTCTCCTCTTTTCTTTCTTTTTCTTCTTCTTCTTTTTCTTTGACTAAATATTAAATGTGCACTATTATTTCTCCCAACTTTCTACTCATCTATTAATTAATTACTAACATTGATGTAATTGATAACAATGATGTAACATTACTGTTAACTAAAATATTCAAAATGTTCACGCTAAAGTCGACTGTATATATAAAGAATTTTAATAAATGAAACACGAATCAGTTGAGTTTAATTTGAGTTTATTCTCCGTAATTAAAATCATCAAAAAAATAATTTTAAGAATGGCTGTAATACTAATGTTGTTCACTAGAGGGAAAAAAATATAAAAGGCAGGACTTACGGCATGTCCAGCAGAGCGCAAATGAGACTTGTTGAAAATGGTCTAATCACATAAGGCCAAAAATATAAAAAACCAATATTGAACAAAATAAATGTGGGAGGGTTCTGAACAAGCCAATTAGAGCGAACCGTCAACCATCTCTCCGAATCTTTGCTGCTGTCAGGAGAATGGACTCGACTCTTTCTATAGACACCAAACACACACCAAACACATCGACCCGCCTTTCTACTCTTCTACTCGTCTATTAAATTGTTAAATCTTTAAGATAAAAAAATCGATTCAAGAAGCCGACAAGCATTAAAATATGAAATACTGCAAATGTTACTATACTGTAACTTGCCGATGGTGATGATGTAACATTACTGCTAGCTAAAATATGAAAAATGTTTCCGTAAAAGTTGACTGTGATTGAAAAAAAACTGAATAAATGGAACATGAACCAGTGACTTTGAGTTCATTCATTCATTTATCTTCTATACCCGCTTATTCCCAAATTCGGGGTCGCAGGAGTCCCAGCCGTCTCTGAAAGGGTCAAAGACAGGAGGGGGCCACCCTGAACAGGTCAACAGTCCATCACAGGGACACACACACACTTCTATGGACAATTTAGAATCACCAATCAATCTATCTGTGTGAGGAAAACCACACACAAGCACGGGGAGAACATGCAAACTCCACACAGAAAGACCCCTGCAGGGGAATCGAACCCAGGACCTTCTCACTGTTAGGCTAAACACTAAACCAAAATAAAAAATATTGTTTAAACATTTAAAGTGTAACAACTGTGATTTAATATCATTTAGAGATTATTAATTTAGAGAAATTAATATTTTATTGTATGGTTGATAGATAGAAAGAGAGAGAGAGAGAGAGAGAGAGAGTGACAGGGAAATAAGATACCTGGTATCCTGCACACACGCACATAATACACACACAAAAAGCACATAACACACACACGCACTGCTGTTTACTTATTGTCGGCATTAAAAACAGCTGAACATTAATGATGTAACGATTTAACAACAATTCAACACATTCATAACACATCAACTGAATAAAAAGTGAGAACGACCTTGGACTATTCTGTAAATAAACACAAACACAGCGCTGTAGTAGGACAGAGACAAAGAGAGAGAGAGAGAAAGAAAGGAAGAAAGAGACAAACTGAAAGAGAAAAAGGGAAGAAAAGAGAGGGAAAAAGAGAGAGAGAGAAAGAAAGGAAGAAAGAGAAAGAGTCAACTGAAAGAGAAAAAAGAAAAAAAAAGAGAGAGAGAGAGAGCGAGAAAGAGAAAGACAGCGAACGAAAGAAAGAAAGCGAAAGAGAGAGAAAAAGAAAGACAGAAAAGACAGAGAGAAAAAAAAAGCGTTTTTGTTGCTATTATCGTCTTCTGCATTTAAAATCTATGGGGTAGTGACATCACTGTTTGTGACGTGTCGAAGGAACATGCATGCTGGGGGGGTTGTGTTGTTGTGTCGGGGGGGGGGGTTGTTATATGGGAAATTTTAATGGGTAAGAAAATTATCCTTCTAAAGTCAAACACCAACGTTATATTTTTAAACTGTTTATTTGACGAGGAGGAAAAGAAATTCCGCTTCCATCTTCCATTAATTTCCAGGTTCGAGCTCTATTTCTATTCAACAGTGAACGTCTCCGTCTAACAGTGAGTCTGATAGCGGTCCTGACCAGACTAAGGACGATCGAATGACTAATAAGCAGTACAATGTCATTTTGGGGGTGCGGGTGGGGGCGGGGAGGGGGGTTTGAAATCATTTGCCTATTCTGTCTAATGGAAGGGGCGGGGCCGGGGCCTGTTCACGAGACTTGTTATCCTATAAGACGACGCCGTCTCTGTATTTTTCCATGACATCACATCAAACTGAGACGGTGCAAAAGTTTGCTTGTCACATTTTTTCGGTACAGCTAAACTTTGCTAAATAAATCAGGATTTTCCTTAGGTTCTACCCTTGATTGGGTTTTTCCTCAGGTTCTACCCGTGATCTGAAGTTGGTATGGGCCACACTGATAGATCACTGACTGCCTCTCACCCCTTCTTTTTCTCCCCTGCTTTGCCCTACAACACCCCCACCCACGCCCCTTCCGTCTCCTTGTAGCCCCATTTAAAGTGCATTCTGGCTTTATATTCGTTTTTAGGAACTGCGGCCTTTTATTTTTATTTCAGATTTACTTCCTGTTTTTCTCTGAAGCAGGAAGTCAGAGATCTGTGTTTATGTTAGAGCTACAAGTGTAATTAAAATATATATCTCTCCTTAGAATAGTGAAGTTTATATATATATATATATATAATATATATATATATATATATATATATATATATATTTACAGTATATATATTTATTTATATATACTGTAAATATATATAAATAAATATAAAACTATTAAAACCACTATTCTAAGGAAAGATATATATTTTTATTACACTGTTAAAAATAATTAATTAATTATAGTGTGTGTGTGTGTATATATACACACACACACACACACACTACAATTAATTAATTATTTTGTAACTTTAATTTCAGTAATTTCTATAGTAATTTATTATATTTTACTGACTACATTTTGATGAACAAGTAACTGTATTACAATTCTGATTTATATAATTGCAAACTTTTTTTTTTTACGCGTTTAATAATTCATCCGCTCTGATTCATGCATTAACATCTCTTCGGTTTGTTCACCCTTTTGCTCTCCTTCTTTCCGGCGTGACTTCATTAAAAACCAAGATGAAAACGATCGTGTGGCGTTTCGTCTGCTTTCCGCCGTCGACCCTCCCTCGTGTCGGCAGCAAACAAAGCCGCGGCCTCCTAAATAATTACATCGTTAAAGCCGTGCAGGACTAATTAAAGCCTGACTTCCTTTACCTGTTTTCACAGCTAATTAAGAAAATTAACCCTCCGTTTAGGCATTGGCATCCTGCCTGCGCCGCTAATAGACAAATGCAGCAGGCTAGCGGGCTAAACGCAGGACAGCCGCGACTCGGCACGACTCCGCCTCTGATTATCTCACTTTAAGACGCTGATTGATGTTGACACGAGGTTAAAACGGAGGGGGTGTTGATTTAGGTTAATCACCGCCTGATTGTGGGAGAAATCAAACATTTTGTGGTGTTAACGCGCCCCGAGAGTCGATCTTCAGTTCATCACTGCGCTTCCGAGAAAAAAAAAAATCTACGTCGTGTCGTTTTTTTTTTTTTGTGCTCACATTATAAAAACTACAGATTTTTTCAACACATGATATCAAATTCTAAAAGCGGAAGAAATATTTTTTGTTTATGAATGAAAAATTCAGTCAAACAATTTACGAAACTGCCACAATCTAAAATTTCCCCCCAAAAATTCCACACATAAATATAACTTTAAGTGAAAAACGATTAATGAGCTACAGTACGAATGCTTAAAAATAAAAATAAAAATTAATCGACTATAGAATTATACTACCTAATAATGAATCATAATTTTATTTTCCATTTAATATTTTTAAAACAATGAATAAATAATTCCTAAATATTTATATTCACACAATCACATAATTTAATTAATTCATTCAATTTGAATACTTTTAAAACTGTTTTTAAAACTAAAGCCTTTTTTTTAAAGTGACACCAGATTATTGTAATGTATTTTCAAATAAAAGCAATTTTTATATTTAATTTTACAGCATTTTTTAACATTTGAATCACATTACAATATTATAATTAACATTGTCTGTACATTAGTTTAAATAAGGTTATTTAGGTTAATTATTTAATTCAAATAAGGTTTAAAACTAATCCTAAATTGTCCTTTTATCAGTTTATTCAATAAAATAAGATTTTTCACTATTATCTAAATTCCATGCTAGGTAGCTAACATTAGTTCATTTACTCGGCTAGCGTTGCTTAGCATGTCTGAGCTGCAGCGCCTTCACTGATCTGCTAAAAATAACTAAAGCGACTTTTACTTTTGAGTAAATATTTACAACACTGTTCATATTTTCCCAGAATTCCACACTGTACGGCACCGTAAGCTAACGTTAACTGCGCGAGTTTCCTGGAGAAGGAAATCTGCAGACGTTTGCATTATGCTGATGAGGCAACGCACTCGAAACGATACACGCCAGTCGCGTCTTTCACCCCGTTGCACCTGTGCAGCTCTCTCGCTCCTATATGCGCTGTATGAATTAATCACACGACGCACGCCGATGCCGTTTCGGGTGCGCATTAACGAGGGCTGACAGCTGGAACGCTCGCAACAGAAAGAAAATCTAAACAGTCGAGAAAAAGAAAAGGGAAACGCGGTTACGCAGCAACTATTCGCACGTCTCCACCTGCAGGCGCCCGAGCTGCCGTGTTTGGGTGTGAAAGGAGAAAAATGATCCGCAAATTAGAGCAACACTTGCATTTTTCCTCTGGTGAATGCATTGTGGTGTGGAAAGACTAATTTTACATTGTGCGAGCGAACGCCGGGAGGACAAACGCGCGGCGTTTGTTTCAATGACTTATCACAAGCTTTGTTGGTTGTTTTCCCGAAACGGCGGGATTTCCTACCTCACTCTGTGTTCCGTTTGTTCGAGAGATGATTTTAAAGTTCGTAATTTGCACACTGATAAAAACTATCGGTGACAAGAAGCCGCTAACCGCTAACCGCGATCTCATTACGATCGTTAAGTGACCTTCAGCCGCGTTAATTAGATTTAAGGTGAGGGACGCCGAGGCGGTGGTCTCGATTCTATTATTCATCACCGGCCTGTAATGACATTTTTCAGCTGTCAGAAGCGTCGCAGGGGGTCTCCTGTGAGGATCAGGGGGAATAAACCATCATCTACATCCTGGGGTGGGGGGGCTGGTGTATGTATGTGTGTGTGTGTGTGTGTGTGTGTGTATGGGGCTGGGAAGGGTTCAGGAGTACTGACAGAGAGAAGTCTTATAAAACCTGCATGTCTGAATCCTACGGCTGCGATATCCAGTATCAGTTATGTTTGTGTTTATTTTTGTGTCTGTGTGTGTCTGTGGTTGTGTTTATGTTTGTGTTTTTGTCTGTGGTTGTGTTTATGTTTGGTCTGGGGTTGGTGGTGCTGGGTGGGTTGTTGTTTTGGTTGTGTTTATGCTGCGTGTGTCTGTGGTTTTGTTTATGTCTGCGTGTGTGTCTGTCTGTTGTCTGATTTCATTTTCTGTGTATGTTTCATTGGTTCTGTGTTGTGTCTGTGTTATGTGTGTGGTTGTTGTGGTGTGTTTATGTTTGTGTGTGTTTGTGTTTATTTTTGTGTCTGTGGTTATGTGCATTTGTGATTGTGTTTATGTCTGTGGTTGTGTTTATGTTTTTGTCTGTGGTTGTGTTTATGTCTGCGTGTGTCTATGATTGTGTTTTTGCCTGCGTGTGTCTGTGGTTGTGTTTAAATTTGTGTGTGTCTGTGATTGTGTTTATGTCTTCGTGTGTCTGTGTTGTTTTTATGTCTGTGTTTGTGTCTGATTTCATTTTCTGTGTATGCGTGTGTCTGTGGATGTGTTTGTGTGTCTGTGGTTGTGTTTTTGTGTGTTTTTGGTTGTGTTTATGTCTGTGTGTGTCTATGGTTGTGTTTATGTCTGCGTGTGTCTGTGGTTGTGTTTATGTCTGCGTGTGTCTGTGGTTGTGTTTAAATTTGTGTGTGTCTGTGGTTGTGTTTATGTCTGCGTTTGTGTCTGATTTCATTTTCTGTGTATGCGTGTGTCCTGTGTCTGTGTTGTATTGTGTTTGTGTGTTTGTGCTTGTGTTAATGTGTGTGGTTGTGTTTATGTTAGTGTTTGTGTCTGTATTAGTGTTTGTGTCTGTGTGTGTCTGTGTTTATGTTTTGTGATTATTTCTTTGGTCCGTGTTTGTGTCCGTGTTTGTGTCTGTTTTGTGTCTGTGTCTATGTGTGTGTTAGTGTTTATGTTTTGTGTCTGTGTTTATGTGTGTGTGTTAGTGGAAATAATTTATTTATTAATTAGTTAAATGAACGAAACAAGAACATTTAGGATACAAACAAATATTTATACATTATTTAGTATAAGCAAAACTAATTTAAATAAACGAATAAATAAATAAATTAATGAATGAATTAATTAATTACCAGCGTCAGGTTTAGGAGTTTTGAAATGACAGCCGCCGCGTGTCGATCGAGTCACCACACATCACAATAGTCCGGATAGTAAAACATTTATAACACTTATTATGTCATGCTTCATAACAGCTGTCATAAAGTGTCATAACATCCGTGACAGAACACGCTAACTACTGCACACTTAGCAAAAAATGTGTGCATGAAGGGGCAGTGTGGCATCCTGTGGTGACATGTTTTTATTTTTCTTGACGTGGTGTTTGAGGCCCGAATTTCAGTTGAGTGTTAACGATTGTTTCATCCGCAAATCGGAATAACGTGTGTTTCGGTGTGTGTGAAATTCCCGTCAGCGTTACAGTGAATCTCAGATTAGAGAAGTTTTAGTGTAGAATTTATATAAAATTGTCGTTATTTTTTTAAAAGGTACTTTTATGTTTACGAATGAATTGTTTGTCTTAGAATTAATTCTCACTGCTAAACAATTACGGTCCCAATACCCGCACTTGCGTGTTCCCGATGAGGGGTGTGATTGTCCCGATTCGCAATCTTCGACCTTCTCCGTCCCGTCTACCAGTTCCCAGTTTCTGTAAGTGCAGGTCCAGGCGGAATTCCAATAAAGGTTTTTACCCAGAATTCATCTGGTGGTGTGATGTTTCAAACCAAAGAAGAAAAAAAAAAGAATAGAAAAGTTAAATAGAAGTTTATTCTTGTAATCATTTTTAGCACCCAGTTCTTAAAAGACCTTAAAGTGTAGTGTGGGTATTGGGACCAGCTCCAAACCCAGTCTGCATCTTAGAGACCCGCTGAGGACACACCTACCCTTGGGAAAGCCCTGATTGGTTGAACTGGACCGAGATAAGCCCAGTCTGGCTGAACCGGGACAGGAAAGGTTAATCGATAAAACGGCAGTGGATTCTGGCGCCTCCTGTGCTGAAGGCAGGTGCAGGAGTGCAGAGCCAGCGCTTGGAAACAACCAGTGGGTGGGGACAGGGAAGACATAGAGTTGGTGGACGAGCTCGTGTTTAAAGTGCAGAATAAGAAGAAAATAAAAATGAAAAGAAGCTGTAGTTGTTGAGGAACGAGAGAACGTTAAAAGTCAGATAGTGAGGACTCTTTTTAATTTTAGCTCCGAGGAGGAACCGAGGAGGAACCGAGGAGGAACCGTTAGATGTTCTGTATCAGGCTGAAGATATTAAAGACTAAAAGACATCATCAAAACGTGGTACTTTTTTTGACTTTAGGGACTGGACAGCGCAGTGTTTTTAATTACACACAAATGCAGGACAAATGTGGACTTTCTTTTTATTCTTTTTTCTCGTTTGTTCTTTCTTTCCTTCTTTCTTTCTTTCTCTTTTTCTCTCACTCTTTTTTAAATTCTTCCTTTCTTTCTTTCTTCTTTCCTTCTTTCTTTCTTTCTTTCTTTCTTATATTCTCTTTCATTCTCTCTCTCTCTCTCTCTCTCTCTCTCTCTCTCTCTCTCTCTCTCTCTTCTTTTAATCACTCACTGTTTTAACCTTATTTATTGACATAAAATCATGTTTCAGTAATAATATTTTTTTATTTATTGAGTCACAATGATGAAGTGATTTGGTTAAATAAACGACTGTAAAAAGTGAAAAAAGTCTTACACTCCCTCGCATTTACTCTCTCTCTCTCTTACTCTCTCTCTCTCTCTTTCTTTCTCACTCCCTCTCTCTCCCTTTCTCGCTCCCTCTCTCTCTCTCCCACTCTCTTTCCCATTCTTCCTTTTATTCTCTCTGTCTCTCTCTCTCTCCCGCACACTCTGTCTTTCCTACTCTCTGTCACATTCTCTCTTGTTCTTTCTTTTTTATATTTTCACAAATTTTTCTCGTTCTCTTTTATTCTCTCTCTCACTCTCTCTCTCTCGTTCTTTTTCCATTCTCTCTTACTTTCTCTCTCTCTCTCAATCTTTCTTTTTTATTCTCTCTTTCTCACTCTCTCCCACTCTCTCTCTCGTTCTTTCCTTTTTATTCGTTCTTCCTCAATCTCTCTCTCTCTCTCTCGCTCTCGCACATAAGTGAAGCTCCACCGCCGCCGTTAAAAATTCATCGCCTCCCTGTCAATAATTAACTGCTCATTATTTGAACTCTAAAAATGTAACGTTAATGCGGCTAACAAAGCTCCAATCTCTCAGGTTCAAAAACTCTTTTTTTTTCCCCTCCGGAAGAACAGAGCACTTCATTAGAGAGAAAAAATTGTGCAATAATAAAAAATGAAGACGAGGAACATGAAGAAATCGGAGTGTCTCTTTAACCTAGACTCGTTAAAGCTTTAAACGAGAGCAGCATGTTAAAAAGAAGAAGAAGAAGAAGAAGAAGAAGAAGAAGAAGGGGTTCCTTGGAGATGGAAAGAATCAGTTTGGAATGTCAGGAATTGTGAGGAGGATGTTGATCCGGAGCCCAAAACAGAAAGAGCAAAGAGGAAAAGTAGCCCTCTATCGTTTTACTTTCTTTCCAGGCCTTCGCTAATCAACCAAATTGATTATTATTATTATTATTATTATTAATAAGTTGTAAGTTGGAGGCATGTCAGTTATGTTAGTTGTCAGTTGATGTGTCAGTTGTCAGTTCGAGGCATGTTAGTTGTGTGTCAGTTGGAGGTGTGTCAACTGTTGGTGTGTCAGAAGGAGCTGTGCCGGTTGTCAGTTGGAGGCGTGTCAGTTAGAGGCATGCCAGCTGGAGGTGTGTCAGTTGTTGCTGTGTCAGAATGAGGTCTGTCAGTTGGAGGTGTGTCTGTTGGTGTCTCAGTTGGAGGTGACTCAGAAGGAGGCTTTTCATTTGGAAGTGTGTCAGTTTGAGGCGTTTCAATTGTTGGTGTGTCTGTTGTCAGTTTCAGGTGTGTCAGTTGTTGGTGTGTCAGAAGGAGGCCTGTGAGTTAAAGTGTGTCAGTTGGAGGTGTGTCGGTTGGAGGTATGTCAGTTGTTGGTGTGTCAGAAGGAGGTGTGTCAGTTAAAAGTGTGTCAGTTTGAGGCATGTCAGTTGGATGTTTGTCGGTTGTCAGTTTAAGATGTGTCAAAAAGAGGCCTGACAGTTGGAGGTGTGTTAGTTGGAGGTATCAGGTTTCAGTTGGAGGTATCAGGTGTCAGTTGTAAGCGTGTCAGTTGGAGGTATCAGATGTCAGTTGTAAGCGTGGTCAGTGGAGGTATCAGTGTCAGTGTAAGCGTGTCAGTTGGAGGTATCAGATGTCAGTTGTAAGCGTGTCAGTTGGAGGTATCAGGTGTCAGTTGTAAGCGTGTCAGTTGGAGGTATCAGGTGTCAGTTGTAGGCGTGTCAGTTGGAGGTATCAGGTGTCAGTTGTAGGCGTGTCAGTTGGAGGTATCAGTTGTAGGCGTGTCAGTTGGACGTATCAGGTGTCAGTTGTGTGTCAGTTGGACGTATCAGGTGTCAGTTGAAGGCAGCTGAGCTGAATGTGTGTTTTATGGTTAATTTTTATCTGTGATTGTAAAGTTTCATCCAAAATAAAATAAAATTTAGAAGCATAAATTATAACAGCAAATCTCAAAAATGATATAAAAAACACTGCACACACTGTATACACAACATTCCTATAGAGCTCTATTCATTAAATTCACACACACACACACACACACACACACACACACACACACACGTCTGACTTTCTTGATGTTTACTTCCTTTTTTCTGCATTTGATTACTTGTTAAGAGTGGCATTGCTTGATATATAAACATACTGTGTGTGTGTGTGTGTGTGTGTGTGTGTGTGTAGCATTGTTGTGTATCCACATGGCCTCAGGCGCACTCAGAATGCTGCTTAATTAAGCGTAGGTCAACACACAATATTAATCAATACTTGCTGTTCAATATGACACCTCATGCTTGTCCTCATCTCATCTCTCCGTCTTTTTCGCCTTCTCTCTCTCCCCCTGCCCCCCCCCTCCCTCTCTCTTTCTCTCTCAGTCTTTTCGGTATAGCATTAAAAAACTAACATGACATGAAGCGTATGGTAGCCAAGTAGCTCTATCTTCTCTGTTGGGTCGTGTCAGGATTGGTCAGTTGGGGTGTGTCAGTTGAGGATGTGTCAGTTGCTAGCATGTCAAGATTTGTCAGTTGGGGGCGTGTCAGGATTGGTCAGTTGGTGGGGGCGTGTCAGGATGTGTCAGTTGGGGTGGGTCAGTTTGGGATGTGTCAGTTCAGGGAGTGCCATGATTCGGTTGTGTCGATGTGTCAGGGGGCGTGTCAGGATGTGTCAGTTGCGGGGGCGTGTCAGGATGTGTCAGTTGGGGGCGTGTCAGGATTGGTCAGTTGGGGGCGTGTCAGGATGTGTCAGTTGGGGTGGGTCAGTGTGGGATGTGTCAGTTCAGGGAGTGCCCATGATTTGTCAGTTGGGGGCGTGTCAGGATTGGTCAGTTGGGGGGGGCGTTGTCCAGGATGTGTCAGTTGGGGTGGGTCAGTTTTGGGATGTGTCAGTTCAGGGGAGTGCCATGATTTGTCAGTTGGGGGCGTGTCAGGATGTGTCAGTTGGGGGTGGGTCAGTTTGGGAGGTGTCCAGTTCGGGGCGTGTCAGGATGTGTCAGTTGGGGGCGTGTCAGAGTGTCAGTTGGGGAGTTTCAGGATGTGTCGGTTGGGGGCGTGTCAGGATTGGTCAGGTGTTGGGGCGGTTCAGGGGAGTTGGGGGCTGTCAGTTGGATGTGTCAGTTGGGGTCGTGTCAGGTCAGTGTGTGTCAGTTGGGGGGGTTTTCAGGCTGTGTCGGTTGGGGGGGAGTGTCAGGTTTCGTCAGTTGGAGTGCGGTGTCAGGTTTGGTCAGTTGGAGTGTGTGTCAGTTGGATGTGGTCAGTTTGGGGGTGTGTCAGGATGTGTCAGTTGGGGGGCGTGTCAGGATGTGTCAGTTGGGGCGTTTCAGGATGTGTCGGTTGGGGGCGTGTCAGGTTTTTTGGTCAGTTGGGGTGTGTCAGTTGGGGATGTGTCTATTAGGGGCGTGTCAGGAAAAGGGGGGGGCCTTTAACTATTAGGCTTTTAACTGAAGTGTAACTTTGGACTGTTTTAATGTTTATATTTGTTTGTTTTAAATTACATTCACTCATTAAAAGTCAAGAATAAATTTTACAAGTTTTAACTAAAGTAAATTTTAGGTTTATATTTTTAGGGTAAATGCAGAGTTTCATTGCTGCTGATGCTGATGATGATGATGATGCTGATGATGATGAATGAGGTGAAGCTCAGGGTTAAAATGTCAGAACTGATTGTCGGGAATGAGACGGATGAACCTGCAGCCCCTTCTGACATCAACGTTCCGAAAAAAATGATTATTTAATGCGGCTGACTTGAAAAAACCAGTTGAAAAAAGAAACTCTACACATTTTCCGAGATATTTAAAGAATGAAATAAATAATAAATGAATCATTAATGTTGATGAGGGGAAACTTTTAAAATATTTCTTCTCTTAGACCGAAAGCTTCGGCTCGTCGTCTTAATTAATAACTTAAGAAAACAGGGTTGGAGGATGTGGGTGTATGTGTGTGTTGTGTGTATGTGTGTGTGTGTTTTTGTGTGTGTGTGTTTGAAAAAAAAAAACAAAACGTCTCAATTGTTATATTTAAAATTTACATTTTTAAAAGTATAGAAAAATTTATTGGCGCACTAAAACGTGTAATGTTTAAAACTTTTGTATATTCATTTCATAAAAAAAGAAAATATACAGAGGTGTTAATTTACAAAAAAAATGTAAGAATACTAAATTGTATTTTCAGCTCTGTGTAAATTATTTCATTTTAGAATGATTTTTATTTTTGTAGCGGTAAAAAAATATAACAAAAAAAAAAACTGTCGATAGAAAAATGATAAAAGTGTTTTTTTGCTTTTAATAAATAAAAAAACTGTTTTTTAACCTAACATTTAGAAAATTCTGTTATATTTGCGTGAATTATATATATTTAATATAAATTACTTTTTAAAATTCTTTTTACAAATCTTAAAATTACAGTTTTTTTATATCATATTTGAATGAAATAGGGGAATTATTGAATATTCTCGTTCATAATGTTTCAATCATTTATTTATTTACACTGAAGTTATTTATTATTTAGCTAATTGGTAAATCTTAAATTTAAAAAATACAAATAAAATCTACAAAAATGTTTGTAAATGAAAAAAAAAAAAATCACTAAAGTTTTTCTCATTTTAATGTAGTTTTTTTTTGTAAACACTAAATAAAAGCATTGCTGATATTTATAAAAAAAAAAACTTTACATTTTTACAAACAGATGTTTTATAAAATGTTTTTAAAAAAGTAAAAATTGTTAATAAATAAATAAAATGACAAGCAAATAATAACATTTTTTTATTTTTTCTTAAAACTAAACTAATTTTACTGGTAAAGAATGTGTTTTTAACCCATCATTAAAACATCATTACCTGAATTACCCATACGAATGATCCAAAAAATTCTCGCTCTTTAAAATATATTGAATAGTTATAATGTAAATTTAAAATAAAATAAAAATAATCCACTGAGATCATTTCTTACTGATGCTTTTTTTTATATAAAAGTAAAAAGAATTTTTACTTTTATATAAAAAGTAAAAAAAAAAAGGAAAAAAGACTTTTTGCTTTAAAACAAAAAGAAATATTTCTAGAACAGACAGACAGACGGATGGGCAGACAGACAGACAAGCTGGAGTGAAAAGAGTTAAGAGATAAAAACCAGTGTGTTTATTTTATTAGCTTAGGCGCCTCGAGGGGAAACGCTGCAGTCCGTGAACTGTCAGGGCCCTATTAAACATGTAATTCAAACTTTACACACACACACACACACCCCAGTCCGGAGTAACGTGTTATCAAAAAGATGAGCGAGTAAAAAACAAATAAATAAATAAATAAATAAATAAATAAGGAATCCTGATGAAATTTTCAGCAGCCGGCGGCTCGGAGTTTTTGCCTGAGGCGAATTTGTCAGTTTCAAAGGGTGTTTTTATTAATTTTGTATTTTGCATTTTGTTAGTGGAAAGAGCTCGATCCACCGGGAGCGCCAGGAGCTACAGCCGAGCCGGGACCAGCACAGACGAGAGGTCCAGGGAATGTCAAACAGATCACACACACACACACACACACACACACACACATATATGCGTTTTTCACTCACTATCCTTGTCATGTCTGATCATCCCATCCTCAAATAATGCAACTAATCAACACGACCACATCCAACCTTCATTTATTTGTTTATTTATTTGTTTGTGTTTGTTTGTCAGGTAAATCCCAGCCGTGTGGGGACATCATGGAATCTTTATCCTGACCAAGTCATAAACACACACACACACACACACACACACATATATACACATGGCCATATTGAAATATTTATTAATACACTCACACAGGCGAGAAACACGATATGGTTTATTTTACTAGTTAAATTACTAATAATTACACACACACACACACACACACACACACACACACACACACACACAAATACCTTAAAATAACACGTGTAGGATAATGCAAAGTTTCTGCTTTATAACACTAAAATATATTTAACAGACAAACAAACAAACATGGGGGGACACCAGACAGCAAACTCTCTGATCCGATAAACAACACACTTCTGACGCGAGTCTGTGTGTCGTCCGGTTTACAACCCGTCGGAGGATTCGGGAAACAACACCCCCCACCCCCACCCCCACCCCCACCCAGGAAAACTGGGTCAGAAAATCTGCTGAATTATAAATCAGATCAGCGTCTGAACCCAAACACTGAAGACAGAATAGTTCAGTGACTCAAACACAAACATCACATGATCACAACAGCCTCACGTGAAGAGGACAAACCTTCATCAACACCACCACCAATACCGATTTCATCACCACTACATCATCATCATCATCATCATCATCATCAACAACCATCGGTATTGACAAACCATCCCCATCGACAACCTTCATCATCGACCACCATCATCATCACCACCAAAAACATCATCATTATCATTATCCTAATCACACCAAAATTCACCATTATCAATCATCATCGACAACCATCATTATCACCACTATCACCACCAAAAACATCATCATTATCACCACCAAAATCACCACATTATCATCATCATCGACAACCATCATTATCACCATCACCACCAAAAACATCATCATCCACCACCCAAAAATCACCATTATCATCATCATCAACAACCATCATTATCACCACTATCACCACCAAAAACATCATCATCACCACCAAAATCACCATCATCATCATCGACACCACCCATCATCATCACCACTATCACACCAAAAACATCATCATCACCACCAAAATCACCATTATCATCATCATTAACAACCATCATCATCATCACCACTATCACCACCAAAAAACATCATCATCACCACCAAAATCACCATTATCACATCATCATTAACAACCATCATTATCCATACCACCACTATCACCACCAAAAACATCATCATCACCACCAAAATCACCATTATCATCATCGACAACCATCCATCATCACCACTATCACCACCAAAAAAACATCATCATCACCACCACCAAAATCACTATCATCATCATCATCATTATCCTCACCACCAAAATTACCATCATCATCATCAACAACCATCATAATCACCACTATCACCACCAAAAACATCATCATCACCACCACCAAAATTATCATCATCATCCTCACCACCAAAATCACTATTGTCATCATCGACAACCATTATAATCACCACTATCACCACCAAAAACATCATCACCACCACCAAAATTATCATCATCATCATCCTCACCACCAAAATCACTATTGTCATCATCGACAACCATCATTATCACCACTATCACCACCAAAAACATCATCATCATCATCATCATCACCAAAATCTTCATCATCATCATCATCATTTTCCTCACCACCAAAATTACCATCATCATCATGGACAACCATCATAAGCACCACTATCACCACCAAAAACATTACCACCACCACCAAAATTATCATCATCATCATCATCATCCTCACCACCAAAATCCCCACTGTCATCATCATCGACAACCATCATCATCACCACTATCACCACCAAAAACAACATCATTATCTTCACCACCAAAATCACCATCATTTTCTTCACCACCAAAATCACCATCATCATCATCACCACCAAAATCATCATCATCATCATCATCATCACCACCAAAATAAGCACTGCCAAAATCATCATCACTATAATTATCACCACTATCACACCACCAAAATCATCATCATCATCAACAAAATTATCATTACCAAAAAAATCATCAACAACCATAATTATCACCATAATCATCACAACTATCACCAAAATCATCATCATGATCTTCATCACCATCACTATAATCACTACCAACACCACCAAATTCATCATTATCATTAACATCATTATCACCATCTTCTCTATCATCTGTCATCAACATCATCTTCATCGTAATCATTACCACCATCAATAAACAACAACCATCACATCATCATCATCACTAGCATCATCATTACTAGCATCGTCGTCACCATCATTCTAAGAAAACTTACTGTGATCTCTCTGATGGTGACGCGGTATTCAGCACACGTCTTTTTAGCCAGACGTCTAAAGGCACATGGACACCAGAGACATTGATGTTCATGCATACGACAGCCGGACACTGTTGCGGTGCAAAAGTCATGCTACCACCAATGTGCAGGGCGGTGTAGGCTGTGTTCTCAGCCCCCTTCTGTTCACTCTGCTGACTCAGGACTGTGTAGCAAAGCACAGCCCAAATCACACCCTTAAGTTTGCTGATGGCACGACTGTGGTGGATCTCATCAGCAAGGATGAGGAGTCAGCAATACAGAGAGGAGGTGCAACAGAGCCAAGAACCCGTCTCTGAACATCGACAAGACGAAGGAGATCTTCAGAAGAGCACAGAGATCTACAGAGATCAAGAGCACCAAATTCCTTGTTGTCCATCTGGTGGAGAACCTCACCTGTCACCTGGTCACTCAGCACCAGCTCCATCAGCAATAAAGCCCAGCAGCGTATTTACTTCCTGCTAAAGCCGAGGAAAGCCAATCTCCACCCCTCATCCTGACCATGTTCTACAGAAGAACCATCGAGAGCATCCTGTAATTGAAGTCCTAGTTTGTCGTCCATCGCTCGGGACCAGATGGACGCTGGACGTCAGGTGGAATCAATGTTTCATGTAAATGGGGTTGAAATTGGAGACGTGCAGGCGGATAAACAACCAAAACAAATCCAGCATTGATGATTTAGTGGAGGGGCAGCTTCAAAAAGCGGCAGGGTAAAAGCGTCTGCCCTCGGGCTCTAATTTACACACACCGGCCCCACTGTGAGCTTCAGAACCCATCCTGAAGATAGAATTAAACCTCTCCTACCTGCACCAGTGTGTGTGTGTGTGTGTGTGTCGGGGTGTGTTTTTATTAGTAATGGTTCCGTGTTGCGATATGTGTCGAAGTGTATTAGAGGTGTGAGAAAATATGAAAAGTTGTTTCGAATAAAGTGTGTGTGTGTGTGTGTGTGTGTGTGTGTGTGTGTGTGGTTGTTTCACTAGTAGGAGGAGAACAATACACATCAACAGACACTAATACACAACACACATACACACCAAAAACACACAAATAGACACTACTACTCACCCAAAAACACACACACACCAAAACACACTACTACACACCAATACACATCAAAACACATTAATACATGACCCACCAAAACACTCCAATACACAATACTACACACCAATACACACCCACACACACTACTACACACCAATACACATCAAAACACCTTAATACATGACCCACTACTACACACCAAAACACACCAATACACAATCCTACACACCCACCAATACAAACTACTACACACCAAAACACACTGCTACACACCAATACACATCAAAACACCTTAATACATGACCCACTAATACACACTACTACACACCAAAACACACCAATACACACCCATACACACCCACCAAAACACACTACTACACACCAATACACATCAAAACACCTTAATACATGACCCACCAATACACACTACTACACACCAAAACACACCAATACACACCTCCTACACACACCACACAAAAACACACATACTACTACACACCAACACACATACACAAACACATCAAAACACCTTAATACATGACCCCACCAATACACACACAATACTACACACCAAAACACAAACCAAATACACACTCACTACACACCCACCAAAACACACTACTACACACCAACACACATCAAAACACCTTAATACATGACCCACTAATACACACTACTACACACCAAAACACACCAATACACACCCCTACACACCCACCAAAACACACTACTACACACCAACACACATCAAAACACCTTAATACACGACCCACCAATACACACTACTACACACTAACATACACCAATACACATCAAAACACCTTAATACATGACCCACCATAACACACACTACTACACATCAGAGCACACCACCAATACACACCCATACACACTGTTAATGTGCATGAAATGTTGTGTGTACGTTTGAGGTGTGCTGTAGTTTGTGTTGTATTTCTTAACAATCTTTACATTTGACTGGAAGATTAAAAAACGTAAAAAATAATTTTAATAATAAAATAAAATAATAAAAATAAAGCGCTGCACTTTTGGCCACGCCTACTTTTCAGATACAGTCACTGTATTCCTCTTTCTCCGCTCTGGAGCACCGAACCAAACTTTCTGTCGAAGTTCTATTTTATCTTTGTTCCGAAGTGGTGCGGATGTTCCGCCGTTAGCGCCGCGCTCTCGTTAGCAATGCACAACATGCAAAATTATGCACGTTAACAGACAATCTTCTCCCCAACATGTACAATTATCTCTTTATTTCCATATTAAAAAGGCAAAATACCCTCTCTCTCTCTCTCTCTCTCTCTCTCTCTCTCGCTCCCTCGCTCTCGCTCGCTCGCTCGCTCGCTCTAAACACAGAGCTATTAACAAAATGCATCACACCTTCAAATTCAATTTACATTAGAAATGCTCATAACACGTCGGAGCCGGCGCAATGTGCCAGAACGGGTTACGGAATGGAGACGGCACTTTGTTGCGCGAGTGGAGGAGTTAATTAGCTGATCGGATGGGTGCACTCCAAAAGAGACAAACCGAGGGCCCTCGGTAATCACGCTCCTTACTCACTTATTTCATTATTCGCCAGCGTTTGATGTCAAATCTGTCAAAGTGGCAGCGTCTCGCACGCTTTACAGATACACACACACGCTTTGTTTATCATTTTTTAATGCTGAATAAGTTCCAAAGAAATTGCACGCAAGCGCAAGCAGTTCAAAGCGTCGCTGCTCTTTCTGATCTCCGAGTCGAGCCCGATCCGTCTCGCGATTTCTCTCCCGTCTATCCGTATAGACGCCGCCGAGTCGGTCGCCGCTGCTGTCTATAAACGTGGATGAAATTACAGAGGCTGATTGAAAGGCCCGGATGTTTTATGCCACGATGCTAATCAGTAATTAGCGGCGTATGCATGCTAATACACGGCTCGGTGAAAGAATTGAAGGGGAGAATCGGGGAGGCTTTCATCACTTAAGTAACGGCTGTGACAGCAACACGATGCCTCCAGGGTGATAAGCGGAGATAAGCAGCGGCTCGCACGCGATAAGAGGCAACAATTAAAATTGTTTAATGGAACAGAAGTGAGTGTGGACGGGTAATGAACACGCCGCCGCGCGCAGGCGAGAGGAAACTCAAAGACTCGTGACAGACGCCGACATCTATCGCAGCTTTAATTAAACATAAGTGTTTCAGGCGAAGCGGCAGGAAGGTCTGACCCCCCGGATAAAAACAGGAACGTGTTTGTGGTTCTAATTCACTTTCTTATCTGAATAAATGGAACGGAATGTGTGTTACTGTAATAACTAAAGGTCGACCGATTAATCGGCACCGATAACCTGATCGGTGGAACCTGTCGATTATCTGCAAAAATCGGTTTCATATGTACAATATACGTTTCTCTCTGTCAGTCTGTCAGTCTGTCTCTCCCTCTCTGTCGGTCGTCTCTCTGTCCTCTGTCTGTCTCTCCCTCTCTGTCGGTCGGTCTGTCTGTCTCTCCTTATCTGTCGGTCTGACTCTCTGTCTGTCCCTCTCTGTTTGTCTGTACCTGTCTGTCTGTCTGTCTGTCTCCTCTCTGTCTGTCTGTTTGTCTGTCTCTCCCTCTCTGTCGGTCTTTCTGTCTCTCCTTTTTTGTCGGTCTGTCTGTCTGTCTGTCTGTCTGTCTGTCTCTCACTTTCTGTTGGTCTGTCTGTCTCTCCCTCTCTGTCGGTCTGTCTGCCTGTCTCCCCCTCTTTGTCTGCACGTCTCTGCCTCTCTCTCCCTCCCTCTGTCTGTCTGTCTGTCTGTCTCACCCTCTCTGTCTGTCTGTCTCTCCCTCTCTGTCTGTCTCGGCCTCTCATGTCTGTTGTCTGTCTCTCTCCGGTCTCTGTCGGTCTGTCTGTCTCTTCCATTTCTGTCAGGCAGTCTGTCTGTCTGTCTGTCTCTCACTCTCTGTTGGTCTGTCTGTCTGTGTCTCACTCTCTGTCGGTCTGTCTGCCTGTCTCTCTGTCTGGTCTGTCTCTCCTTCTCTGTCGCTCTGGTGTCTTTCTGTCTGTCTCTCCCTCTCTCTCCCTCTGTCTGTCTGTCTGTCTGTCTCACCCTCTCTGTCTGTCTGTCTGTCTGTCTCTCTCTTTGGTTTATTCACACACTGAAAAAGGGGACATGTTACTCGCCTCACATACATGCTAGTTTAGCACACTGTATAATATGGAAGTCTGCGGTTTTGGACAGAACCAATGAATCCTTACAGTCACTTTTTAATGTTAGACATTTTCTAATTCTATTCAACTCTCTGCCTGTCCGTCTGTCTCTTTCTCTGTCTGTCTGTCTGTCCGTCTGTCTCTTTCTCTGTCTGTCTGTCTCTCCCTCTGTCGTCTGTTTGCTTTTCCCTCTCTGTTAGTCTGTCTCTCCCTCTGTCTGTCTGTCTCTCCCTTTCTGTCTGTCTGTCTGTCTGTTTGTCTGTCCATCTCGCTCCCTCTCTGTCTCTCTCTCCCTTTGTCTGTCTGTTGGTTCTGTCATTTTTCTGAACATGGCAAAAAACATGTTGGTTCTATCATTTTTCTGAACATGGGATCGCATACGGAATATCGCATTATTTAGCATGTTATTGCATGTCGCAGGATTCTTTACTATGGCCACCAGCCCACCAGAACATTAACATTTCTACCATTTGACAGACACCTGTATCCAGAGTTACTCAGGGGCCCAGCAGTGATAACTTAGTGATGATGGGAATCAAACCCACAATTCTCCAGTTAGCAGGCCAACATTTTAACCACCAAGCTACCACTACCTCTAGTACAGACTATATTGGTCAAAAAGACAAAACATCTGTAACAGCATTGTAATCTGATCAGATTTCATATTTGATCTGTGTTTATGTGGTGCTGGAAGCGTAGATGTGTGTGTGTGTGTGTGTGTGTGTGTGTGTGTGTAAGTTTTAGGTACTTTGAGGTTCAGTGTGTTGAGGAGCCTGATGGCTTGAGGGAGAAAAGCGTTACACATCCGGGACACGAAGGGACAAACACTATGATCCCATTTATTATTATTGCATTAATATTATTATTGCATTAATAAAATAAACCTAAATATATTTTTCTATATTTTTTATTTTTAAGAGCTTCTATTTTATTTATACTGTATTCATATTATTAGTAGCTATAAATCTCTACCGCTATTTGTTTTATTTTATTTTTTCCAAAATATTTTAAATATTTAATGTAAATTATGTAAATACAAAAAATTATTTTAAAACATAAAAGTATTTATTTAATTAAATAATAATATGCGTTTTTTTTTAAATGTTTTGTTGTTTTTTTTATCAGTACTTTATATTTTATGGTCATGTTTTTTTTTAAATAATAGAATAAAATTGATTTTATATTAAAATTTTCCAAATAAAAATAAAAGTGTGTGTGTGTGTGTGGTGTGTGTGTGTGTAGTTTAGAATCTTAACCTGTTAATCCGACTGTGTGTTTGTTGGACTCGAGTCTATATCGTACAGTGTGAAGATTTTAAGTCTTCTCTTATCTTTCATTCGCTGTCTTCTGTCTCTCCGTCTTGAGGTTCAACTGGAATAAAGAAATCACACAGATGTGAAAGAGCGGAAATTTCAGGTTCTAAGTTTGGAAATGATTTTTGGTGTAACTGTGGGAAAAAAAAATGATTAAATTTTATCTCTCTCTGTATGCATGTATCCTTCTGTCTCTATGTCTGTCGCTCTCACTCTGCCTGTCTTGTCTTTCTCTGACTATGTCTGTTTTGTCAATCTGTTTCGGTCTGTATGTCTGTCTCTCTAGTTCTCTCTCTCTCTCAGTATGTTCGTCTGTCTCCCTCTGTCCCAATGTCTGTCTCCCTCCCGCTGCCTGTCCGTCTGTATGTCTCTGTCTTCTGTCTCCCTGTCTGTCTGTCTGCCTCTGTCTGTCTGTCGTTATGTCTGTCTGTCTGTCTCTCTCTCTGTCTGCATGTCTGTTGGTCTTTGTCTGTATGTCTTTGTCTGTTGTCAAGATAGTTATCTATCTTGCTCTCTGTGTCCGTTTTTCTGTCTGTCTGTCTCCATCCATCCATTCATCCATCCATCCATTTGTCTGTCTTGCCATTTATTATTTTCCTTTTCCTGTTGTTTTATTTTTTATTTATTTATTTTTATTTCCTCTCTTTTTTTAATTGTAAGTAGAAATGTGTGTATGGTCTGTGTTTTGTGTGTGTGTATGGTGTCTATTGTATGTCTCACTTTCCTTAACACCAGAATCCACACAAGCCCTTACACAACTAACACCAGCACTGGTCTGGGACCCGTGTGTTTGTAACATTGTGACGTCCCCAAAGCGCTGAAAATCACAGTCGGTGTGAAAAAGACGTGGTTCTTTAGACTGATCGCGAGTTCGGACTTCTGACAGCTCGAAAACCCGGACAATAAAAAATTGATCTAGTCAATCGATGGTTCTCCATGTGGCTCTTTGTTTGGAAGTGGAGTGTTTACGGTGTGTTGATCGCGGCTCTCAGACCCGAATAATTGATTCCTGGCTGTGATCCAAATCAAAATAGCGGGCAATTAAGATCAGGCTGTGCGAATGATTATGAATTAATGAAGTGAGAGCGTTAATGAGGGATTAATAGCAAAACGAGGCGCCGCCGCGGCTTCTGACACAATGTGGACAGCGAGACGGCGGCTCAACCGTGACCAAGCGATTTCCCTGCGCGTTAACAAGCGCGCATCAACAAGCGGCGACTGCGGTGGACGGTAGGAAGATGGAGGAAGGACGAAGATTATGCAAGGTCAAAATGATGACAGGAAAAAAAAAAACAAAAAAAAAAAAAAAAAAAAAAAAAAAAAAAAAAAAAAAAAAAAAAAAAAAAAAAAAAAAAAAAAAAAAAAAAAAAAAAAAAAAAAAAAAAAAAAAAAAAAAAAAAAAAAAAAAAAAAACCCTATTCTGCTTCTAGGGACACTTTTAGAGGGACAGATTCTACTGAAAAAGTCCAACTTGATGATGTCATAATACAGTTGAGAGTCATTACGTCATTGTGATCAATAGAATTTCAGAAGAAATTAAAAGTCAATAGAAAGACTAAAGAGTGGAGATTTATCCAGAGGGGAAAGTTCTAGATTCTATTCCTGACGAATGCTGGATTCTGATTGGTCAGAAGGTGTTAGTTAGTTAGTTGACCAAGTTAATTATGCCACACCCACTGGTAGCAAGCCACACCCACAATTTTACACACTTCTGCTGAAACATCTTTCCTTCTTTCTTTTATTAGACAAGCATTTAGATTTTATCCAATCAGATTTGTTTCTTTCTTTCTATGTCTGTCTGTCAATCTTTCTCTCTCTCTCTGTATGTCTGTCTGTTTGTCTCTTTTGTTCTCTCTCTGTATGTTTGCCTGTCCGTCTGTATGTCTGTGCCTCTCTGTCTCTCCCTGTCTGGATATCCAATATAGCTATTAATCTTTCTTTCTTTCTTTCTTGCTTTCTTTTTATGTCCCTCATGTTTTACTCCTCGTCCTGTCTTTTCAACTTTACATCAGAGAGACACGACCAAGTTTACATCAATCAGTCTGTCTGTCTGTCTGTCTGTCTATCTATCTATCTGTCTGTCTGTCTATCTATCTATATCTATCTCTTCCTTCCTTCCTCCCTTTCTTTCTTTTTTATCTTTAAAAGCTCGTCTACTCACTAGGGGGAAAGTGTAAAGTGTGCAGAGACACGAGAAAGAGAGTGAGTGAGAGAGAGAGAGAGAGAGAGAGAGAGAGATACAGCAAGGGAAAATTTTTCTATGCAACTTTTCCAAAAAAAATTGCAGGCAAAAAAATCCGGGCTGCAGAAGTAATGGCGCCCCTCACCTTTTTTAATTTAGTAAAACACTCGATGATCAAACAAATGAAAACTCTGAACATGTCGAGCTGTTTGAGGAAATTAATTACTAATACGCTTATTTTCTACAACAGAGTAAAAAAAAAAAAAAAAAAAAAAAAAAAAAAAAAAAGCTAAACGATTTACAAAGGACAAGAAAACGAGAGTGTTTCATTTTCCTGGACGTTAAAATTCATCGTTTTATGTGTTTGTCGGTCACATGATCTAAAAAAAAAAAAAAAAAAAACAATAAAACTCCAGCGCAGTGAAGCCTGCGATCCGGCGTGAACCCCAAACTGTTCAATCAGTGTGTGAGAAATGAGAACAGAGCTGCGGCACTTCGGCAGCCGTCGCTACACACAGACAGGAGAAAAGGTGATGAAGAGGAAATGAGAAATAAAGAGAGGATGATGGATGGACTGATGGCTCTGGCGTACGGCGGGAATCTCATGGGCCGATTCATCTGGACATCAGTAACGCAAAACAAATGAGCTCCTTTACATCCGTCACAAAAGGAGAGACGCAACGCAGACATTAAACCAGAGACCCGGCGGAATAACTGTCTCACTCTCAACCTTAACAATCAGCTGCTGCAGCTTCCATTATCCATCTATATATTTGTCTGCTGTCTGTCTTAGTGTCTCTCTGACTGTCTGTTAATCTCTATGTCTTTGGTTGTTGCTCTGTCTCATTTCATTGTTATCTCTGCCTGTCACTGTGTGTCCAGCTGTCTGTCACTTTCTCTCTCTCTTTCTGCATTAATGTCGGTCTGTCTGTTTCACTTCCTGAACTCTAACATCATCACTGTATCTGTCTGTCAGTCTTCACTTCTCTGTCTCTATGTTTCTGTCTGTCTCCTGATTTTTAGTCTGTCTCACTCTCTGTTCAGTTATCTGTCTCTCTCTTATGCTGTGTGTCTATCTTTCTTTAGAAGTCTAACTATTCCTGTTCTCTCTCATTCTCTTTGTTGTATCTTTAACCCTTATCTTTGTCTCTTCATCTTTCTCTTTCCCTAACCCCATGTATTTCTCCATCTATCCATCTCTCTCTCTCTCTCTCTCTCCTCTCTCTTTTTTACATTGTCTGACTGTCTTTAGAAGTCTAACTATCCCTGTTCGCTCTTTTGCTCTTTCTCTCTTATTCTCTTTTTTTATATCTTTTACATTTTTCTTTCTTTCTCTCTCTGTCCCTCTCTCTCTCTTTCTCGCTCTCTCTCCCTCTCTCTTTTACATTGTCTGTCTATCTGTC
>VCAZ01000323.1:77500-150000 GCA_005784505.1 Bagarius yarrelli | reverse complement strand
GGTCTGGGGTTCAGTCGGGGTGGCAGTTTATCCCAAAGGTGTTCATTTTAAAGGGGTCATGTCACAGTACAGGACATAAGAGTTCTTTTACTCCAAAACACAGCATGTCTTCATGGAGATCAGGGGTTTCGTGCACAGGGACATTGTCATGCAGGGACAGTCTCACAGTTCCAGTAAAGACGAGTGTGTGACTTACAGTTTGGAAAAGACAAACTGATAGGTGTCCACAAACTTTTGGCCAGGTTTTATGATGACGAAATTAATTAACTAGTAAAGTAAGTAAAGTAAGTAAAGTAAACTCAAGATGTCTTTAAAATTTTCTTCCACACGATCAGTGATTATTTTTTACTCGTAATTTATTCACCATAAAACTCGTGACTCTGTTACAACAGACTCCGAGATCGAAGCAGATTATTAAAATTGACACAAACCGTCATCGTAACATTGCGAGTAAACAAAAACCAAAGAAAGGGAGACGGAAAGAAAAGGAAACGTCCACAGAGTCCTGCCGTTTTACCGTATATCCGTACAGTCTTAAGTAAAACCTCCTCTATTCACATGTCCTAATGGGCCAGGTGATTTTAATAAACACAAAGAAACCGCCACTCCGTATTGTGTCGCACTAAGACCGCGGGAGCGCGCACGTCTCCTTTCATTCTCCACAAGCCTTAATTGGTCCAGTCAACAATAACGTAGCCGGATCAGCTTTATGCACTCAGACACGTCCATTTGTTTAACAACCTCCAGTGTTTCAAGAAGACAGATGAAAGAAGATGCTAAGACAACTGCATTAGAGGCTTCCCGGCCATGGAAAGAAAAAAAAAAAGAAAAGCATAGCCTGCTTCATTAAAATGATAATACGCTGAAAAGGCAGCAACGTCCCAAATGCCCCGCGCCCTGAAGTCGAGCGAGTCTCCGACAGCGAGACGGGCGGGCTGTCATCAGAGGAGACAGGTCATTTACATTCATGATAAAATGATCTTGCATTTTTTATTTGTCTTGGAAATTAAAGACTTACTTAATCATTGTGGATGGAAGCACTGTCCCGCGCAACCTAGTCATGTGTTTCTGATCGCATTAGAGCTGATGCGGTGTGGCATGATGGATATTTAATAGTCAACCTGTCCCTCTGGATCATGTCACTCGCCCTGACGATGCTCTTTCCCTCTCTCTCCCCCTCTCTCTCTCTCTGTCCCTCTCTTTCTCTCTCTATTGCTCTCCTGTTATCTCTTCCCTTGCGATCGAGCAGTCTCAGCATGGCTTCCGTGAGAAGGCCGACCATTGCAAAGCTCATGCAAGTAAAAGAAGAAGAGATGAAGTGGTTAAGGTGTTGGACTGCTAATTGGAAAATCAGTGGCTCAATTATCACCACCACTAAGTTGCCACTCCTGGGCCCCTCAACATGACCCCTAAACCTACTCAGTTGGATAAAAATAAGATGAATATAAGTCACCCCGGATAAATCCACCTGGAATCTTTCTAAAGGAGTTTCTCCACAGAACAACCACTTTATATCAACTTAACAATTCTTAAATGAAATTTAAATAAAACAATTCAAGACTTTTAAAGAAGTTCTGCTCAGAACCTTTCTAAACAATTATCAAGGTTCCTCCAGCGGTTGAACCCCAAAAATGCCTTGAAATGGACATTAAGGGATTCCTCAAGGGTCAAAGAATGCAGAACGGTCCTGGCTTTCTAAAAGTCTTCTGCTTAGAACCTCTGTTGAAAACAAGCCTTTTGTTCAACAGAAGAAACCAAGAAACCATTTAAAAGTTTAAATAACCTTCCAGACTAAACAAGATTCTTTGGAACATTGGATCAATGCTATTTGTTCATTTGGGAGAATTTGTAAAAATGCTGAGTCTTTATAGATTTGTTTTCGTATCCAAAATCGATGTAAGAAGATATTCCCAGATCAAGCCGGTCTTGCTTTTTGAATAAATCTTTACAAAAAGACGAACCTAGAAACAACAAGGGTTCCATAAATGACTGACAGAACCAGTGTTCTAAATACTCTATTTCATTGTAACAACATGTTTGAAAAGGATCTTTAAAGATTCCTCTACTGGGCTTGTGCCATGGTGTAGTAGATTGAGGCGCCGTTGTGCTCTTGCGACCCAGGTTTTGCTTCGGGTCATTTCTGGTCAAACCCACCCTTTTTCTTTCTATCTCCTCCATTTCATCTCTCTATCTGTCCTTTAAATAAAGGCTAAAATGCCTGAAAAATATCTTGGAAATAAGAAAAGATTTCTCTAGTGCAGGGGTGTCAAATCTCTGTCCTGGAGGGTCACACCTTAACAAGCTTACCAGGCAAGGTATACTTAAAACGTACTGGTAGGTATGTTGAAGCAGGTCGGAGCTAAACTCTGCAGGACACTGGCCTTCCAGGATTGAGTTTGGACACCACTGCTCTAGTGGTTTAAACCCAAAAACCATTTGTGATGCCAGCTAAAAACACTATAATGAAATAAACAGCATTAACTGTAGCCTTTCCTGAAGTTCAAGCTTTAAATATGTTCCATTTTCCTGCATGAGTTCTTCTCTACCATATCCAAACGGTTCTGAGCTCACTCACACTGAAAAAAAACAAAACAATTTAAGAAGGTACAGTATCTGCGAGATGTATCTTGGCCTGCTGGTGGTTTAATAATACATTTTCTGGAATTCTGATTCGAATATTGTGAAATTGAATCCTGGAGCTGTCCAGCTTTTGTAAAAAGTTGCCCCAGTAACAGTTCTAGAACATTCCGCGTCTATAGATGCCAGACGACCCCAAACTTTATCAAATGTGTTTACAAGCCTCACGACAATATTTCTGGATGATGTAGTCCAAGAGTCACACAAGCAGCTAATCACAATGACTGCGCTGAGAGGGGATGATAAGAATGAGGGGCAGCTCTCGCTGAGCTCCCTTTCCTCCCTGCAGTCTGAAACAGATGATGGGCCATCTGGAAGAGGACAATGCTAATCACAGGGATGTCGTTGTGGATGAATGGCCAGCCTGAGCTCTCGCAACGTTAAGTGGCTCGTCCCACAATGCCGAGTGTCGGCCTGCCAAGTCCAGTCCTGTGCACTGGCCCTGCCTCTTTCCTGTACCCACTCCGGCGCCAAAAAGCCACCACGCACGTGTCGCTTCCCGTCAATTCAGGAAGTTTTTGGTTGGGTCCCAACCACTGACAAATGGGCAGTGACTTGGGTGTTTAGTCATTTCCTACTTCCTTATTGGAGTTGTTCATCAATGGCCATTCTTTGAATTGTGACTGATGGGTCACATCTGCAAACTTTCGAAGGGGTTTTGTTTTGGGTTTCGGTTTCCTTCCATCAGAATGTCATTTCTTTTATCTGTTTTCTTTTGCTCCTTGTGTGCTAGCTGTCAGATGTTCAATTAAACTTAATTATGATCTTTAACATCTTAGGGAATGAGCCTAAAAGAAAGATTAAAGGAATTTTTGCATCTTTCACTAATTATGCAGGAACACACAGATTTGGTGGTCAGATCTCTTTAACAGAATGTAAGTCGATCTTTAGTTGGGACATTACATTACTGCACAGTGAATACTTTTCATTTCATACCCCAGCTTAGGAAGTTGGGACAGATCATGGGACACCCTGGAGCAGGGAGGGGGTTGGGGCTACTTACTTGTGTGAGAAGTGTATTTTACTTGGGTGTGTCCCAAAAGGGTGTCACATATATAGAAAGATAAAAAAAAGCAAACAGCCCTCTTTACCATCAGTTATTTAAGTTTAATGCATGAGGAAATTGCCATTTAATTCTTCTGTTCTCTGAATATGTGGGGAACAAATCAGAACCTATACATTCTTTATGAGCAAATAAAATCTGGCACCAGGTCGAAGCAGCCTTGTGCTTCTGATGCTTTCCAGCTGCTTCTGAAACCGCACTCTACTGTCATTTCCCATCCATGCAGTTTTTTACCATGTCTTTTCATCCCTGTCCCAGATCCCCTGTTACTGCATGACATGTCAGAGGAACTGTGTTCGCCTAAGAGTGTGTTTTATGGATTTGTGATCAGTGTTTGCAGCTGTGCAGCTGTGGTCGTGGTGTCCACTGATCACTCTGGGCTGGGTGAGTCCTTCCCGAGAGCCGTAAGTAGTAATTAGATGGAGCAGGCCTGGTGGAGGTGACCTCATGTTTGGTGGTTTGGGCGTATTTACAACAGCGAACAATATACAATGCCACCAGCTAAAATTATAGGGAGTGGTGGTAGAACACAGAAAGGGGAGAGAGAAAAGGAAAAATGGGAATAGAAAACTCTATAGGAACTGTCTCTAACTGTAATTTGGGACTTGTTAAAAAAAGGAATGGGATAGAAGCTGAAAAAGCCAGATAGGCAACCCCTTCGATCTCTATTTCTGACTCCATGCATCATTTTAAATAGTCAGCATGGTTAACCCTCCATTTACGTTAAGCCAGAGGCAAAAAATCTGAGGGCACTCTGAGCAGAACTGCATTTCAACAGGATATGTTTTGATAAAAAATGATTACGAATTGATTTAAATAAGGAAATTGACACTTTACAGAATAACACTTGGATATCAATGATTATGAATGTAGGCATGTGCAAGATAGTTGCCAAAAAATATTAAAGAAATCTTAGATAAAAATCAGGATTTGAAAAAGCAAGCAAAGGTCGTGATCCAAGGAGGTTCTGTTGGGAAAAGGATCGGGTCCAACCTTAGACCCCTAGTGGAAGGAGATGTACAAAAGGTCGGTGAATAAATAAACAATGATATGATGAAGCGTTGAAGTAGCCATTAAAAAATGTCAGGTGTGTGTGTTTTTTTTCCAGTAGAGAAGAGAGGCGTATTCATCACTCAGATTAACACACTAACAGATAAATGATCTTTTGAACAGAAGAATTTGGTTCAGTCTTACTTTAGGTTTGGGATAAAGTTTTATACAGAACCCCTGCAGTGTCTGTTTACTAAGTATAATAAACTCTGTACTAATTCGGCAAAACACAAATAATGTCATTATTACTATTATAAATCCAAACCCAAAATAGAAATTCATTAACTCCAAATACATTTAATATAAAAAAAGGCAGGAGGGGGACACTCTGGACAGGTTGACAGTCCATCAAAGGGCCACACACACTCACTCCTACAGGCAATTTAGAATCACCAATCAATTCAACATACATGTTTTTGGAGTATGGGAGGAAACCGGAGAACCCGGAGTAAACCAACGCAAGCACGGGAAGAACATGCAAACTCCATACAGCAAGACCCCTGCCTGGAAATCGAACCTGGCATCTTCTTGCTGTGATGCAACAGTGCTAACCACTAATCCACCACGCTGCCTTAATAATATTTCCATCCTGTGGAATTACATGAAATAAGGAACAACCTGATCTGGCTATAGGGGACAAAGCTTTCAATCCAACATGTCAATTCTGTTTAGATCTTATTTTACCAAAAATATCCTCTTATAGAGTGAACAAAAAGCGGAACTTTATTTCCAAACCGAATCAACAAGGCCTTAGTCTTCCTCTGCTGCTTCTCTGTGCGAAAGCAAGCTTCATCCATAATGCGCCATGACTTTGCAAAGCAGATCTCGGCGTAGGAAATAAAAGCCCAGACAACTGCATTACTGTCCGACCTGTCAGGTCCTTTAAATATAGACTGCGTCTTCACTGCCAAAGCCTTAAAAGCAGAGCTGGCAGGCAAGCAGAGCTGCCGGTGACAAAAGCCCGTCATTTGGCGAGCTGTGATTTTAGCCGACAAAAATGGCCTTTTAAGCATATTTTTATACATTCAAGAGCAGTTCATTCGGTTTACCATGAATCAATATTAAGCAGCGAGCTGCCGACCTGGGATACAATTATCCACCTTGGAGAAGCTCTGCTGTCATGCCGTTGTGTGTGGAAATGAAAGCGCTGTCAGGTGTAATGGCGTTCGTCCTGTCAAGCCACAAACAATCCAGGACAAACAAAGCGGAGACCCACGAGTGTGTGTGCTGGGTGCTTTTACATTTGGCAGCAGAGTGATGCAGTGAATGTTTCAGAGAACATGACAATAATCAATTTCCTGCTTAGCAATAGGTGCTTTCTTGTGCTCCTACTGATCTGGACCTTAAAACAAATTATGTAATCTAAAATGTACCACTTTTTCTTTGACGCTGGAAACTCCTTCCATAAATGTCATTTATCAGTTTGCAGACGTGGTGACTCTTTAAATTCTTCTGTCCTGCTTATTTTTTAACCATTCCTGCTCTACCCACTGCTGATTCCTTGGATCAGGAATGTTCTTTCAATCAGGGGTTGGGAGATACCATGTAAGATGAGGCGAGAGAGGGGGGAACAACTAAGTGAAATGGTATTACCCTAATGGTAACCTACACACACATTACACATTTATGGGATTATCCAGAGCGACTTACATTTATCCCCTTTATAATTGGGAGTTAAAGGCCTTGTTTAGGGGCCCAGCAGTGGCAACATGGTAGTGCAGGAAATCGAACCCTGATCTATCGAACCTTGTTGGTGGATCTGTATAGAGATGTAAAGAGTGTGTGTTGTATAGAGATGGAGTTGTGTGGATATTGTATAGTGTTGCGTGGAGCTGTATAGAGATGTGTGGAGCTTGTATAGAGATGTATGAAGTTGTGTGGAGCTGTATAGAGATGTTATAGAGTTGTGTAGACTTGTGTGGAGCTGTTAAGAGATGTGTAGAATTGTGTAGAGTCGTATTTAAAGCACAGAACATCAAACTTTATATAGAGAAGACTAAGAACTGAAAAACAATAATAAATCTTTAAGGATATGGAGTAATGTTTACCGCTATTTTAACTGTATGTTTTACCGATATGCTTTTCGTTATGTTTACCGACATGCTTGTTTACCAAGAAGTTTACCGATATGTTTACCGTTATGCTTACCGATGGTTATGTTTACCGATATGTTTACCGTTATGTTTACCGATATGTTTACCGTACCGATATGTTTACGATATGTTTTACCAATTATGTTTACCGATATGTTTCTGTTTTTACCGATATGTTTACCGATACCGTTTGTTTTACCGATATGTTTACCGTTATGTTTACCGATATGGTTTACCGCTTGTTACCGTTATGTTTACCGATATGTTTACCGTACCGATACTATGTTTATTACCGTTATGTACCGTTACCGTTTTATGTTTACCGATATGTTTACCGTTATGTGTTTACCGTTTAATATGTTTACCGTTTAACGTATACCTTATGTTTACCGTTACGGTTTACTGATAGGGTTTACGAGTATTGTTTACCGTTATGGTTTACGTTTATCCGATATGTTTACCGTTATGCTTATGTTTACCGATATGTTTACCGTTATGTTTACCGTTATGTTTACCGTTATGTTTACCGATATGTTTACCGATATGTTTACCGTTATGTTTACCGATATGTTTGTTATGTTTACCGATATGATTTATGTTTACCGTTATGTTTACCGATATGTTTACTGGTATGAAGTGCTGTATTAAAAGCGGATGTTTAATGTTAATCGATTGTATTCTCTTTCACGAAGAGAAAAAAGCATTAAATAAAAATGAATCCCGCAGCCTGTGAGTGACAGTCTGTCTTTACACCATTAAATAATTTGCTCATCAAACCCGAGCGTCGTAATTAGCCACATTAACATTCCCCGTGGATTATTTCTCCTAATATTCTTTGGTAACGCTGTCTATAAACAGATCTGTGTGGATCCAGTGAGGCAGGTTCATCATCAACAACAACAACAAAAAATATAGACACCAATAACTAAAATTTCTGATGTTGAGCTAAATTCCAAACCAAAAAAATGAAATAAAAGCCACATGCTTTAACTCAGAGCCCATCTGCTCCGAGGCGCGTGTGAGGGTGGCACGGCGGCGGGTCAGGGGAGTGTGAAAACTGATTAATTACCCCGGATGAGCAGGACACTCCCACTCGAGAGGAGAAAATAGAGAAAAAGAAGAGTGGAGTGTAAAGCTATACCGTGAAAATTGTCAAAACTCATTTCAAATTCAAATTTCCAGTCGTAATTAACTTAATGAGGATGTTAAAAAACACGTCATTTACGAAATCGTCACCGTGACGCAGTGAAAAGAGAATCAACCAAAAGTCATACAGTCCTAAATTCCAGTTATTTCCATCATTTTTATTGCTGCTCTTTAAGAGAACTCCATTACAGCGAAACGATCATTTGTACAACCGTCGTTTGTCTATTTGCGCCCGCGTGCCGGCTGTCTCGCTGCGTCATGCGGTCCCGGAGGTCATCGACTCGCTCTGGGGGGGGGGGGGGGGGGGGGGGGTCAGCCTTTTTTTTTTTTTTAAATAGTTTACTAGCTTGAATTAAACCCTGTGCGTTTGTCGAGTTAAAGTATTAAAACCGCTAATAGTTTGCGTCAATACACACACACACAAACACACACACACTGTGAAATACACTTACAAATTAGGAGCGAACCTGTTTGACAGCTCCGCGGAACAAATGTAAAGACGAGGGGAAATTGTTTGACACACTTTCAGTAAAAAAATAAAAAAAATTGGTGGCTGTGAAGCCTCCGGAGCGAGCCGTCCTTTAGTGTGGGGGTAATGGCTCCTCGTTGTTAGGTTCAATAGAAAAAGCTATTCATACTGTTGTGTGATTGAAAAGAAAATTGAATCCTTTTGATTTTATAAATGTGTCTATTACTGCATTTGCACAGCAAATTTCAAAGGAAATTATAGAGAAAGGAGTGATTCCGCCAGAGGAGATGCCTCTATGGGATGACATTCTGAATTCCTGCCTGAACGTCGATATACTGTACTGCCGACAGACGAACTGCGACGGTTTCGAGAGTAAATAAGGCTGAAAGGCTCAAATTGCGACACCGCATATAAATATAAATAGAAAAATGTTCGTGTACGGATAGTTCCTTCTTTATATTTGCTGCGAAAAAACTTCGCCGCCGCATCGTGCACAAATTCTCCAAGGAAGAAAAACGCACAAACGTTTTTCTGTACAAAAAACACTCAGCGTCTGTGTGTGTGTGTGTGGTGTGTGTGTGTGTGTGTGTGTGTGTGTGCGCTCGAGCGGATATCAAAGGAGCCTTTTGATAGGAACAGGACTCCAGACAAAATGGCCGAGTTGTTCGTTTACAGGCGATTAAATAAACAGCAAACACGTATTCAGGGGTTTTAGAGACGGAACAAATTTGGACCGAGTGTGTGTTCTTTACAAGCTGCTGCCATCAGCGAAACCTTTTTTTTTGTTTGTTTTTGTTTTTTCACTCAAAAACACAGATGTGGGATTGTTTTTAATGATGTGATAAGGTGTTTGGATTTTAACACCGCTATTCATTTTATATCGTCCAGTTATAGTAATCGGTCTTTATGTAACGAGGGGAAAAAAACTCTTGCTGCTAACTGCAACAAATATGGCCTTCGTGGACCAAAAACTCCCATCAACCACCAGTGTGAATCAGCTAACAAGCACTAATTACACTTACCTGTGTCTAATTAAGCTAATCACACACCACCCAGCACTCACACACACTCCTAATGTTTAATTTTCTGATAAAACTCTCCAGCGCAGTTCAGCGACACACCACGATCCGAATACCGACTAGCCGCAAAAGATCGAGCGGCGCGATGACATCGATTTAAGCCACACCCATAGCAAACGCAAACAAAAGAAACCTGCAGTCAATTCTCCACTAATGCAGCTCGGCCACTGCAGCGCACCTGCGAACAAACACTAAATAACTCCTCCTTATGGGTGCCATTACTTTCGCTTTATCAGTACGAAATGATTAAGTGAAATAAAGAAGTGATTTAAAGGTGACAAAATAAAATAGCAAAAATTCTGCGATTTTATACGAGTATGCAAATTAGCAAAAAAATATTCTAGTTATAGACGGAATTTAGCGGCTAGTAAACTTGCTCACAGTAGTCACATGACTGAGCGGGAAAGCAGGAAATAAACGTTAGCGAATGTTAGCTAAACAATCACTGTGTGTAAAGTAGCAGAAAGTCACAAAATAGCTTAGCATGCAGGCACTTCTACCATTTTTTAATCTTGCAGCTGATTGGTCTAAAGTCTGTCGAACATCACATGATTCTCATCAAATCAAAATAGGTCACATAGAACGCCGCAGCGTACCACACTCACCCTGATGAGTGCATTTTAACACACACACACACACACACACACACAACACACACACACACGTACACTTGCAATAAAGCACTGAGGTTTATTTAAGGATAATTACGACGCTTAAACGCATCGGTACTAATCACAAATATTCAATTTCAACAGTCAACCTGAAACCGAACCCACCAAACCACCAGACCACCGAACCACAGAACCTCCAACTGAACCTCCAGCAGCACTAAAGGAATAAAATTAAACTTCAGATGAATGATGCTGAAGCTGAAACTAAAAGAAACAAAAAAGAAGAGAAGAGAAAAAAAGAAGAAGCAAAAAACGAAAGAAGAAAAAGAAGAAGAAAAGAAGAAGAAGACAAAGGAAGAACAAGAATAGGAAGAGGAAAAAGAAGAAGAGACGAAAAACAGTCTATAAAATGTGCGTTTTAAATAAAATTATAATAAACCCAAACATACGATTTTATATGAAATCGTTGTTAAACTTTTCCCTTATTAAACTTTCAGCGTTCCAGCTTTACAGCTCTCTCTCTCTCTCTCTCTCTCTCTCTCTCTCTCGCTCTCTTTCTTTTATCTCATTCACTCGCTCTCCCTCTCTCTCTCTCTTTCCTCTCTCTCATTCACTCACCCTCTATTTCTCTCTTTCTTTCTCTCGCTCTCTCACTCTCCCCTCCACTCAATCTCTCTCACCTTCTCCCTCTCTCTCACACACACTTTCTCTTCTCGCTCTCTCTCTCTCTCTCTCTCTCACAACACACACACACGTTCTCTTTCTCTCTCTCTCTCTCTCTCACACACACCAACACTTTCTCTTTTTCTCCGCTCTCTCTTGTCGCTCTCTTTCTCTCGTAACACTTTAGAACAAGTTTCATTCAGATTCAAGCTCTTAGTGGAGCACAAAGTTACCACAAAGCACCACACACACACACACACACACACACACACACACACACACACACACACACACACACACACACACACACACACTGCTTTACCACAAACCCATCATTTACACGCTCTCTTATATCTTACATTTTTAAAAAAAGAATGACAAATGCGAAAAAAAAAAGAAAGAGAAATTGAGCATAAGTAAAAGAAAGATATAAACAGACAGATTGAAGCATCGGAGAGACAAAGAAAGAGAGAATCCATCAAAAAAATATATAAGCGAGGAAGAGAGAGTGAAGCAATGAAGCAAAATGGAGAGAAAGATTGAAGGGAAAAGGAAAGGAAGAATGAAAGAGAGAGAGAGAGAAAGTGAAAGAGAGAGAGAGAGAGAGGAAGAAAGAGAAAGAGAGAGAGAGGAAGAGAGAGAGAGAGAATCTTTTTTCATGATTTGGTGTTTTGGTAAATTCTTTTTTGATCAAAAAAGTTAAAAATAACAATAAAATAAAATAATTAGCAAAACAAACCATCTTGAATTTGACATAAAATCGTTGGAAAACAAGGCAGAAAGAGAGAGCGAGGAAGCGAGAGAGCGAGAGAGCGAGCGGCCCTCTCTTTATTTATAACCTTCACACTCTTGCGAGTGTTCTCCTCACATCGCAGCTATTTCCTGGTTTCCAGAAGGTGAGAAAAAGATAAGTGACAACGTGGATGTTCGCTGTTCACATGAGGGGGATATGACCCACGGACGGGAGCTAATTTATTAGCATGTGATTAGCAGCGGGGTGATTGAACGAAGGTGAGGCGTGTCACGACGCTGCAGAGCAAGGGGTTCAGGAAGACGCCGGGTGTCGTCGTAGCCCACTTCTGCGAAAGAACATGCGCGTTCGTCGCGTCTATTAGCATCTGGCGCTGTCACGTAGCCGCGGCAATCTCAGACCTTTCCGCATCTCATTCTCAGCTCGTGTCACGTCTCCGGCTAGCGCTTGCTAATTCTAACACGGAGAACACTTGGGAGATGACTGGTTCTCGTCCCACATGCTTAGACAGGTCACCGAGCTGTCACATCCCCCATCAATCATAGCACAGATTCCTGTTTCTGCAAAGGGTCCAGCGAGCAGACCTTGAAATTCCACTTGTCATATTATTATTATTATTGTTATTATTATTGTTGTTTTTATTATTATTATTATTATTTATATAAAGTTAAAGAAATTTTATGATAAAAGAATTCAATTCTGTTTTGAAATTCAGCAGTACAGGATTCTCATTTTTAGATATTTCTTTCTCTGTAGAAATGTAGGCGGGGCTATTTCTCACTAACATGACATCATGTCTAACACAGAACCAATCAAAATAAAACCTTCCCGCATACATCAACTTCTAGTTACGTCAACCGCACACAAACTAGCATGATGTCTTTTCCACCGTCTCTTTCACACTACACACTCGCGCACTACACACTCGCGCACTACACACTCTCGCCACTAAACACTCACGCGCACTAAACACTGGAAAACTACACACTCTCACACTACACACTTGCGCACTACACACTCGCGCACTACACACTCTCGCACTACACACTTGTGGACTACACACTTGGGCACTAAACACTCACACACTCGCGTACTACACACTCTCGCACTTCACACTCTCGCACTCTCGCACTACACACCACGCGTACTACACCACTCTCGCAATACAAACTTGCGCACTACACACTTCGCACTATACACTCTCGCGCCAATACAAACTTTTGCACTACACAGTTTACACTACAACTCTCTCACTACACACTCGCGCCCCTACCTACACTTCGCACATACACTTGCGGCCTACACTTACACTACACACTCTCGCACTACACACACACTACAAACTCGCACTCATCGCACTACACTCGTGCACTAACACTCTCGCACTACACACTTGCTCTCGCACACACACTTGCGCACAAACTCTTAGCCTAACACACTCGCGCACTACAAACTCTCCACCACTTTACCTACATAAGTAAAATTTTGAGTGTTTAAACAGAGGAAGTGTTTGACATTGTGTGTATTTTTTCTGGTTGAATGAGTTCATCATCTTTGTGTGCAGTGTCTTGTTTCCAAAGTGTTTTTTTAACACAAGGTGTCTTTTATTTTTGTCTCTAAATATTTTTTATTTCATCAATAAAACAAAATTTTTTTAATGGTTGTTTTTTTGAATTGTGTTTTTAAAAAAAAAAGTAATATTTTAAGCTGTTTTAATAAAAACCTTGAGTGTGAAGATGTGGAACTTTTATAAATATTCACACAGTGGAGTTAAAATTGCAGGTTTTACGTCTGTAGATGGCGCTAAAGCTGAAAATCTTTTATAAAATAAAAGGAGAAGAAGAATTAGTATAGTTCTAAACTCTCGGCTACGTCCCAGCTGATTACATCATCTGATATTAACATTTTTATTCATTATAAATCCAAATTTTTATAATGAATTCAGTTTTACTGTTATGATTATTTTTCTATAATTACTTTAATTTTTCTTATATAAACTACAAAATGGAATTATAAGAATTATAGATGCGGTAATAAAGCATTTATAAACTATTAATAACTCATTAATATTACTATTATTACATATAAACTAATCCTAATGAATTTACTCAACAATCACTAATCACAGCTCACTCTCTCACACACTCTCACTCTTACACACACACACATACCCTCTCACTCTATATCTCTCTCTTTCTCTCTCTCTTAGTCTTTCTTGCTTGCTCTTCTCCCTTACTCTATCTCTCTTTCTCTCTCTCTCTCTATCCACCCCTCTGTCGCTCTTCTGAATGATTAGTATCACACATTCAGGAACCCTGGCTGTGTTGGAGAGAGTGTAAATGATGAATTGTGTAAAAGCAGTGTATGTGTGTGTGTGTGTGGTGCTTTGTGGTAACTTTGTGCTCCACTCAGAGCGTGAATCTGAATGAAACTTGTTCTCGGGTGTTACGAGCTCAAAGCGACGAGTCTTTCTGTCATTATCTGATTGCGATGTTTTGCCAGTGGAGGTCAGGAGTAAAAAATTCCCCACAACACACACATACACACACACTTCTCACCTCCGTGTCACACACACACGCTGGCACAAAGCTGAAGGTCTGTCAAACTTGATAATTACACGTTCATCACCTCCCAGTTGCGTGGTAGCGATCGGGCGGCTCGTCGCGCCGATATTAAGCGTTCCATTAAAACACACCGATTATGTTAAACGAATCAACGCCGGCGCTCCACACCTCCGCCGTGAAAACCAGGAAATATTTAGAATCTGACACTACTGTGAGGAGGGGTGTAAAAGATGGGTGTGTGGGGGGTAAGTGTGTGTGTGAGGTTGTAGTTGCAAGGTCGAATGCACAAAGAAACCCATTGTGAAAAAATATTTTTAATCAAATTCATTGAAATGTGAAAGCACCGGATTCATAGATGGGAGGAAGGGTGGGGGTGGAAAAGGGTGAGAAAAGTGGGTGAAGGGGTCAGACGAGGGGGTATATGCTGGAGTAAAGAGGGAAAGTTTTGTGTATTTTGGGGGAAACAGAGGGAGGTTAGGCATACCGACGGGTGGGCACAAAGGGGGGGTGGGCATTAGGGGGACGTATACAGAAGAAAGGGTAGGCATAAAGGGAACGGAATCAAAGGGGGGTGGGTATAAAGGAGGCAGATACAGAGGGAGGATGGGCATACATGGGGTGGAAACAGAGGGAGGGTGGGAATAAAGGTGGCAGATGCAGAAGGAAAGTAGGGCATAAGGGGGCAGATACAGATAGAAGGGTGGGCAGACAGAGTGGAAACAAAGGGGGAATGAGCATAAAAGGGGCGGATGCAGAAAGGAAGGGTGGGCATACAGGGGGTGGAAAAACAAAGGGTGGTGGGTATAAAAGGGGCAGATACAGAGGAAGGGTGGCCATACATGGGGCAAAAACAGAGGAGGGGGTGGGCATAAAGGGGCATATACAGAGGGAAGGTAGGGCATAAGGGGCGGATACAGAAGAAACGGTTGGCATACAGGGGGTGGAAACAGAGGAAGAATGGGCATAAAGGGGGTGGAAACAAAGGGGGGTGGGTATAAAAAGAAGCAGATACAGAGGGAGGGTGGGCTTACATGGGCAACAACAGAGAAGGGTGGGCATAAAGGGGGAGGGATACAAAAGGAAGGTAGGGCAGAAGGGTCCGAAAACAGAAGAAAGGGGCTGGCATATAGAGAGGCCAGAATGGGCATACAGGGGGCAGATACAGAAGATGGTGGCTAATTATTATACGTTAATTACTTAACAAGCTGTGAATGGTTTAGCACCTCGGTACCTGAGTGAGCTCTTATTCTAGTACAGTCCTCCACGTCCACTGCGCTATCTGCTAATAACTAGAATAATCAACTGCAAACTATCTGGTGCTGAAACTCTGGATTATTTACCCCACACTGTTATCGAGCTAGTTTAAAACAAGATTAAAGACCCATTTCTTTAATCCTGTTTACACATAACACACACACACACTTTCATTATCCAAATCCGTTAAAGGATTATTAGGCTGCAATAATCACATCAACCGGAACCGAGAACATCACCATTAACACACAATGTACTTGTTACATCCTAAGTCGAATGGCATCTACACCAACACACGTCCTATTTCAAGCTCACCGTCACCACCAGATCCAGTCTCTAACCAGTCCAGTTGGTGGATCAACTCAGAGACAATGAGCCCCAGTGATTTTAATCACAATAAAATCACCCAAAAAGAATTTTTCTGTATTAATATGAATATGAAAAAGTGACAGTTAAAATTAATACAAATGATAAAATAAAAAACAAAAAACTACTTTTAAAGGTGGGGCGTGACAGAGACAATGTTAACGAGGTGCCCGAGTTCGGAGTTCCTTTGCTCTGTTTCAGGACACTTTAATATTTCTAAAGAGAATTAGTAGTTTTTTTTTATAAAAACCGCAAGAAGAAATGACATTTTTATAGCGAAGAGAAGGAGTTCTCGTCAACAGCTGTCACTCGGGTCAAGCTAATTACCCGGCGGATGAAGAAACAAGGCCCAACCTTTTCGCGGCGCCCACAATCCCTCAGTGATTTTCTATAGCGACAGAATCGCTAATAAATTTAGCTACTGTAACTAGACCAGGTGGTCAATCATTGTCCCGTTTTCAAAGCCCTTGATGAGGAGCGCGTTCCAGCGGGCGAGAAAGACGCCATTGTTCTGCTTAATTACAGCGTGTCAGAGACAAGGACGCATTTGCATTTTAAACAAGCACTTAATCTGATTGGAGAACAATCCTCAGAAATTTCATTAAATATGTGAAGGGCAGCAACGTCTGGGTACGTGAGTGTGTGTGTGTGTGTGTGTGTGTTTGAAATAATAAACTCTATCCTTCATGATTTATCCAAAAACTTTAGTTAAAAAAAAAAAGAGAAAAAAAAAAAAGAAAAGACAGAAAAGCAGAAAAAAAAGAAAGAAAGGACAGGAAAAAGGAAGAATGAGAATAAAAGTGACGGGAAAAAGAGGGAGAGAAAAAAAAAGTTAACAAGAAACCCAGAAAATTGTTAAAAATAAATGTATTAAAATTAATTTTTATAACAATAAAAAAAAAAAAAAAAATAAAACTTCATTTAAGTTCCTACATTTACCAAAAGCCAAAAAATTAGAATTTTAAAATGAATTTTTAAATAAAAGGCAGTTTTAATTGGTTTGTAAATATATAAATTAAAGATAAAGTAAACGAATGAATGAATGAAGGAAAGAATTAAAGAAAAAAAAAAATATAAAACGTTGAAACATGGAAGAAAATAAATAAATGACTGAAAGATAAAAATGACCTTAAAATGAACCCTTTTTTTTGAAGTACTAATAGAATTTGATATGGAATAAATGAAGTAAGTAAACATTATATCAATTATATCAGAGCAACACGGCAGTAAACAAGAAGCAAATAATAAAAGGCAATAAAAAAACAAACAACAACGACAATAAATGAATAAAATAAATAAAGATCGGATACAGAAAAACTAAGAAAAATAATTACTTAAAAATATATATAAATGAATAAAATAATAAATAAAAATGTTGGTAGTTAATGAAGGCAATTAAACAGTAAAGGTCGTTTAAATAAACAAATAATTAATTAGTTAATGAAAAGCTGTAAGAGAAAGAAAGAAGAAAAAGTGGTTTAAAATAAATAAATTAAGGAGCAAAATATTAAAATAAAAAATTATAAAAAAAAAAACCTTTTTAAAACTTCTTATTTAAAATCATTTTTTATTTCTCTCTCTCCTCTCTCTCTCTATCACACTCTCTCCTGTTCTTTCTATACTCTCCACTCGATCACTATCTTCCCTCACTCTACCTCGCTTATCATTCTCACTCTCTACTACTTCTCTCTCTCTCTTTCTTTCTTTCTTTCTTTCTCATTCTCTCTGTCTTCTCTCTTTCACTCTCTGACTCTATCTATATATCTTTCTTCTCTAGTTTACTTTCTTTTATTTATTTCTATTTCTTTCTCTGGAATTTCCTGTGTATATGTGTCTTTTTATCTTTATTTCTTCTCTGTCTCTCTGTTTCTATTTATCTTGTCTCTTCTGTTTCTTTCTTTCTCTTCTCTCTCTGTGTCTTTCTTTCTTTCTTTCTTTCTTTCTCGATATGTCTGTGTCTTACTTTCTTTCTTCTTTTTGTCTCTCTCTCTTTCTTTTCTTTCTGTCTTTCTTTCTCTGTCGTCTGTGTCTTTTTTTTCTCGTTCTTTCTCTGTATTTCTTCCTTCTTTCGTTATTTTTTTTCTTTCTTTCTTTCCTCTGTCTTCTCTCTTTCTTTCTTTCGTTCTCTGTCTCTCTCTCTCTCCTTCTTTCTTCTCTCTCTCTTTCTTTCTTCTTTCTTCTTATTTTCTCTTCTTTCTCTTCTTTCTTTTCTTCTCTGTCTCTCTTATTCTTTCTTCTTGTTCTCTGTCTGTCTCTCTCTCTCTTTTGATTCTTTCCCTTTTCCCGGTTTGTGTAGTTTAAGTTTGTGTTCATTTACACGCAGCAGAAAAGAGAAATGAAATAAAATGAGTCAGAAAGCGATGACTCCTCACTTCTCGTTTCCTGCTTCGATTTGAAGTGGGACTCGTCCCACCCGTCTCGCTCCTCTCTTCTTCTCTCTCTCTCTCTCTCTCTCTCTCTTTATCTAGGATTGCACTTATTCACAGGCCGCTGCAAGAAAAAGGAAACATCTGCTCCGACTCTCTTCCCGATCTGTCGAGTGATGTTTTGCGATATAGCGGTTAATTTTTAATGTCGATTCCGTTCCTCCTTCAAAACACTAGAAGTTCAGATGGAGGAGCGTCTTTAATAACGACTAACAACATCTAATAGACGAGGGAAAGAAAACATGGAGGAGGAATGAAAACGGAATAAACAGAGATACGCAAAACAAACCCGAGAGTAAACACCCCAACGGAGAAAAGGCACAATGTCGGTATTTTATCTTACTGTTTAGAGAGAGGGTGGGGAGAGAGTGTGAGGCAGATAGGGTTAGGAGAAAAGGGGGAAAGAGAGAGAGAGAGAGAGAGAGAGAGCGCGAGAGAGAGACAAATAGAGAAAGTGAGACAGATAAAGAGAGAGAAAATGAGACAGACAAAGAGAGAGTGAGACATACAGAAAGAGAGTGAGAGACAGCGGAAGAATGAGAGTTTGTGAAGAAGATCGAGAAATAAAGAGAGAGAGTGAGAGAGAATGAGAGAGAGAGAGAGAAAGAAAGAAAGAGACATTGAGAGAGTGAGAGGGAGAAAGTGAAAGAGAGAGGAAAGAGATAGAGAGAAAGACATTAGGGAGAGTGAGACAGTAAGAGAAAAAGAGTATGGCAGATAGAAAGAGAGAGAGTGAGACAGAGAGAGAGAGAGAGGAAAATGAGACAGACAAGAGAGAGAGTGAGGACATACAGAAAGAGAGACAGAGGAAGAATAAGAGTTTGTGAAGAAGATAGAGAAATAAAGAGAGAGAGAGATGAGAGAACGAGAGAGAGAGAGAGAGTAGAGGGAGAGAGAGAAAGAGACAGATTGAGAGAGTGAGACAGATAGGGAGAAAGTGAAAGAGAGAGAAAGAGATAGAGAGAAAGACTTTTAGGGAAAGTGAGACAGTAAAGAGAGAGAGTATGACAGAAAGAAAGAGAGAGAGTGAGACAGATAGAGAGAGAGAGTGAGACAGAGAGAGAGACAGATAGAGAGAGAGAGTGAGACAGATAGTGCACCTGCATAACAAAAGCTGCTTTTCCTCAAATTACACTGAAACACTGAAGAGGTTTCCCGCTATTGTCACCAGACTGTTCTTCCTTTTCCACTGCTAATCACACACACACGGACACACACACACACACACACACACACACACACACACACACACACACAACACACTACAAACTAAGTTGTAACGCACCTGCAGCTGCTCATTCACAGCAGCAGGCGGTCTCTGGAGTTCGTCCAGAACTCATCGCAGCGCCGCCGCCTATCGATCTGCATCAGTGTAATTATTAGTGACGAGAGCGCATTGTTTCTGCCCCGTTCCTCTTCCTCACTCAGTCGCGCTCACACTCCATGACAAGCCACACACCCTAATATTTACACACCTTCCCAAAAACATCACGGACAACCGCAATGCTTCGTTAGCGACTTCCAAACGAAGGTCACACACACACACACACACAAAACCTCATCGCTAACATTTAGCCAAGTAACATTAAAGGTTGCCATGGTAACATTATACTAAATAAACGAGCAAGAAAATGCGATTAACCAACCAACTACACTAAACCTTCGAACATTCGCGAGGTTAGATCCAGGAACCCGTCACAGTTCAGGAGGAGGAAAACGCGAATGTTTGGTACGAGTCACTAAATATGCTAATAAAATACTTTACTCATACACTAGTAACATTACGTACACAAAGCATCTAACCCTAACCCGAACCCTAACCCTAACCCTAACCCAAGGAAAGCTGGTACCCTGCTGTGTGATTGGCTACTTCCAAACCCGATTCAGTCTGCATTCGCTATGAACACATTACATTAACATTTATCTACAATTACATTTATTCATATCTTCCAAAACCTGATTATCTCTAATTCAGGAACACAGGGATCTGCTGGAGTCTAACCCAGCCATCTATGAAAGGGTGAAAGACAGGAGGGGGGACACCCTGGACAGGTCACCAGTCCATCACAGGGCCACACACACACTCACACTCACTCCTATGAACAATTTAGAATCACCAATCAATCTAACCATACAATTTTTTTGGACTGTAGGAGGAAACCGGAGAACCCGGAGTAAACCCACAAGCAATCACAGGGAGAACATACAGAACTCCACACAGAAAGACCCCTGCAGGGGAATCGAACCCAGAACCTTCTTACTGTGATGGAACGACTACAGAATAGTTAGTTAACTACGGTATTTTCTATTAGTTATGTAATTATTAGCGTTCCAAAGGGAAGAAACTTTGCGAATGGGTCTCGCGTCTTGTAAGGTAACAAGTTACTTTACAAAAAAGGAACGTTTCCATCGGAAAGCGAAATTTTTCAAAGGAATTTCCTAACTGAATTGTATGTCTCCCCCAAAAAAACTTTTTACATTTACATCGTTTGGCAGACGCCCTTATCCAGAGAGCGACTTACAATATTCCTTGTTATAACAACTGAGCAAATTGGGGGTTAAGGGCCTTGCTCGGGGTCAGCGGTGGTGGCTGCCGGAGCCGGGAATCGAGCCCACAACCTTCGGGTTGGTAATTCCAACACCTTAACTGAGCCACCACTTCCCCACTTTCTTACCGATTTTACACTTAAAAGCATGAAAACTTATAAATAACTTCGAAAATTAAACAAACACTTCTGCAGGGTTTTTCGAGGATTTCGCAAATTTTGCAAATCTGTAAAAAAAATCCCAAATGCTAATTTCTGTGAATGTGCATCTGTGAATGCATGAGGTATCACTGTATCTACAGTAGCTTACATAAGGTCATAAAAGGGGCAGTTCTGAATTTGCATATCTATAAATATTGGAACTTTTATTAAGAATTAAAGTAATAAGCTGAAAAGAAATTTTCCCTAGTGGACAACATAAGTATTACAGTCTTTATCTTTAAATCCGATCCATGACAGATCTGAATCTTGATGACAGATTAAATTAAAAATCACTCATTTACAACATTCTTTAAAAGTCGACTTTAACATAAAGATTTGTGATATTTTAGCTAACAGTAATGTTACATCATCACCATCGGATAGTTACAGTCCTGCTTTACTAACAGATTCAGTTTTCAGTTAGTTTGAAGCTAAATTTTGAACCGTCATTGTTAGTAATTAAAAGTAAATTAAAAGAGAAAGTATTTTCTTTCTTTGGCGCTTCGTGGGAATCCGACTCGACAGCCATGAATAAAGAGCGAAAAGTCAAAGTGTTGCAGCGAAGCCAAGATTCTTCACCGAGCCCAGAGTCGCTGTTCGTCTCTCTTTAAAGGGCATGAGAAAGTTTTTTTAGCCGTTTATCATGGCCGCCGCTTAGACCAGGCTGTAGGTTCTAGAGGTTAGAGTGGGTTTGGGTTAGGGGAGGGGGAGTGGGGGGGGGTCTGCGAGAGCGTACTGAGCTGTTTGTAATGAGTGACTCTGTGAGAACGCCGAGCGTCGCAGCTTCCCAGTGTGAGAGTCGAGCAGCGTCTCTGAGTGGCCACGCCCTGCACTCGGGGCTCCTCTCGGACGTTCCTTCAGACCCGACGCTTAGGAATGCGTGGGACTGTTTATGTTGGAGCGTCAACGCGTGTGGTCTTGATCCTGTTCCTTATAACAGCACAACACTCGACCTTATACGCTGAAACAAAACGTTGCTTCTTCCAAACTCTGCATCTGGCCAATCAGAAACCTCGGTACTGTTCAGACACCTTTAAAAAGACACGGTATAATTGTTACATAAAAATGTTTTACACTTCCTGTTGTCAAATCCTTAAACCTTATTAGCTCCAAATCGTAATGCAATTATTTTTCTATTATCTTTATTTTATTTATAATATTATTATGACTGTAACTATTTTGTAAACTATTATATTTATTTCATGCAATTTTTATGGTATTATTGAAGTTTTTTATTTCCTTTATTTTCTCGGATTTAAATTCTATTTTATTTGATCTATTTAGAAAAGTAAGTTTTGTATTTGATTCTCTTTTTAATCTGTTTTTAATTTTAATTTTAATTTATTCTGTTTTATTTTTTATTATTTTATTCAATGTATTATTATATGATTTTTATTTTGTAATGGATATCAGAAAGTTTCGGGACATGCCAACAGATGGCAGAACAAGGCTGCACTCACAGTCACAGCTTTGTATGCAGCTCAGTGGTGGTCAGTCTGGGGGTCAGTCAGTGGTTCTATGCTGTTCTAAACACTGTCAGAATCACTGACCTACATTTACAACCTAAATTCTAATATTAGTTCCATTAAACGGTATTAATTTATTCCAGCAGTTTATTCTCTTCATTTCGTAGTGTTTCTCTCGCTGCACTGCTTCCAGTACGTGGATGTGGATTCGATTTTTTGTCCAATCAGATTTCAGTTTTTATGTGCTGCCATGTTAATCTAATCTGCCTTCAGAATCAGTAGCGCCGCCCGTGGAACTTACACTATAATAGCAGTGGCAGATTGATCATTGGCTAATATTATTAAACACTGTTTCTGCAACCAATCAGATTCTTAAACCCGCCTCCCGAAGCCTGTTAGCTGGCGTACAATGACGTCAGCATTTTTCCGACCTCTCATTGGCAGAATAAAACTGTTTCAGCTCAGTTTAGAATCAGAAAGAATCAGAATCAGAAAGTAGGTTTGCACTTACGAGGAATTTTTGTTTTGGTGACAGAAGCTTCCAGTTGCGCATTTTTAAGTAAGATAGAAATAAAAAAGTATGAATAAAAAATAGAGTAAAAGTTAATTGCACAAAAAAATAAATAGACTATAATAACAGCCTTATTCTGCCATCTGTTGTTGTGTCTCGAAACTTTTTGATATCCACTCGTATTATTGAAGAAATGATTGTTTTTCCTCGCAGCTGCTCTAACTGTATTGCATTTATTTCTCCCTCGATTTTTCTATTTTATTTTGTTTTATTTGTAAATTAAAACCAATTTTAGTCATTGATTGCATCGAAAATTCAATTTTCGAATCGAATTAAAAATTTTTAAGCATTAATACATATTAAAAAACATTAGGGGAAGTTTTTTTATAAAGAATAAAGAATAAAAAAAAGAAGGAAAAAAAAAACGGCGTGGCAGCAGTGCTTTCAGAAACGGAACACTATAAATTGAAAGCGTGTATAGAAACCGCAGTGTGTGTAAGTGTGTGTAGCTTCAGGGCCACAAAAGCGAGCTGATAGAGAGACTATGGGATGTGAAGAGGGCGGCTGTGGGGTCTAAGGTCATGTCCCTGGGCAAACTTCTGTTGAAGAGAAAGCGACAGCTTTATTCGTGTCAACAAACAGTGCAGCAATCTCCCAGAGAAATGGGCTTTGTGTCTGCGGTGGTCCCGGCGGCGGGTCTTACAGCGCTCGCCAACACGTCTCTCCGACGGAAAAAAGCAAAGTGTGTAAAGAAAAAAAGCACTCAAAAGCACAAGCTAGGCCAAACCCCAAGCACCCCGTCCACCTACCCATCAACCTCCATGGCCTCTGCCTCCGAAGCTGTTGTTTTTGGCTGGACACAAACTCAAAGTTAACGCCTAGAAAAAAAAAGTCTAGATTATAGAAAAGGTGCTGCTGCCAGGAAGGTAAAGTCTGTTCTGATGAGGAGGAGGAGCAGATCGGGGGACCAGACCAGACCAGACGGCCTGCAGGGATACAAAGAAAGCACTGTTTCCAAACCAAATCAAAAAAACTCAAAGCCGTATGAAGCCGACATTGTGCTCAGCATAAACCCGCTACACACCTACCCATGGACCTGTTTTTTATTTGGGCGGAAAAAAAAATCTATCCGTATCCATCGACCCAGAAATGAAGTCTGTGCGGAAAATCAAAGAAAAAAAAAAGCGAGAATAAAATGAGTGAAGTAAACGTTTCATTTTTGTCCTCTAGAATTCTGCCGATGCAGCAGCACCGCGGTACGTTTACCTGCCGTGAGGGAGAACCTCCCTGATTGGCACAAACCCTCATCAAAGCGATCCTGATAGAACTACGGGACATGGGTCACGACGCAGTGGCTGCGAGAATTGAACAAAATCCCTGCTGTGACAATAGAAACGGAAAAATAGATGCAGCGATTACGGAAAAAAAATCTGCTGTTCTGGATTTCAGTTTTTCGTTTGGGGAATTTAATACCAAAACACCAAAGCACTGGAAAGTTTTTTGTAAAATGTCACCTCAAACCTAGGAGCAGCAAGCTGGGGGCTAGAAGCTGGGACCAAGGGCCTTGCTCAGGGACCCGATGATGGTAAACTTGGCAGTTTCAAGGATTAAACCCAGGACCTTAAAAGGTTGGGGTGAGCGCCTCAAGACGAAGTCAGAAAAAACCTTGAGGGGAACTAGACTCAAGAGGGAACCCGTCCTCATTTATGTGCAAGTTTTTTGTTAATTACAGCATATTGTAATGATCAAATGTTATGTAAATTGTAGCCTTGAGTCAGTGGAGCAGAGTTAGTCCCAGTCCATCCTCTGAAGCTCCTCGAATTCAAGGAAAGGGGCAGGAAAACTGGTCACCGGTACCTCAAGGGGCAAGTTACCCCCCCCCCCCCCCCAAAGAGAGAGCGCCAGAGAGAGAAAGAGAAGAATTATTAGGTGTATTGTTGTGAAAAAGTTAGGACATATTGTGTAGTTGGGGTCTCCGGCAAGACTAGCTATGGCTAGCTAACCAATGATTGAAATAACAGCGTTAATAAACACTGTTCCTTTTTTAGTAACGAGTAATCAAACGAACCAATTAAACTGTTCCCCCGTTACAACGCTGTTACCGTTACTACCAATAAAATGCGATGAGCAATTGTTGGTTAAAGGCCTTGCCCAGGGGCCCAGCATTGGGAACTCCAAACACTGATATTCCAAGTACCAGCCCAACACTTTGACCACTGTGCTAAATTGATCAAACACAATAAGAGATAAAAAGTGGGTCCTGTATGACAGATGAGAACGCGTTCCAGCTGTGAGAACGAGACAGAAAAAGGAGAAGAAGAAGATAGAGTGACAGACTCATCAGTGGCTTTCAGGTTGAGATGTCTCTCCGTTACTCGTTTTTTATCCGACTTCTCCGGATCCTCCTACCACTTCAAACCTGCTGCTGCCGTCGCCGCCGAAGGTGCGCCAAGTGGTTTTCGGTTCCAAATTACAGACCTCGTTCTGCTTCGCTCGTCAGCGAAGGGAGTGCGGCGACTCTTTATGGCGGGCTCGACTTAGAGGGATATCGAGTACTCACACACACACACACACACACACACACACGCTCCCTTAAATACATCCAAAAAAAAAAACATCTCCAGAAACCTCTGGCTTTACTCTTTACCACACACTTATTTAAGAATTCTGGACTCTGATTGGTCAGAAGTTGTTGATGAAATTTGTTTTAGGTATACAAAATGGCTCGACTGATTAATCAGTTTTATCTTTATTTTAACTGATATTTAACTAATTTATTATTGGATATCGGTTTTGTAATATCAGATACACTGATATTTTGTGGACGTTTCTAAAGTTTTTTGATAGGCTGTATTTAAAGACCTGTTTAATTTAGATCGTTTAGCACATGTTATTTGTTAAAATTAGTTTTTAAATATTGTTTGTTTAGTTTGTTGTTAAAATCATTTTATGCTTTTTATTTGTTACCTGTTTGTTTAATACGTATAAAATTTTCCGAGTTCTGGACTTGATAAATTCTTTATAAATCGCCGCTTGTCTACACATCCCCACTTTATAATGTGTGTTTAAGAGTTTGTGGAAGTTGTTTAAAGTTTGTGGTGATTTTAGGTTTACTGAGATTTTAAGTTTCATTAAGCGGATTTAATTTTACAAAACCAATATTAGCTAATTAATAAAGGTTAAAATATCGGAAAAAATATCGAAAAAAAAACGATTATCGGTCAATTTTTAATTACAACAAATGCATTAATACACTGCCAGAGCTTCTGTTTTCAAAAGATTTTTTGGAGGTCCAGCAGTGGCAGTAGCTAACAGGGATTTAATCCTACGATCTTTCTAATTCACACACTGATACCTTGACCCCCGAGCTACCACTTACTATCATCCACACCTTCACCTCTAAACCAGTGCAAAACCTTTTAAAAGCTAATATCTAAATCGAGAACGGCAGTTTAAAGATGAAACACGTTTCAACCAGGAAGTGAGTAACGTCCTGATGCAGCATGTGAAGAACCTTTAGCGAGTGTTTTGCGTTGAACCCTACAGGACCAGAACCTGTTAGGTAAATAAGGACGTATTATGAGTGAAACCTTCAACATTTAGAAGCTTCCTGATCTTCTGTGAAGTGATGGAATTTATAGATCAATACAACTAAGAACAACAATCATGTTTCTTCTTGCCCAAACCATTTTCTCTCTCTCTCTCTCTCTCTCTCTCTCTCTCTCTCGTTTCTGCGATCTGTCTGTCTCTTTAATGAACTCTAATGAATCACATGACTTTATGATGGTAAACATGGTGGTCAGCAGATTTAAGAAGCACTCCTGTTCCTTACCGAGCTTGAGAACCCATACACTTCATAAAGTGTGTGTAAGAGTGTGTGTGTAAGAGTAGCCTGCTGTAGTTTATAGATGCCGTAAATCAGACACTAGTCACTGAGGTCGTGGGCCGATTAGCTTTAGAATCAATTTGTCAGAGGAACATAGAGCTCATAAAGTAGTGGTTCTCGTGGGTTGTTGGGTTGGTGGTCACAGGTGGTTGGGAGGATGGGGGGTTGTTTCCAGCAAAAAACTGGATACTGTAAGTTCCAAATTAATACAAAGTATTGAAATCGGCTCTAGAGGACATAAGAATGTAAAAAGAATCAAGAATCAATCCCACTGATTGGCTAACAAGGCGCAGAGTTCTCGTCCCAAATCTCATCATATTCATTCTGAACAGTATCGAATATTATTTAAGGGCGAATAAAATGTGAATGCTTGTAGAACAATCTACAGCCTGCATTAAGTGAGCTAAACTAAAGGTCAGGGGTCCCCAAACTATAGCCTGCAGTCCAGATACCACCCACCGCAACATTTTGACTGGCACTGTGTCTGATTCCAGAGTCAGCGACTTCCAGGTTTCCTGGATCAGCACAGAGAGGATAAGTCCCAGGAGCAGTTTCCCAGTGATGACCTTGTCTTCTAGATGGCCATCCAGACAAGATCACGGAAACAGAAAAGAACTGACCCCCCAACTGGAAGGTTTGCCAGTGGCAGCTTGGTGGTGCTGGGAATCGAACCCGGATCCTACAATTAGCGGTCCAACAACTTAACAACTGAGCTAGCATGTCCCTCAAGACAAGATAAACAATATAACTTCACTTGACTTAATGCTAACAAACAAGCGACTTACCACAGTGGTACAGGAAATAATCTACAATCCAAGACCAAAGACCAAAGAGGGACACATGACCAACACAAACCAATCACCAGACAGAACCTAAAACCAATTGAAACAGGACAAATGGACAAGGGGATCACATGACAGGAACACATACGGCCACATGACACGGACTAAACAAACTCAGAACATGTTTCTAAAACTGGATGAGTGATTATTTTTTGTTGTATTTTAATATTCTATATATTTATTTATTCATTCATTCATTTATCTTCTATACCCGCTTATTCCCTAATTCGGGGTCACGGGGATCTGCTGGAGTCTATCCCAGCCATCTCTGAAAGGGTGACAGGCAGGAGGGGGACACCCTGGACAGGTCGCCAGTCCATCACAGGGACACACACATACACACTCACTCCTATGGGCAATTTAGAATAAACCAATCAATCTAACATACATGTTTTTGGACTGTAGGAGGAAACCAGAGAACCCAGGGTAAACCCACACAAGCACGGGGAGTACATGTAAACTCCACACAGAAAGACCCCCGCAGGAGAATCGAACCCGGGACCTTCTTGCAATGAGGCAACAGTGCTAACCACGTAGCCACCGTGCTGCCTATATATTTATTTCTATATATTTATGTGTACTTATAAAATAAATCAACTAATCTAACATTAAATACATTCACAATCCTCATCAAATCTCCACAATAATACTGGGAGTCACTCCGGAACATGTGATTTCTCACAGAGAACGTTTGGGGATCCCTGAAGTAAAGTATCATTTCTATAAGTTAAATCAGTGTATTAGTGGTGGAACTGTAAGCAGGGCGCTAAGTGAGAAGAGGGGGAAAGTTAGGCCCATTCTGAGGGCCCATGGACTTTGAGGGCCCCTAGTGATCTGTTCTACTAGTAATTACAGACTGTTAGGGTACTGTAAGTCCTGACTGACTCAACCCTTAACACTCAACTGGAACCCCAAACAGAACCCCAAACCTTCTCACCTCAACATTGGTGTCTGATCTCACTATTCACTAGAAGTAAATGATCAAATCCACACAGTCAGATCATCCAATCTAGTGAAAAACCTGCACAGAAGAACGGAGATGATTAAAATAGGAAGAGTGAGACTAACATCTGCAATACTTTTGATAATATAGTCTTTATTGTGAAATCAAGATTTGATCCACAGACCTTCCTGGACCTTCCAGGACCTGGCTGATTAATCCGGATAAAATGAATTAAAGAAACACTTTTTTCCCCCCTATCTTGAATGACCCAATTGACCCGCATGCCGAACCCACAAAGACCCGAACGTAGCTAAACCTTCGTTTTGCATGAAGCTTCTTTGGAAATCAACTTCAAATAAAAATCACTTCAAACGCCGGAGAACCAGTGAGACTTTGATCCAGAGTAGAGAACAAGATGGAGTTATGCCACATTAACATTAAAATAAAATAAAATAAAAGACAAGCGAACCAGAGAAGAACTCATCCAGAAGTCAGGATGAACCTCATTAAAGCACAATGTGCGTCTTTAGAAGTCAAACAATCGATCGCGAGGCGAGACGGAACAAGCGGACCGGAGACTCTGCATTAAATCATGTATTTATTTCTTTGTCCAGATCTGTGGGAACGGCAGCACAGGAAAAATGATGAGTTGCAGGCCAGAAGTTTGAACTTTTTGACAAACTGGTGGTGACACAATGAACTCGCTGACGTCCTGGTCACAGATCAGGAGATAAACGACCCCGAAGGGACATTTTAAACGACTGGGTTTATTGATCTGGGCTGTTTTAGCGTCGGACCTCGTGTGTGTGTGATGTAGCGCACAGAACTGCTGAAAATTGACTGGTCTTGTTTTAGTTGTAGATTTCGGCTATAAAAATCTAAAATTAGAGGTTAAAAATTGATCTTAAAAAAAAAATCAGAAAAAATTCCATGAGACACTATTTGCTTTTCTAACTTTTAGTGAAAATGACTGGATCTGAGCGACCCTTTCCTCATCTTCTGCTTTAGTTTGGACCACATGGATCGCTGAGATATGTAAAGACTTTGCGGTAAATTTGTAGCCATCATGTCCAAAAAAAAGAGCCAATTAGCGCTCTTCCTCAAAACACATGCTTTTTAAACGTTTATGGATCTACATACACACTCGTCTGTCAACCAAAGATAATATAACAGTGCAATAGTACAACTAACTATTAATTTGCAATATATATTCAACTTATTGTTAACATGCTAATCAGAGTTAGCCTTGGGTTAGGAAAGGGTTAAAAAAAAGCTTTTGCTTTTGGCAGACATTGGTGGTGCTGAGGTTTAAAACCCAGATCCCAGAACCCAGAACTCGTTATCTTGGAGTTTTTCCTTCAGCGGTGACCTCTAAGTTGCTAATAAATTATAAAACACGACAGCAAACAGGGAAACAAGACCAACTAAGGAAACAGAGAAACAAGTAGCAAATCAGGTAACGCAAAGTAAATAAAACACAACAACAAACAGAAAATCTCTAAAAACTGTTGTTTTTTCCCCAATTTGCTGCTGTTTTCCTTATTTGGCAACTTTTTTTTAAATTAGCTATCGAGGTACTAAATCTGCCGTCGAGTCACCGTATTTGTTTTTTTTGCATTTTATTAACGAAGAAGCAAGTAGAAAAACATGACAGCAAATCAGGTAACACATCAATGAATTTGGAACCGCAAGAGAGCAAATAAGGAAAAATGATGACAAATAGGGAAAAGATGGAAAAGGTGGCAGCAGATCTGGTAACACGGCGGCAAATCCGGAATCACAACCAAAAACTTATAAAAGTCACAGCAAATATAGGAAAAAGGAAGCAAATAGGGCAACATGACAGCAGATTTGGTAGCCTGACAACAGATTTGGAAAGACATCAGCAAATAGGGAAGCACAACAGCAGATCAGGTAACATGACAGTCATTGATAAAAAGTTACTGACGATTTTATATGGATGTCAAAGTAAATAAACACAACAACAAACAGAAAAATATTTGTTTTCATTTTACTGCATCGACCATATAAGGTCATAATGACCATAAAATCTTCTTGACCTTTTTGTTTACTTGCTGATTCCCTACATCATGAATCGCTTTTTTTTTTTTTTTTTTTAACTTTTCCCTGTTTCTAATTTTCGGTAATAATGACTGGAATACGCTCGTGTTCTGCCGGACTGGAATTAAGAAATAATTTAGAGATGAAGAATTTTTTTTATTTTTTTTTATTAGAATTCGATGAATTAATGATGAGCTGCTGAATTTTTACTGTAGTGACCTACTTTCCATCTTCACACCTGATTCAGATTCATCCGCTAACGACTTCATGTCACTGCGAGCTTCTTCAACACACTTCTCCATCACTAGTGTGGGCGCTATCGGGTGGAGGGGACGGGGGTGGTGGGTGACACAGTCTGTAAACTACAGGAGCAGTTCTTCTGCATATAAAACGTTCATGAATAAGACAAGACAAAAGAGAGAGCAGAGATTAGAATAGAGAAAAGGAGAGAGAGAGCGAGAGAGTCGAGAGAGCGAGAGAGAGAGAGAAAAGAGAGAGAAAGAGAAAGAAAGAGATAAGGCGAGAGAGTGAGCGAGAGAGATGAAGATAGAGAGTTAGAAGACGAGATTAGAGAAAGATAGATAAAGAGAGAAAAGTGATTAGAATGAGCGAAGAGAGAGAAGAGAAAAGAGAGAAAGAGCGATAGAGACAGAGAGAGCAGAGAGAAAGAGAGAGATTAAGATAGAGGCTAGAGCGGAGAGATGAGAGAGTAGGGCAAGAGAATAGAGAGCAAAAGATAAGAAAAGAAAAGAGAGGAAGAGAGAGATTAGAAAGAAAGAAAGAGTAGACAGAAAGAGGAGAGACGGGGGAGAGAGATGAAAGAGAGAGAAAGAGATCAGAAAAACGGCGGAGAAGAGAAGAGAATGAGAAAAAGAGAGAGAGAGAGAAGGGAGAGATTAGAGAGAAAGAGAAGGAGAAGAAGCGAGAGACAGAGAATAGATAGAGACGATAGAAAGATAAGGGAGAGGAGAAAGATAAGAGAGTTAGAGAGAAAAAAGATTAAAAGAGAATAGAGAGAAGAGAGGATAAGAGGAGTGAGCGATAGAGAAGAGAAAAGAGAGAGAGATTAGAATAAGGGAGAGAGTGAGCGAGTAGAGACGAGAAAGCGAGAGAGAGAGGAAATGAGCTGAAAGCAGAGAGGAGAGGAGACGAAGGAGAGAAAAGAGGAGAGAGAGAGGAGAGAGAGAGAAAGAGAGAGAGAAAGAGAGAAAAAGAATAGAGGAGAGAGTGAGCAAGTGAGAGAGAAAGAGAGATTAGAGTAAAAGAGAGAGAGTTTAGAATAAGGAGAGAGAGAGAGAGAGAGAGAGAGAGAGAAGAATAAAGGAGAGAAAGAGAGATTAGAATAAGGAGACAGAGGAAGTGAGAGAGAAAGAGAAAAGAGAAAGAGAGATTAGAGTAAAAGAGAGAAAGAGATTAGAATAAGAAGAGAAAGAAGAGAGAAAGAGGGAGGCAGAGTGTGCTTCTAGAACGAAAGGATGAACATCACAATCCATCAGTGAGACACATAGACACAAATGTCTGTCCATCACACTACTCTGTGTGCGAGTTGAATTGGTGGTGTGTGTGTGTGTGTGTGTGTGTGTGCGTGTGATCTCAGAGAGACAGATTAAAAACAAACTGCAGTGGAAACCACCATAATGCAACATGTTTAGCCTTGACAAACTTTTTACTCTTTAAAATCCAAATGTCCCACTGGTGGTATGGTGGACCGCTCAGCAGTGGAAGCTTGGTGGTGCTGTGAATTGAACCCACAATCAGCACTCCAACACCTTAAACACTGAGCTACTAGTTCCTCTTTTTCATTCTCTTTTTCCATCTCTGTCTCTCATCCCGTCTCAGTGTGTCTTCCTTAAACACAAACGTTTTTTTGGACGTCTCTGTAGGTTGTATCATTTTAGTCTTCTTTCACTGGAACTAAGAGACGCAAACCCTGTGGACGAAAATCCCCTGATCTCCATGGAGTCTGTTTATGCTGGGTTCTGATTGGTGTAGAAGAACCCTCATGTCCTGTACCGAGTCCTGATTCAGACTCAACCCTTAACACTGAACACTTTTGGGATGAACTGGGACCCCGACACAGTCACATGATCCAATCTAGTGGAAAAGCGACTATAACAGTGAAAGAGAGTGAATCGAACAGATGAGTGGGTGGTCAGGGTGCGCATACTTTTGGCCGTGTAGTGGGAAAAATAAACAGCCTTTCGGGTCCTGAGACTTTAAGTGAGTGACCGCTAATAAAACACACTGCGCTAAGGAAAACCTTTACATGAATATTAACCATATTAAAGACATGACGACAGATGCCAAAGATCCTTCACACACACACACACACCAGAAATCTGTGTAACCACAAACCCTTACAGTAGAGTCACATAAAATTCACCTATCAATACTCATTTATTTATTGATAGATTGATTGATTTTTTTTTTATACGATTCATTTTTACATTTGATTCTTTCACGATATTCAGTTATTTTTAATTAATTAAAAATATAAAAAACTAAAATAAACATCATTAATTTATTCATGACAGGATTTCTTGACCATTTATTTAGTTAATGAAGTGATTCTTTTAAATTCTCATTCCTTTGGACATTTGATTCTTCTAAATGATTCACTTGAATCATTTACCTTCACAGGTGATTTAAAATATATATTTAAAGTTGTGTTTTTCTTACATGCAATTGATTGACATTTTTCCCTACACATGTCAAACTGTGTGAAAACTACATGAGTCGTACGAACTCTTTTTAAACGATTCTTTTGTATTTCGAATCTTTTTGTGTTTTCCACAGTGCATTTCTGTCTTTCTTTGCTCTCCAGCAGCTCCTCTGTGGTTCCTCACCCACACTGGAAGATCAGCTGGAGGAAGTCGTGCCCCACTCCGAGTTTCCTCTCAACTGATTAAGATAAACTGTTTTTCAGTCATGGTTTCTCTCATCCAATCAATTAAAGTAATCAATTAAAGGCCCGCCAACGGAGACTTTCTGTAATTAAGGGTTGTATAAACACAGACTTCTGATGGAGAACCAGGAAACCACTGCCATAAAAAAAGCTGGAAAATCTCAGGATTTCACACCAAGCGAACAACAGGAAGAGTAAATAGAAACCCATACTGGAAAGTGTGAAAACACTGCTGCAAACGGAGAAATGACAGCAAATAGGGTAACATAGCAGCAAATAGGGTAACACAGCAGCAAATAGGGTAACACAGCAGCAAATAGGGCACCATGGCAGCAAATAGGGCACCATGGCAGCAAATAGGGAACCACGACAGCAAAAATAGGGAACCACGACAGCAAATAGGAAACCCGACAGCAAATAGGAAACCTGACAGCAAATAGGGCAACATGACATCAAATAGGACAACACGACAGCAAATAGGAAAACCGACAGCAAGTAGAGCAACACGGAATCAAACAGGGCAACATCATAGCAAACAGGGCAACACGACATCACATAGGGCAACACGACAGCAAATATGAAACCATGACAGCAAACAGGGCAACATGACAGCAAATAGGGAACCCGGCAGCAAATAGGGAAACACAGAAGCAAACAGGAAACCAATACAGTAAATTGGGCGTCACAACAACAAATAGGGTAGCACATCAGCAAACAGGGCAAGATGACAGCCAACACAGAACCATGAGAGCAAACAGGGAACCATGACCCTAAATTGGAAATTACAAGAGCAAATCGGAAAATATGACAACAGATTTGGAAACATGACAGAAAACTACTTTACAGCGGATTTGGTAATATGGTGTCAAATTCTGAACCACAGAGTTGTAAATGTCGATGCGAATACCAACAGGGGCAAATAGGGAATTACATCACCAAATAAGAGAACATGACAGCAAGTGAGTGAATGTATAAAATAAAACCCATCAGATGTAATTAATTAATTCGAACCAGGTTTAAATCGATATGAACGATTCATTTGATGAAGTGATTCACTGATTTTTAGATTTTTCCTGCACATGACTCCTTTTCTGATGTTTGATTCTCTTATAATGATTCACTTGAGTCGTTTAAATTCACATACGATTGATTTAGTGGGCCACGATGTTTAAAAACACATGATTCGTTTATTTGACTCGTTCACACGATTCTTTTCTTAAGGGACGACCCAAACAACAGGAGGATAGACAGATTTTTCCCTCAGGTTGTTGTGTGAGACTCTGTTTCTTCAGGATGTTATATATCGTGTGGAACAGCGACAGTTTTCTCTGGCTGGATTTTCAGCACAATAATAATAATAATAAAAATCGTATTTATTCAGCGATGTGTCAAGAGCCGGACAGACTTTCCAACAAAAACAGGGCAAAATAAAGAGGTTTCTTTAGGGCGACTGAGACGTGTGCTTGTGGTCTGCCTCGGGCCTCCAGCCTCCTGTTTCACTAATTGAATCATGAGGTTTAGGACGTTGGGGCGATTCCCGTCTCAGTGAGCGGTTCCCTCGGTGAAAAAAGGGCCTTTTGTTATATTTAAAGTGAAATATTCCCTTATTAAACACACAGACAGGTAAAGTATCCGACTCGGGGGTCTGTAGATCACTGAAGCACAACCCCCGGAGTTGGTTTCTCACTAAAAGGCCCCGGAAAAAAAAAAAAAAAAAACTTTATTTATTTCAATATTTGTGCAATGTTTCCTTTTAAACCACAGACTGAGAAAATTATTCAAATAATATTTCCTTTCTTTCTTTTTTTTATTTTTGTGAGTTCTTTCAATTTTCTTTCTTTTTTTTCTTTTTTTAGTTTCTTGTTTCTTCTTCCTCCCCCTTTCTTCTTTCTTTCTTCCTTTCTTTTTCTTTAAATTTTCCTGTCTTTTCTCTTTGTCTATTTCCTTTTTTTTTCTTTTATACACTCTTTCTTTTTGTCCTTTCTCTTATTCTCTCTCTTGTTCTTTCTTCCTTTCTTTTTCTTGTTCTAATTTTTTTTAAATCATTTTTCTTTCTTTTAAATTTCCTTTTTTAGTTCTTTCCCTTTTCTAAATTTTCCTGTCTTTCTCTTTATATAATTTCTTATTTCCTTTTTTCATTTTTCGTTCTTTCCTTTTCCTTTTTTTAATCTTTCTCTATTTCTTTCTTTCTTTTCTTTTTTCCTTTTCTCATTTTTCTTTCCTGCTTTCATTTTCTATATTTTCTTTTTTTCTTTCTTATATTCTTTTTACTTTTCTCACATTTCTAGATTTTAATTTTAAGCCACTGACTGAGAAAGTTATGCAAATAATATTTCCTGTGTGTTGATCTTAAAAAGATATTTAATTATGATGAACTAAACCATTGATTAATTGATGGATTAATTGATTGATTGATAACAGATATATATTTCCAGATATTTTTGGATCAAAGTGCAATCTCACAAAAAGAGGGTTCCTTAAAGGTTCTTCTGCTGATGAACACATAAACCTTAAAAATAAAAAACCTTTAAAAATATATTGGAATCCTAACACTGAGACCTGTCAATCAGGCTTAGGGGCAGGACTATTCTATGGGGTGTGACGTCACACAAACTAGAACACTTCCACTTCAAATATTAAAGATCCGTTTAAAATGAATGAATCGTTCAAGAATCGTTCACTAAGTGTCTTGATCAGTCTGTTCTTTCTGAAGGAATCCTACGCACAGACCCGTCCCAAGGCATAAAAGAACTAAGAGGCTGCCTAGGAACCCCGTGGCCACCAGGGGGCCCTAACAAGCGCATGGAATTACAGATCGTTTTCTTTGATATATTATGTCAGTGGACAATAGAACTGACACAGAACGTTCATAGAAATGTAAAAACGCTGGTGTGACGTAATCAACACAGCTACAACAAATAAAACTCTTAATGGGTGTGTTAGCTTTAACTATAATATGTTATATTAGTGGCACCAAGGGGCCCCAATTAAAGATGTACTAAGGGCCCCCTAAGGATTGGGCAGAACCACGTAGCAGAGACCGTTTTCTTCTTCTTCAGTGAAGCTGATAAAACCAAAGCAGTTCATTAAAAAGCTCAAAATTCCAGGAAAGGAGAAGATGGTGAACTTCCTCTCTTTATTAGTGCTTTACGAGTCCTTCAGCTTTTTATGATGAGGTTTAACTTCACAGCCACCTTATAAACACAGAGCCGCACATTTGGTTCGGATTAGACGCCTTTTGTTGAGGCTCTCGGATCGGATCCCCTCTGGGATTTTCATGCTGATGGTGAAACTGATGAAGGGCAAATGTGAGAACGAGGACGTGAAAAGAATCCAAACTCCTTTACGTCCTTCAGAACCCAAAAACCGGTCCAGTAAGGAACACGGATAAGATCGTGTTAAAAAAAACAGATGCAGGAGAAGGACGGAAGGTTCCATGGTTAAGCGTGTTAGAATGTGTGTGACCTTCTTTATCTGGAGGTCATACGTTTATGTGCTGGGTGAGGATCTGAAGAACTAAAGATCTGCTTTTATGCCATGTTTTGATGGTCCTCAGCTGGAAGACATGTGAACTGGAAGGCAAGAGGAGGAGAACGTGCGAGGAACGCGATCAACGGAATCCAAACATCTTTATAGCTTTCAAGAAACACCCCATGACCTTCTGCTATCCATATTAGCCTAGGGTATTGTTACCATGACAACCACCATCTGGTTATAGCTAACATTTACTATGTTAAATCTTAAGCGAAATTGGATATATTTCGTAGAAGAGAGATTATGATGTCATCAAAAAGTAACAAACTTTGAACTAATGAGATGTATGTGTCCGCTTAAATGTTAGCTTGGAAACGGCTTCCTTACTTTAAATTTTACGTCGAAAAAAAAACTATATATATATATTTAACGGAAAAAAAACACCCCTTAGTCGCAATTTTACACCAGCTTATAAATATGTACAGTATGCAAATTAGATAACGCCCCTCACGTGACGTCCTCCTACAGGAAAAAAGGGGTTAATTTGATAGCTAACTAACGCTAGCTACAATTATCACCTGCTTTAAACACAACGTTACCAAGACAACCACCTTCTGCAAATAATCAACAGTCAACTAGTTATTTGGATTAGCACGTCGCTTCTGCGCAAATCCCGGAGTCTTACGTTTGTTTGGTGACATCACGACGGGTGACATCATACAAGAACGGAAAAGACGGCGACGTCTTGTATAAATTGTGTTATATTTATTTACGTAGGACAGCGCTGGTTTTAATTAACGTTAAAATAACGAAAAATTTACGGTAAAAAGGTGACACGATCAGTCACATGATCAACGTATTCATTTTGGAATATATTTGTTTTATTTTTATAGTGTGAGGTGGAGTGTGTTTGTGTAGCTGCACGCACACACACACACACACATTCTACATTTTTTTCCGCCTTAAGGCTGTTTGTGTATGTAGCGATATTAATGAGCACATTACATCGCCTGCCACAGTGTGTGTGTGTGTGTGTGTGTGTGTGTGTGTGTGTGTGTTAGTATTTCCTGTACACCTGCACTAATCTTACAGCCTTGATCAGAGTACAGTAAATAAACCCCGGAGGCTTTTATTGATCAGCCTTGAATATGTTTTCACTTGTTGTGCAGCAATAAATTATTTCTCTAAAAAAATAAAATAAAAAACAAAAGACGGAAAAAATGTATTATAAAGTAAACCAGCGCAAAGACTCAATGTGTGTTTGTGTAGTGTTTGTGTGTTGGTAGTGTATGTGTGTGTTTGTAGTGGGGGTGTGTGTGTTGGTAGTGTTTGTTAGTAGTGTGTGTATGTGTGTGTGTTGATAGTGTATGTGTTTTGGTAATGTTTGTGTGTGGTGTGTGTGTGTGTGTGTGTGTGTGTGTGTGTAGTGGGGTGTGTGTGTGTGTTGGTAGTGTGTTTTAGTAGTGTGTGTATGTGTTGATAGTGTATGTGTTTTGGTAATGTTTGTGTGTGTTTGTAGTGTTGGTAATGTTTATGTGTGTGTGTTGGTAGTGTGCGTGTGTTTGTAGTGTATGTGTGTGTTTGTAGTGTTGGTACTGGTTATGTGTGTGTGTGTGTGTGTGTGTGTGCTTGTTGGTAGTGTGTAGATGTGTTTGTTTATTTGTGTCTGTGTTTAGTAGTGTTTGGTGTGCGCGTGTGTGTCTGTAAGTGTGTGTTATTAATCTCTCTCTCTTCTGTCTTTCTATTTCTCTCTCTCTCTCTCTCTTACACACTGTCCTTTGTCTTTCTCTCTCTCTCCTGCTCTCTCTATCTCCTCTCTTCATCCACTGTCTTTCTCTCTCTCCTGCTCTCTCTCTCTCTTCTATCTTTCTCTTTCTCTCTCTCTCTCTCTCTCTCTCTCTCTCTCTCTCTCTCTCTCTCTCTCTCTCTCTTACACACACACTCTTTCTGTCTCTCCTGGTGTCTCTCTCTCTCCTGCTCTCTCTCTCTCCTGCTCTACTGCCTGCTCTCTCCTCTCTCTCTCTCCTGCTCTCTCTCTCTCCTGCTCTCTCTCTCTTTCAGCCTCAGGACTGTAGCAGAGGGTAACACACTTCAATCTCACTTGAACTTCGGTGTGTCTTCATTATTCATGGTGCTCGCCATCGCTGACTCTCGGAGAACCCGGTGTCGAAGCTGCGATCTCGGTTCTCCGGCTGGTTTTTTGGCCGCTCAGGACCTCTGACACGTCTAAATATAAATAGAGTGTATTAATATTAGAGTGATACATTCATCCCTCACGCACACGTCCATCATCCCCTCAGCCATCCGTCATCCTGCACCTTCTTACCTTCTTTTATCCGGAATCTTCTGGGAGTCGAGCGACTTTTAACAGCAGATAGTAACGGATCACATTGTATAACCGTGACATCATATCCTGTGAGGAGAAATGAAAAACAGGAAGTAAAACAGGAAGTATTGAAGATATATATATATATATATACACACACACACAAAAAAAAAAATTACAACCAAAGTTTAAGTTTTGCTTTTTGATGCTGTGACTTAATTTAACAAAATCTTCAAGAATTAAAACTTAGTTCTGGATTTTTGCTCTTAAAAAAAATATATATATTTTCTCCATCATTAAAAAAAACTTTTTTAGATCTGTTTAATCGAGTTAAGAACCAGCTAAGAAAGTTCTAAGAGCTCAAAGTTCTCGCCAGGAAGCAGTTTTAATTTTAGAAGTTCTTTATATTCTAACAACTGACAGTTCTTTTTGATAAGAAAAGAAGAAGAAGAAGAAGAAGGAAGTTGTTTTATTTATATACCGCCTTTTCATTGCTCAAGGTCGCTTTGCATAGTACATACCATCACAGACAGAACAACACATAAGACCAAAGAAGTCAGGTTTAAAGGTGGACACCCATGGTATATTTCGGAGTGAAAGTGGTAGTGCATTCCATAACCTAGGATCATTAACACCATAAGATCAACCCCAACAATGGACATCTAATGACGAGGTACAGTAGGTCAGACAGATATGGAGGTGCAAGACCGTTTAGTGCCTTGAGTAATATCTTGAAGTAAATACGTGGAGCCACAGGCAGCCAGTGAAGATCATGCAGTAGAGGAGTAATGTAGGCAGAAAGCCTGGTGGAGGTGAGAACTCTTGCTGCTGAGTTTTGAACATATTGTAGCCTTTCAATGGGTTTTTTGAGCAGACTAAGAAAGACCGTTGCAATAACCCAGACGTGAGGTGATCAATGCATGGATTAAGATCTCAGCTAGAGTTACAGAAGATCGAAGGCGTGCAATATTACGAAGACGGTTTTAACAACAGAAGATATGAGAGAGGCAAAAGACAGTCATGAGTCAAATAAGACACCAAGATTGCGGACAGATTGAGAAGATTTAACATCAAATTCAACGCCATCAATTTCAAAGGACAGGTCCAGCCTTTTGATTTAACATCAAAGTCAAGCCAGCCAATTCAAGGACATCCAATGCTTGTCCAAAGGCAGTGATGGCCTATCAGAGCTGGTGGTAAGATAAATTTGTATGTCATTAGCATAGCAATGGAGTTGAAGTCCATGTCTGAGTATAATGTCACCAAGTGGATATATATATAAATGAACAGAAGTGGACCAAGAACAGAACCTTGAGGAATACCATGTGAAACTGGAACAGTGGCAGATTTATACCCTTGTAAGGGTTATATTATATAATGTTATCTATCGCTGATGTAGAAAATAAGCCAGGACAGAGCTGAGCCAGTGATACCGATATCCGAAAAACGAGCGATTAGTGTTTCATGGCAGACTGTGTCAAATAAACAACTGACAGGATCACACAACTTGTAGCCACATCCACTGACCACCTATAGCAGGTACGTGGTCTTTAAGGGGTTTTAAAGGGTTCACAGGTTAAAAAAGTAGAAAAAGAAGAACCATTTTCTAGAGAACCCTTAATAATCTGATGAGATTTTAAAGAACAGTAAAGAACCTGAAAGAGTCTGAAACTGAGAAGTCCAGACTATTGTTCAGGATTTTCCAACCTGTCAGAGGATTAACCTTTATTTAAAGGAAAAAAAATGCTTGTTAGGGTTATTCAAGGGTTATTTGGGAGTTTTTTTTTAAGGTTTTTGGATGCTTGCTTTTTCAAGGGTTCTTTGGAAATTCTTCAAACATTTTTTAAGGGATATTTGAGGGTACTTTGAGTGTTCTTCAAGGGTTCTTAAAAGGTTCTTTTTCTTTTAAGGTTGTTTGACACTTCTTAGAGGGTTTCTTGAGTGTTGTTTAAGGGTTCTTTGATACTTCTTTAATGGTTCTTTTAGGGTTTTTTTGGCGATTGTTTAATGCTGCTTTGAGGGTTTTTCCAAGGGTTCTCAGATGCTTATTTAAGGATTCCTAAATGGATTTTTGAGGTTTCTCTAAGAGTTCTTTGGAAATTGTTTGAGGGTTCTTTGGTGCTTCTTTGAGAGTTCTTGAGAAGTTCTTAGAGGGTCCTTTGATGCGATTCTTAAAGGGTTTTTTTGAGGCTTCTTTCAGGGGTTTTTTTTTTTTTTTTTTCTTAGCATTGGAAAAAAAAATCAGGGTTCTAATTGTTAGAAATTCATAATTTGCCTCTGAAAAATCTGTACTTATGACCACACACACACACACACACATCAGGCATCACAGTGTATATCAGCTTTACCTCTTATCACCTAATGAAAATAATCAAAAGTTATAATAACATTCATTCATTCATTCATTCATTCATTCATTCATTCATTCTATATCTGCTTATTCCCTAATTCTGGGTCACAGGGATCTGCTGGAGTGTGGAGTATCCCAGCCATCTCTGAAAGGGCGGAAAGACAGGAGGGGGACACCCTGGACAGGTCACCAGTCCATCACAGAGCCACACCACACACACACACACACACACACAATCTAACATACTTGTTTTTGGACTGTGGGAGAAAACCAGAGAAACCCGGAGTAAACACATGCAAAAAAAACACAGGGAGAACATGCAAACTCCACACAGAAAGACCCCTGCAGGGGAATCGAACCCGGAACCTTCTTACTGTGAGGCAACAGTGCTTAACACTAAACGCTGCTGCCCCCAGAAATAATTATAAAAATGTTAATGTGTAATTAAAAAAAAAAAGAGTTTACCAAATATAAAATAATACATTTATTAATGAAATATAAAAAAATACTAAATAAATAAACTACTAAATTATCGACTATATATTATCTAATAAAGTTATGTTATTTTTGTGTGTGTATGTCTGTGTGTGTGATGCAGGATGCTTAAATACCAGTAGATGGCGTTATACTGTGCACTCCGCACCGAATCTGTGTGTGTGTGTGTGTGTGTGTGTGTGTGTGTGTGTGTGTGTTTTTTACTCTCACCTGACCCAAACAATTAACTCAAACTGAAAACATATTAATTCTTAGTTTCTTTTTAAAAATATCTAAATAATTTTGGTTTAATTTGCCTAAAAACAGAGAAATAAAAAGAAAAAAATTGTTTGAGTGGGACAGACAGACAGACAGACAGACAGACAGAAAAGTAGAGAGGGAATAGATACAGAGAAAAAAGGGAAAAAGAGATCAAGAAAGAGAACAAATATGGAGAAAAAGGAAAACTGAGGTCATAATAAAGCATCTGTCACTTTTACTCTTTGTCCCCTAAAGCATTAAATAAATAAATAAATAAATAAATAAATAAATAAAGTGATAAAAGCGGTGGAAGTGTCCGAAGTGTCCGGATTTCGTCTCTCAGGCTTTTGTGAAAAAAAGAATATAAAAATCCATCCGGAGTGAAAGTGAGCGACAGCGACGGCGACGTGGCGGCCTGTTGTTCTGTTCTGTCCTGCTGAAAGCCGCCGTTTCTTCGATAAGGCCCAGAAGTGACCTCCTGACCCGTCCCATGGAACCGGTGGGGAAACGGATCCGGGTCCAGTGCTGGCAACGTTCCTGTCTCTCAGAACGCCGGCGCTCCATGTGGAAATACTGCGAGCTGCTGCAGAGCGATAGCATTCACAACCCCAGGGCCTGAAAACGCTGTGCATTCAGCTCACAGCCTTTAACACCGGGGCATTGTACACACACAACACACACACACACAACACACACACATGTGGACAATACACATACACAAGAGTCAGTTTGGATATAGAACACAAAGAGAGGCTCGATAGAGAGAGGTCTGGCACCAAAGAAGTGTGTGTGTGTGTGTGTGTGTGTGTGTGTGTGTGTGTGTGTGTGTGTGAGATAGACAACTGCAGGAATACAAATGCTTAATTTGCTTTGAAATAAAAAAGAACTGATTAGTGGCAACATTCCTTTTTTTTTTTTATAATAAAAATAATTAAATGTGGGCTTGCGGGCGTGGCCTGTTTAACGGTTTAAACTTTTTAAACTTTTTAAGTTTAAGTTGTCACTGTCAATGAAAATTATAGGAAAGGACATATGTTAGAGAGAGAGAGAGAGAGAGAGAGAGAGAGAGAGAGAGAGAAATAAAGAGGCAGAGAGAGAGAGAGAGAGAGATAGAGAGGTAGTGAGAGAGAGTGAGTAAGAGAAAGAGAGCAAGAGAGAGAGAGTAAGAAATAGAGAGAGAGAGGGGAGAGAGTGATATATATGATAGAGATAGATAGATAGATAGATAGATAGATAGATAGATAGATAGACAGACAGACAGAGAGAGACATTCGTGTTGATTTGTTGGGGTTTTTTGATGGCCTGCTTTTATTTGGATTTGTGGGCGTGGCCTCATTAGTGCTTTTATATGTAAAAGTTGCTATTTAGAAATTCTAATTCTAACAAATTAAAAAAAAAAAAAAAAAAAAAACACTGAAATTTACATACACCTGCAAAGTGTGTGTGTGTGTGAGGATATCAAGCAGCAGTGATTTTTAAATTAGTGTAATTGTTTATAAATCCGATTAATAATCATTTTTTCATTTAAATTCTTTTAGACTAAATAAAGAGGAGTAAATCTCAGGGGCAGTGGGACCTCCTGCAGAGACCACCGCAGAGACACCAGCAGACACACCGCAGACAGACAGACACCGCACAGCTCCGGCTTGATTACTGTAAATGATTTTAACCAAAAAAATCACCGTCGCCTCCAATTAATCTCCACATCACAGAGAAACACGACGCCACAGGCCGAAGAGATCACGCAGCGCACATCAAAGAACCGTCATCGCAAGGACCTTCACACACACACACACACACACACACACACCAAATATCTTTTACAAACACCATAATAACGAGCATTTTACTTTATTTATGTGAGAGAGAAAACGCTCAATTAGTGGGGTGTGTGTCTAACAACGAGAAAGCGAGAGAGAGAGACAGACAGAACAGAAAGAGAGAGAGAAAGAACAACAAAAAAAGAGAGAGAGAACAACAAGAAAGAGAGTGAGAAAGAGAGACAGAGAGAGAGAGAGAGAGAGAGAGAAAAAAGCCTCTGGTCCTGACGCCATTCTAAACGAAATGCTTAAACACACAAATAGATAAATTAAGATTGGCTCTAATTTGGGGCACGAGGAACTGCTTCCAGCCGTCTATACCGGCCGTCTCTGAAAGGGTAGAAAGCAGGACACCCTGGGCAGGTTTAACTTTCAGTGTTGGGTACTTTCCCGAGATCTGAAACAAAGGATTCGTAACCCCCATATTTTAAAACGGAGATAAACTGGCCCCCCCCAAAACTATGGAGGCATCGGTGTAGCATCAGTAAGCTGGGGAAGGTCTTCTGCAGCATCAAAATTACAGACTTCCTTACAAACACATTGTCTTAAGCAGAAGTGAAATTGGTTTTCTACCTAGATGTCGCACATCTGACCATATACACCCTCATTGACTAATACCTACACCAAAGGTGTCCAATCTTGGTCCTGGAGGGTCGGGGTGTCCTGCAGAGTTTAGCTCAGACCCTACTCAAACACACCTGAACCAACTAATCAAGATCTTGCTAGGTTTACTTGAAACTGACAGGTAGGTGTGTTGAGACAAGTTGGAACTAAACTTTGCAGGACACCAACCCTCCAGGACTGACTTTGGACACCCCTGACATACACTAAAATAATATTAAAAAAAAACCCTGTTATGCCTTAGTTGTAGATTTAATGCGCTATTAAAATTGTCACTAAACAAACAGAAGGTTTGGTTTAGGAGCACGGTGTGAGGCAGGGATGTAGTCTAAGTCCCATACTATTGAACGTTTATATCGATGAATTGCCTTAACAAATGGTAACATCTCTGGCGCAGACACAGAGATTAAGTGTCTTCTCTACGCAGATAATCTGGGTAGATAAACATAGATTAAAGACATATCTCTTTAGCCAGGCATACACATAACATATCCTCTAATCTTATTGTCCAGTACATCTGATTAAAGCACATTATCAGCTAGTGCCTGTTTTCTCTTCATTCCCATCCCAAGGCATCCAAAGATTGTGCCAGCACTGGTAGACCTTCAGTGAGAAGTGGCCAACCCTGCTAGGATTCTGAGGTACCAGTGACCAGGTTCCTGCCCCTTTACTCGATTTCAAGGATGGACTGGGACCCAAAGCTACACACACTTGAGCCTAACAAATGTAATGTAAACTGTAGCCTTGGGTCAGTGAAGCAGAGCAAGTCCCAGTCCATCCTCTGAAGCTCCTCGAAGTTGAGGAACAGGGCAGGAACCTGGTTACTGGTACCTCAGGATCTTTCGCATGGATGTAAATCAACTGAGAGATAAAACAAAACGGGCTTGGTTGTGTCCCATCAATAAAATCAATAAACTTTATTCATCAAATAAATAAAAAAATTAATTAATGTTTTAAATAGACCAAATTTTGAAAATGAAGGAAATAAAAGAGGAAATGAATCAACAAGAAGTTTTGAACATATTAAATTTTAAATCTTAACATATAAAATAACATATTAAAAGTTTTTATTTTGGATGTTATTATATTTTAATATTTTAGGTTGTAAAATATTTTTGTTATTTTAGGTCAATTCTATATGTCGACCAAAAGACTGTATAAAATTAAAATTAAAACGTTGTGAAATGAAGGAATAAAGACATATGTGTGTGTTTTTATAAATAAAAAAATGTTACAAATAAAAATGATTACTTTTTTTAAGTAAATCCCTATGAAAATAATGCAAAATATAATATATTTTAGAAAAAAAAACCCAAAATTAAAATCAAAACTAAAAGAGGGAAAGTATAAACACTGTATATAAAATATAATAGCAAAATGAAGAGAGAGAGAGAACGCAAGAAAGCGAGAGAGAGAGAGAGGGAGAAAGAGAGACACTTTAGCCAGATCCGAAATATTCAACCTGTCAATCATCCCCGGAAAGTTGAAAATAATATTCTCATATTTGTCCAAATAAATCATTTCGGCGTGTCATTTACCTTTTCATTATGAGGCGTTATCTGCCCGAGGCTCTGCCGAGGCCCCGCACTGCGGGGTAGAAGGAAAGGTTAGCCCCGAATAAAGAACAGAATTTACACAGACATTATCATTACAAACACAGGGTTCATCAGGGACAGTGTCAGAGAGAGAGTCAGACTCAAAGTCAGGGACGGAGATAGAGTCAGAGTTTAAGTCAGAGTCGGACCAGGAGTTACAGACTTCAAGAAGAAGTCAGAGTCTGTGCCAGAGTTTGGGTTAGAGTCAGAGTCAGAGTTAGAGTGGGAGGTATTGTTAAAGTTGAAGTCAGAGTCAGAGGAAGCATCAGAGGAGGGAGTCAAAGTCCAAGTCTAAGTGTTGGAAGTAGCATTAGAGTAAAAAAATCAGAGGCTAAGTTAAGGTCAGAGTCGAAGAAGGAGTCACAGTCAAATTTAAAGAAGTCGTTCAAATCGGAGTGAGATTTGGGGTTAAAGTCAGAGTCAGATTTAAGAGGAAGCATCAAAGAAAGCGCCCAAGTCTAAGTCAAGGTCAGATTCATAGTCGGAATCAGAGTTGGAAGTAGCACCACAGTAAAAATTGGAGTCGGAGTGGGAGTTAAAATCAGGGTGTGAGGTATCATGAAGTCACAGTCAGAGGCAGCATCAGCGGAGAAGTCCGAGTCAAAGTCAAAGTAAGAGTCATCAGAGTTAGGGATGGAGTCAGAATTACTTTGAGGAGCAAAGATACATAGAAAATTAAATAGCCCCGCCTAAAAAAACCCCAATAAATACATGCACAAGTGTTCATATTTATTCATTTATTTATATTCACACTATCAAAAGTTAGCAAGTAAAAGTCCAGAGTTTATTTTACAATTTAAACAAGATTTCAAGCAGCAGATTTTCAGGAAATGCCCACATCCTAAACGAGCGCTTATTAAAAAAAAGAAAAAAAAAGAAGGGTGTTTCCTTCTCCGATTGAGAAAAGAAAGCGAGAAAAAAAATAAAGAACGCTAAAGCTGGCCTCGTCTTTATCTGAGGCAAATTGGGTGAGCGCTGGAAAGAAAATGCTGTGTCCTGCCAAGCCGACCGCGTATTTACTGTTTACTGCTGGCTGTTGCACATGTGGTTTTTGCATACACACTCGTCTCCCAGTTAAATCATCTGCGGTCCCTGGGCTTCCTTCTGACATTACGCCTCTCCGGCTCACCGCCTCGCCTCCAATCTTTTACGCGACGCAACAGCAAATAATAACGACTCTTTCAGACGTTTATATTTATGTGCCTTGAATTTGTTTTTGTTTTTTTCCTCCTCAGTCCATTTCCCTTTTTTTTTTTTACATTTTTTGGAAAAAATTAGAAGCAGGAAGTCAGAGCTTTATTCGAGACTCTTTTGTTAGCGAGGCGTTAGCCAGCTACCCGTGTTATGGTAGTAAAGGTAGCGTTAAATATTTAACTTGCTGTATGGCGACGGATCTAAAGCTAATGTGTATGTTTAAGGTTTAATGTGTCACCGCTGATGCTATGTGCAGGCGACCATTTTCTTTTGATGTCACTTCCTGTTTAGAAGACCAGACTAAGTCGGAACCTCAATAATGTTTTTAACATTTCCAATGTAATTCTGTGATTTTAGTCAGTCGGTTCACATTGCAGGCGGCCAACTTGTTGTTAAACGTAAATCCTTGAAGTGAGGGTGGTGAAGAGCCCCCTGTGGTCCTGAGAAGTTCGGTATTAATAATGCTTTTTCTTATTTGCTTATTTTTTTATTAGTAGTATTTTTCATATTTAATTACTGGAATTTTCTAAGCTTATAAATTGATTGATAAATTGAACTATACAACTGTGAATTTGCACTGTAGAATTCTTCTCATGTGGGTCCATCACAAAGGCTTCCAAGAACACCGACATCTATCTAGATATCTAGTTAAACTCTTGACAGGTTCATTTCTTATTTGTACTGCACGACTAGCAAGTTAATACATGCATACCTGGTTCTTGAAGGGATCCTCAAGGGTTCTTTTTTGGATAACTAGTGTTTATTGGAGCTATTTTTTCAAGCTTGTTGTATGGAATCTTGGGAACTTTCTTACATAAAGGTGGACAAGTTATGAACACTTGGGCCTAATCTGACTTGAGGCTCTGTGGTATGTCGAGATGCAGATGTTCCACAGTAGAAGTACCTTTGATGTTCCTTTGTGTTTTTTAGCATGTCTTTTGTTATAATAATGCATACAGAAATCCAAGCTGGAATCTTCAGTGTCAGTTTTCTGATGTTCTGTATGAAGACAGGACACATGGCTCAGCGCTTGTCCGATTACGGAGATGAAAAAACAGCACACACATCTAATCGGCACCATATGCTGCCTCATGACCCACACTTTCGCCTCACCATGTCAGTTGGATCTCACCGATGCTTCTTGACACGTTCTATCCAGAGCCCATTCCAGACTAATGAAAAAAATGTCTCCAAATGTCAGCCTTCTTCTTCTCAGATAGGACCATACTGATAGTTCATGGATCTGACCACCGAATCCATGTGTTCTACAGCACATCATTAATTACGCAACTCCAGACAGCCATTTTATTTCTTTTGGTAATTCTGAAGCATTATGGGTTCTTTAAGTGTTTGTCTTTATGCAAGGAAACTTTCCCTTCACATAGAACCACTGTGAAAGACAAAGTTTTTTTATGAAAATCCCTCCGGAACCCTTGAAGAAACATTATAACTTTCTTCTTAATACCTAAAACATGTGTCAGAACATGTGTCAGAAGCTACTTAAATATTTCCATAATTATCCAATAAACCTTGAGGCACGTCCCAAGAACCTTTGCAGAACCATTGTTATTTTCTTCTTTAGATCTAGAAGTTGTGTTGTGATTAACTTTTATCTTTCCTGGAACCTGTAAAGGGTCGTTGAAGCGTTCTTTGAAAGGTCATTCTTGTATCTAAGGGGTTGCTTAGAGTAGTTTTAAAGTGTTTAAATTAGAAAATCTTTAGAGAAACTCTAGACTGCTACCATCCTTAAAATATTGTTGGAATCTTGAGTCACTAAGTATCTAGTCCAAAGTCTAGGTTGTAGCTCATTATCCTTCCTGTTCTGCTTGTTAATGTTGAGAACATGTCTTATTACATTGTAAAATAAAAAAGGATTTGTGAAAGTTCTTAATGGTTTGCTGGATTATTGAGAGAATTCATAATCCTGTATCTAACCTTAACCCCCAACTCTAACACCTAACTCTAACTCTAACCCTAATACTAACCCCTAACTTCAACACTAACCTCTAATTTTAGCATTAATCCTAACCTCTAAGTTTAACACTAACCCTAACTCCCTAATAACCCTAACCTCCTTAACTCCCTACTAACTAACTAACACTAACAACACTAACTAACCCTAATCCCTAATCCTTAACTCTAACACTAATCCTAACCCTAACTGTGATAACACTAACTAACTAACCTAACTAACCTATCCCTAAACTCTAACTAACCCTAACTAACTACCAAATTCTAACTCTAACTTTAAATTCAAAACTCACCAAACTCTAACTGTAATCCCCAACACTAACCGTAACCCTTAACTTTAACACTAACCTCTAACTCTAACATTAACCTCAACTTCAACTCATAACACAAATCCTAACCCCTAACTCAAACACTAACTGTAATCCAACACTAACCCGAACCCCTAACTTTAACACTAACCCCTAGGTCTAACACTAACCCCTAGGTCTAACACTAACCCCTGGCTCTAACACTAACCCTAACTCTAACCCTAACCCTTAACACGAACACTAACCCCTTACTCAAATCCTAACCTTTAATGCAAACACTAAATTCAATCCCCGGCGCGAACCCTAACCCCTAACTTTATCCCTAACACTAACCCCTAGCTCCAACACTAACCCCTAGCTCCAACACTAACCCCTAGCTTTAACACTAATTCTAACCCCTACATCAAACTGCAACCCTAACTCTAACCATAACCCCTAACACTAACCTTAGGGACCTTCCTATTGTGGTCAATTTTACATGAAGATTCACAGGTTTTCCAGAAAACCTGTCTTTCCAGCTTTAAGAAACTAGTGAGAGAACCGAAAGTGTTTGTTTATACATTTCAAAATCATTTAGAAGTCATACTCAAATCAAACTCTATCAGGTTTAGAGCTCTTCTAGGTTTTCTCCCGGAATGGAACATCCTAGTCGCAGGCAACATCTGGCTCGTGTTGTAGGTGCATATTACGATGTAATGAAGTAGAAATAAATGGGATGCTACATGACAGGTTGCAGATGTTTGGGCGGTAGTGTAAAACATCTGAGCAGTGAGAAGCAGGATAATGAACCCGACGCTCTTATGGCACAACCCGCTGTGACTGGAGCAGTGCTAGGTAAAGAGGATAATGGCAGGCGGTGATAAAGGCGGTAATAAATGGAGTGCTGTCGTCAGATCGAACTGCAGATCCGACTCCGATGACGGCATGTGACTTTGTTTATGGTCTCGTCTCGTATTAACGGCGAGCGTTTGATGTTCTGCCGTAACAGAGTGTGTGGGTTAATTGAGCATGAGATAGAGAACATGTGCAGTTCACTGCTGGAGCTTTTGTGGCGTAAAATAGATGCAAAACGGATTCTATGTTATTTCTTTCTATGAAGCGCATCATCCTGTCGCTTCATCCCGGGAATCCCGAGTGTGAATGAGAATCCACCAGGGAAACGACCTTTAAACACAAAACCTGGCTGACTTTCATCTGTCTGTCTATCTGTCTCCTACTCGTTAATCCAGATGTTGATGCAGATGTTTTACCTAGAGATGCTGCTTTCCATTATTGTGTGTTAAAATGTGCATTTTTTCCACGTTGTAACCCAAATTTTTCTTGCCAAACAAGGCCGGGAACAATGACGGGCTCAGGGCGGACTAAGAAACCTGCTTGTGTGTGTGTCCAGAGAGACAACTCCCCCTTCTTCACACAGCCCCCACAAACACACACACACTCTCAGGTGACAACAGGTTGCTATGATGCGTTGGCTGTGAGACGTGCCATGTGGAGATGTGATCATGCTCCCTTGACGCCGCAGGAAGGCAGGGTTAGCTTCCAGCTCAATGACACGATCATGACTTAATTGTTGAATCAGAAGGCATCTGATCGCAGCCCAGAGATTCGTTAGTTAACTCAGTACATCTCAAGCTGCTCATTAATGTCAGAGCGCACTAACTGCAGCATGATAAAGGCTCAGCTGGAACACAACGCTGGAACATTTCGATAGCCAGGGCCTGCATTTGTGTGTGTGTGTTTAAAAAAACACAGAGACTGGAGGTTAAACATACAATGATGCAATTTAAAGTAGGGGAAACACACAGATTGCACCACACACCAGGGCCAACCAGGAACCTGCAACCACACTACACAATGGAGTGAGACAGGAACCGGTATTGACCCTGTATGCTGGAGTAAGACAAGAACCAGCATCGACACCACACACCCGAAAGGAGACAGGAACCGGCAACGACACCACACACTGGAGTAAGACAGGAACTGGCAACGACCTCACACACTGGAGTAAGACAGGAACTGGCAACGACCTCACAAACTGGAGTGAGACAGGAATTGGCATTGACACTGTATGTGGGAGTGAGACAAGAACCAGCATCAACACCACACACCCGAAAGGAGACAGGAACCGGCAACGACACCACACACTGGAGTAAGACAGGAACTGGCAACGACCTCACAAACTGGAGTGAGACAGGAATTGGCAACGACCTCACACACTGGAGTGAGACAGGAATTGGCAACGACCTCACACAATGGAGTGAGACAGGAACCGGTATTGACCCTGTATGCTGGAGTAAGACAAGAACCAGCATCGACACCACACACCCGAAAGGAGACAGGAACCGGCAACGACACCACACACTGGAGTAAGACAGGAACTGGCAACGACCTCACAAACTGGAGTGAGACAGGAATTGGCATTGACACTGTATGTGGGAGTGAGACAAGAACTGGCATCAACACCACACTTTGGAGTGAGACAGCAGCCAGCAACTACACCACACACTGGAGTGAAAATCGGCATTGACACTACACACACACAAATACACACACCGGAGTGAGACAGGAACAAGCAACCATATCACATACCGGAGTGAGACAGAAACCTGCAACCACATCACACGTCGAAGTAAGAAAGGAACAGGCAATGACACAGCACACCCGAGTCAGACAGGAACCGCCTTTTTTCTTCTTTCTTAATTTCCCTTTTTTCTTCTTTCTTTCTTTCGTTTTTTTTTCTTTCCTTCTATTTATTTTTTTTTCCTTCTTTTTTTCCTTCTTTCTTTCTTTCTTTCTTTCTTTCTTTCTACCAGCGGTCCACTTTACTGAATTCTAAATTCAAACAAACTTGCCGCTTGTAAGAGTTGGCACCCTTTGGAACATGGCAGGACGATTCCAGCTGCATGACTGCATTTCAGAAAGCGGTGGTGTGGTCTGGCGAGTGACTGGGAAAATTTCTAAACTAATGTAACGAGGCCAAAGAGCCAATAAAACACAAATACAGCAACAGGCTGTGCCATGGCAACAGCTGGAAACACAATCGCTCTGTGAAGAGAGAAAGTCATTAGATGTTGGGTTTATATACAGGCGAGTGTTGGAGCATGACTGTGTGAGGAGAGAAAGAAATAAAGAAATCATCTCGTCTGCTGAAGTCGTAATGATGGGAGTGTAAAATAACCGCTTTCTAAATGCTACTGCAGCAAAAACGCCTAAAGAGCTGAAGAGCTACTGAAACCCGACAGCCGTCACTCCTGCAACCAGAAACCCCGAACGCCATTAACGTCTCAGACGGTCCCGCTTTCTCTCCATCTCTTTCTTTACTTTCTCTCTTTTTCCTATTTCTCTTTCCCTTTTGCTTTCTTTCATCTGTTCTTTACTTTTTCTCTCTTTTCTTTCTTGCTTTTGTTCTCTCTCTTGTTCTTTCCCTTTTCTTTATTCTTTCTTTTTTACCTTTTCTCTGTTTTTCTTTCTTCCTTTTTTCTCTCTTTCTTGCTTACTTTTTCCCCCCTCTCTCTCTCCTTTCATTTTCCCTCTTTCTTTTTTCTTTTTTTCTGTTTTTCTCTTTTTCTTTTATTAGTTTTACTCTCTTTTCTCTCTTTATTTCTTTCTTTCTTTCTCGCTTTTTTCCTATTTCTCTTGCTCTCACTCTTGCTTTCTTTCTCACTTTTTTTTTACTTTCTTTTTCTTTCATTTTTTTTTCCCTCTCTTATTTATCACTTGCTCTATTTCTTTCTGTTATTCTATTTGGCTTTCTTTTCTTTCTTCTTTTTCCCAGCAATGGTGGCTTGGTGAAATTGGGAATTTAACCCACACTCCTCTAATCTAAAGTTCAATTTAGGGTTAGAGGTTAGTGTTTAGCATTAGGAGTTAGGGTTAAGCGTTAGGGGTTAGGGTTTGGCATTGGGGTTAGGGTTTAGCAGTTAGGGGTTAGGGTTTAGCAGTTAGGGGTTTAGGGCCATTAGGTTAGGTTTAGCATTAGGGGTTAAGGTTTTAGCCGTTAGGGTTTAGTTTAGGGTTAGGGTTTAGCAGTTAGGGGTTAGGGTTTAGCATTAAGGTTTAAGGTTTAGCATTAAAGGTTTTAAGGTTTAGCAGTTAGGGGTTAGGTTTAGCATTAGGGTTAGGTAGGTTTAGCAGTTAGTTAAGGTTTAGTTAAGGTTTAGCAGCAGGGGGTTAGGGGTTTAAGGTTTAGCATTAGGGTTAGGGTTTAGCAGTTAGGGGTTAGGGTTTAGTTAGGGTTTTTAGCAGGTTTAGTTAGGGTTAGGGTTTAGTTAGGGTTTAGCATTAAGGGCATTAAGGGTTTAGGTTAGCATTAGGGTTAGGGTTTTAGCAGGGGTTAGGGGTTAGGGTTTAGCATTAAGGGTTAAGGTTTTAGCAGTTAGGGGTTAGGGTTTAGCAGGGTTAGGGTTAGGGTTTTAGCATTAAGGTTAAGGTTTTAGGGTTAGTTAAGGGTAAGGTTTAGGGGTTAGGGTTTAGCATTAAGGGTTAAGGTTTAGCGGGTTAGGGTTAGTTAGGGGTTTAGGGTTTAGCATTAGGGTTTTAGCATTAAGGGTTAAGGTTTAGCGGGTTAGTTAGGGTTAGGGTTTAGCATTAAGGGTTAAGGTTTAGGTTTAGCAGTTAGGGTTAGGGTTAGCAGTTAGGGGTTAGGGTTTAGCATTAGGGTTAAGGTTTAGCATTAGGGTTAGGTTTAGCATTAAGGGTTAAGGTTTAGCATTAAGGGTTAGGGTTAGGTTTAGCTGTTAGGGTTAGTTAGGGTTTAGCATTAGGGTTAGTTTTAAGGGTTAGGTTTAGCGGGTTAGGGGTTAGGGTTTAGCATTAAGGGTTAAGGTTTAGCAGTTAGGGGTTAGGGTTTAGGGTTTAGCATTAAGGTTAAGTTAGGTTAGGGTTTTAGCATTAAGGGTTAAGGTTAGCGTTAAGGTTAGGGGTTAGGGTTTAGCATTAAGGGTTAAGGTTTAGCAGTTAGGGGTTAGGGTTTAGCATTAGTTAGGGGTTAGGGTTTAGCAGTTAAGGGTTAAGGGTTAGGGTTAGGGTTAGCTGTTAAGGGTTAAGGGTTAAGTTTAGCAGGGGGTAGGGTAGCATAGGGGTTAGTTAAGGGTTAAGGTTTAGCGGGTTAGGTTAGGGGTTAGGGGTTTAGGTTCGCATTAGGGGTTAGGGTTAAGGTTAAGGTTAGCGGTTAGGGGTTAGCATTAGGGGTTAGGGTTAACTGAAAACTACAGAAGAACCAAAAGATATGCATGGTAGCAAACAGCATGGCAGCCTTAACAGCAACACAAAGAGTGACTCACACACTGGGGTTTAAATACACAAACTAAACAACAAGAAACATCTGGACTTGAAGAAAAGAACCAATCATGAGAGGAGTTGGAGGGAAAACAATCAATCAAACGCAATCAAAAGTCAAAAATTAATTCAGTACTTCATTCTCAAGTTAGTACGAACTTTTCTCTGGACCTTAAGCCGCTTGCTACCACCACTTCGGCATACGACCAGTCGTCTCACTCTCTCTCCCATGGGATCATGGGATAATACAGTGTCCATGTGTCCTAGAACCCAGTCAGGAGCAGTGAATAATCCGGGAACTTTTCGTGTACTGTATTTTGCATACTAATGATTCAGACATACTACTTGCCCTCTGGTGGTCGGACAGGGTTGGTGTCCCGCATGCGCCGAACCACTCGTCAGATTCTTTTCTTTTTCTTTGTATTTCTGTTACGCAGCCCTGCGAGTTGAACTGATACTGCAATTCGGTGGCTCCTTCTTGCTTTAATCCATCTGAGCAGTTGAGTGTTAAGTGCCTTACTTAGGGGCCCGGCAGTGGCAACTTGGTGGTGCTGGGAAATGAACTTATTACCTTTCGAACAGCGATCCAACACCTTAACTACTGAGTTTGACACGACATATTTGATTGTTTGGCGCTGAAGGAAACATGAAAACATCGTCGCTTAGCACTTTCTTTCTCTCTCTCTCTCTCTTTTTATTCCACCAAAAAACACACACACACACACACACACACACACACACACACACAGTGTAGTTAAACAAAGCACTTTACACCTTATTGTGTTCATGAAGCATGCAATAAAATGTCCCCCCGCCCCCCCAAGAGTTATTTCACACCATGACAGATTTGTACACGAGACTCAAACATCTGGCAGGAACGAAGCGCGATCGTCTGTTTAACACACGTCACAGCTGGAAATAAAGTGCTTCGACTAAAAGGGAAAGTTTTCCAGAAAAATATAGATTATAAAATTGTATAAACATCTTTTTTTTTTTTTTTTCAGGTTCTGGAAGCGTATTTATTACGTGAGTCTGGGGCAGACCGTTTCCAGAGACAACCGCAGACAGACGCTTACATGAGAGGAAAAAAAAAAAAAAAAAAAAGAGAAAGAAAGAAAGAAAGAAAGAAGGAACGAGAGAAAGAAAGAAAGCGAGGCCCCACTTTAGGCTGCGTAGTCATTCTTTCTGCGCTGGCACTTCCAACAGGAAACTGACAGTATTATGTGACACTGTGGAATGCTCGGGAGGTCTGAGCTGGCCGAGTCCACATGCATCCAGCAACAATGCAGCCTTTTGTTTAGCGCTTTAGCAAAATCGGGTCTACGTTCTGCAGAAAGGCATCGAGTTACCAAATGGGTTATGCGTTTCTTTTTTTTTTTTTTTTTTTTTGTATGGCGAGACCACAAAAAAAAAGATCCAAAATGTTTTTTTTGGGGGGAATAAAAACCTACAAGGCTGCAATTTCTCACTCGGATTCATCACTTTGGCAAAGAAACCAGCTACCGTGAGTTTCCGTGCGCTCAGAAACGCTGACACCGATTTGATGTTATTTTAGATTAATTGTATATTTTTTAAAAGAAAAATTTTTGTCGAAATTCTTAAAATTGTTTTTTTTTTTAAATTTACGATATTTGTGGGGGGTTTTAACTCTTTTTTTTTTTTTTTAACAGATCTCTGCTTATTTTTTTATGTCTATAATGCAGGGGGGGCGGGGGGGGGTTTTAACCATTTAGGGACCCCCCCCCCCCAACAGACGTTGTCTAATTTCACCAAATATTAAAATGAAAATATCTTAAAACTAAATGACTAAAAACAGAAAAACCAGAAACTTTTCTTTTTTTGACTGCAGAAAAGCAACAAGAGCAAGTAAAATAAAATAAAAAGGATCTACAGTAACTTCAGCTCATGCACACGGTGTGAATAGTGGAAAAAAAAAAAAAGGTTCCTCTTTAATGGTTCCTTCTTAAAGGAAATACTTTTTCTCTTATACACAGAACCAACCCACTAGTTAAACATTTAGCACCAAGGGTTCTTTCAAATAACTTAGAGCCTCATGAAGGTTCTTTATTTTAAGCACTTTTTGTCCTTCTCTGAAGATCGGTGACGGGTTCGAATAATTTAAGGGGGGAGGGGACACCAATTTACCTATAGAACCTTTACTCGAGATGTTCTGTGTGTTTTAACTGTAGGAGTCGGATTCAGTACAAACTCTTAATTATGGGCGCTGTTTATTTCTTCGCAGTTAATAAAGTTAATAGAGAAAAAAAAAAATGAATAAATAGACGAATAAAGTGTTAAAGTAACAAACACTGAGTAATTAAAAGAGTAATAAACACTGAATAATTCAAAGTTAAAGGAAGGTCCTGTGTTATATTATAATCCAGTATAAAACACTGCTTCGGAAATTTATTTTTGAACACATTATGAACTTCCTATGAATGTCTTATGAACCCTATGAATTAATGAATGCCCAATCAACACCTGATAAACAGATCGTGTCCTCTTTAAGTCTTATGATAGCTTTATAAACACATTTTAAACGCCTAATTCCATCGAAATGAGGGTCTTTAACTTAGGAATGCTTTATAAGGTCTATAGGATGCCTTATGAATGCCCATTTTCAATGTTTAATAAACTTCTAATTAACACATTAGAAATGCTTTTAAATCTCCTTATAATCTCCTTATGAACACTTATTAATAATTGCACCAAACTTGTATTAGATGGTTTTTGAACTACTTATAAACTCTGTATGTACATACAGACATAGACAAACCTTAAGAAACATTCATAAATGTTAAATAAAAGCCTTCTGAAAACTTTACATATGCCTTATGAACGCCTCGTGAATATGTCACATGTGCCTTATGAATGCCTAATAAAAGCATTATGAAGTCTTTACACATGTCTTATGAAATGGGGGTTATAGACCCTTCACAGATTTGTCTGTCTTTTCATGAAGCTGGATTTGCGGTTTGGTTTGTGCTGCACTGAGAGGACGTGATCAGCAGGACGGAGACGAAGGACTTCGAGGAGAAAAAAAGGAGTTAAAGAGCAGCGCATTAAAAGAGCGGCGGTTCGAGCAGCCGAGGAGAAACGAGGCGATTAGAGGGTCAGCGGTCAGCTGACAGGTGCAAAAGTTCTCTCAACAAAATGGGACATTCGCAATTTAATGGCACTGAGCAAAAATACACACACACACACACACACACACACACACCACACACACTGAAAATAACAGCAATCAAAACACACACAAACATTTTACAGGTTCCAACACGTGAAAACTGAAGCAAACACAGATTGTAAAATTGTTCAAATATGGAACGTTGTGGCCTCTGACACAAAAGTGTGTGTGTGTGTGTGTGTGTGTGTGTGTGTGTGTGAGAGATACAGAGAGAGAGTTCACTGGATGGAATACACAGGTCATGCATCGAAATAAGCTCCATTATAGCAATAGAATAATATATATTTATATATAATCTCTGAAAATACCGCCGTTAATAACAATAAAAAAATAAGATGAAACAGTTGAAAAAGATGAAAAGAAAATTGTTCAAATTAAAATAAGTTTTTATTTGTAGCTGAATTTTTAAATCTACAGGTTTTAATTACATCATCGCTCAAAAACACGAACCGCGATTGACTTAACATGAAAGTTTAAAATTGAGGGATTTCGATCTGTGTCCTCTCTTTCGGTCAGTCTTTCTGTCTGTCTGTCTGTCTGTCACTCAGTCCTCTTGCCCTCTTCATCTGTTATCCTTCTGTCTTCCTGTTCGATTTCCAGTCTGTCATCCAGTCTTTTGCACCCCCCCCCCCCCCCCCCTCTGATCTGGTATGCATTCCTGTCTTTCTTCCCTTTTTTGTCTTTTCAGCTTGTTCTTCTGTCTGTCTGTTATTTTGTATGTCTTCTTCTTGTTTGTCTGCAGGCTGTTTTTTTGCTGTCTGTCTGTCTTGTAATCAGTCTTCATGTCTTTTTTTCCCCCCAGTGTGTCTTCCTGTCTGCTTGCCATCCTATGTGTCTTCCTGCCATCCTGTCTCTTTTCCCTTATATCATTTTGTTAGGTCTTTCAACCAGACTCCTTTCTGTCTTTCCTAGTCTGTCTTACTGTCCGTTTCTTCTTCAAGTCATCCTTTTGTTTTCTGTATGTCCACCTGTCTGTCTTGCTGTCAGCCTTTTGATTTGCCTTTATTTCTTTCCTCCTGCCATCTTGTCTCATTTCATTCTGTACGTTTTCCTGTCTGTTCCCCTTGCTGCCTTATTCCATGCTTTCAAGTCTCTCTTTTCGTACGTCTCCCACATTGTTGCTCTTCATTTCTGTCTTCCTGTCTGGCTGTATTGTTTTATGCATTTTCCGTCCTCCTGTTTGGTTTTCTGTATGTCTGCTTTCTATGTCTTCTATGTTTTTACATTAGCCTTGATGTCTTTCTTTCTGTCTGTCTGCCATTCCATCTGTCTCTTCTTGTCCGTCTTCCTGTCAGTCCTCCTTGCGTCTGGTCACCGGTTTTAGAAGGACGTCTTCTCAGACACTCGTCGTCTCATCTGTCTTTTGCTCTTCACATTTCTCCTGCTTTTGGCTCCTCGGCTTCTTCTCTCCATTTTGATTTCTTGGGGTAAGTGATCCCCCGCTCCGGGACCGCCGGGCTGCGGCTCTGATATTGCGCGCTGTAATGTAAAGTGAAGTAGCACGTCCAAATGTCCTGTCAATCAGCCGCACGCCGTCCGTTTACTCCGCGGCGGCCAGAAATCTCCAGCTGGGACTCATTTCCAGCAGCATGAACGATACGGCGTATTAAAGCGCCGTTAAAGTACGTGACGACATTCCGCCCCTGCTGATGAAGACTGGCGCTGAGTGGACTGAGGAACAGACGGAGGACACGACTCTGACGTGATTCCCCTTCCATTAAATTAAACTCTCCTCTTCACCTGATCAGACGGAAAAAAAGAGACTTTTAGAGGAGATTTAAAAGCAGGACGTGATTAAAACCTGTTTAAAATCAGATTTACGCTAAAAGCTGAAAATAACAGCGAATCAGGGACGACGTCAGGATTTGGACACAGGAAATTGACTTTAGTTTAACTTTGCTAATTAATAATTCTAATAACAATAATTCATTAATAACTCTTTCCGGCGGCGTCCACTACCAGTTTTACTTGAACGACCCTCGAGCAAGTAACAAATCTACTACCAGAATTCAGAAAAAATGGTGGAGTGAATGAGTCGTTCAGTGGCGGGATTGGTGCCGGTTCTCCGTGGTGGATAGCACAGGGGTTTCACACACACACCGGATCGTAAAGTAGCTAAAGATTCACACCCCTAATTTTTATAGTTTTTTTTTTGTTTAAAGATATAAATAATTTTTTTTTAATTAAATCATTTTACATTTACAGAATTCCGCAGACGTCCTTATTCAAAGCGATTTACATTAATCTCAACTTTATATAACTCAGCAATTGCGGGGCCTTGCTCGGGGGCCCAGCACCGGTAACCTGGTGGTGCTGGGAATCAAACCCAGATCTTTCAATTAGCAGTCCCCAACATCTCAACCACTGAACCACATACATTCATTTATCAAACATTTTCTAAGCAGAACTAAATTTAACCTTTTTTACGTAAACGAAGCAGGTGAGCAAAGTTTTTTCTTAAAAATCATTAAAAGTTGTGGAATAAAATATAAAAATGCAAATAATAAAAACAAAAAAACAGTGCTTAATTTTTTGTAAAAGCTAATTTACAAAAATGTGAAACATGTGAAATGCGAAATTAAAGCTAAATCGTTACAAATAAATAAAACGAGTAAACAAAAGATTCTCAGATTTATTTACACACACACACACACACACACACACACACACACACTCTGATATCATTACACCCAAGCCCCTCCCTTTAAATCTTAACCCTCTGTACTGAATATAAACCCCGGAATTAAAATAAAAACAATGTTGCCAAAACGTTTCCATTTAAACGTATGTGAGATGTTTGAGATGGTTGTGGTTGTTGTTGCCGGGGGCGACGCCGGGCTTCACCACGGATCGTTTCCCAAGTGTCTCAATTCTCCCGACGTGTGAAGACAGAAACGCTTATTGTTAAATATTCACTGGTGTAAGTTTTAACTCTATAGGCCTGGGGTAGGAGGGTTGGGGGGTTTGCAGGGGGGAGGGCCTGGAAGAGGGCGGGGTGTGGGGTGTGTGGGGCGTGGGCTGTATGGTGTTTGTTCCCGAACAGGAAAGAAGAATTCCAGAGTCAAATCATAGGAAATTCTTTAAACCTGCTTCTGCGTCTTTCGAGCACTGTTTCCTCGCCATCTGATCCCCATAAAGCAAACAACCGCCAGCTACCACACGGACGAGCAGACGCCTGGAGACGCCTGGAGACGCCTGGAGACGCCGCCTAATCAGAACCAAATGCTAACGACAATAGAAGCAGCAGCAGGAATGAGCAGGGAAGCTTTACTCAGGTCGAAAAAAAAAAAAGGATCTGTCTCTTGCACAAAACACACACACACACACACTCACAATGTAGACATACACACACACACACACTTTTGCGTCTAACTGGAACCTCTACAGCGATTAAGTATCAAAGGTTCCTTCCACAAATAAACAAAGCAGTTACTTTGTACGTCTACCTGTCTGTCTTGCTTTCCGTCTGTCTCACAATAACTTTTTTTCTTTCACTAAAATGAATTTTAGGTGATTTTTGTGTTATTTTCTCACCCCTCTTTCTGAAAGACATTAAACAATTTAACTGCATTTAACTCAGTCTTCCTCTATGTCCACCTGTCTGTCTTGCTTTTACTCTTCCTATCTTTATCTGTCTACCTCTTTAAGTCATCCTTCATGTCTTTTTTTACGCATGTCCTCCTGTCTACCATTCTGTATCTCCATTTCCATTTTGTCTTCTATTTCTTTAAAAGAAATAATCAGCTCTCTCATTTTGTCATGTTCTTCAATCAGTCATCTTGTATGTCTACCGGTCTGTCTTTCTTTCCATCAACTATTTTTCGACACTAAAAATAATTTTATGTTGTTTTTTTTGTGTGTTTTGCGTAACTTTTTTTCACTCCTCATATTAAAACACATTTGTAGCATTTAAATGCTAATCGTAGAGAAAGAAATAACCCCCCCCCCACACACACACACACCCCCTCGAGCACCTCACCAGCGGTTCTTGTCGTATTTTTTTTTTATTTTTTTGGTTTCCATTTCCTGAAATGAAAGAGAATCTCGTCTTTCATTCGTCGTGTTAAAAAGGTTTTAATTGCTAAACGTGTTGCATCCTGGGAGACGCCGGTGTCCTTAAAGTGAGCGACACAACGCGTAGAAAGCGCTTGTGCGGTTTGACTTTTGTAAACAGGACTGAAACCTCTCAGATGTTTGGAATCGTGGATTGTGAACAGATGGGAATATAATTGAAAAATAGATTATGATGAGGTGAAATTGTTGCTCAGTGTTAATAAATGTTGTTTTAGAATTAAAATGTTCTGCTTTGGATCATGAAATAATAATAACAAAAAAAAAAAAAAAAAGCATTAGCGAATGACGTGACTTTGTTTTTATCGGGGTTTTTTTGCCACACAGGTCCTGATGGCAAACTGCTGCAAACATCCAAAAACATCTGGATGCTTATTATTAAACAGATTCTGAATCGGTACATGGTGTGTGTTTGATTTGCTGGATAAAAAAAAAAAAAAAAAAAGTGATTACTTAGATCAGCGATGGGGGCAGAATGTAGAGTTAAAAGCAGGGTTCAAAGTTGAGGGCGGGGGTTTTGATTTAAGGGTGGGGTTTTTTATAGTTGAGGGCGGGGTTTAGATTTAAAAGCAGGTTTTAGTGTTTATGTGCAGGGTTTGGCGATAAGGACAGCATTTTTTTAAATTGGGGGCACACAGGGTTTAGAGTAAAGGCGGGGCTAATGTTTGGGGTTAGGGGCAAAGGCGGGGTTAATGTTTAAAAAGCACACAGGGTTTTAGAGTTAAAGGCGGGGCTAATGTTTAAACAGCACACGGGTTTTAGAGTTAAAGGCGGCTAAGTTTAAAGCACACAGGGTTTTAGAGTTAAAGGCGGGGGCTCAGGGTTTGTTTAAAAGCACACACAGGGTTTTAGAGTTAAAGGAGTGGGGGTTAATGTTTAAAACAGCACACAGGGGTTTTAGAGTTAAAGGCGGGGCTTAATGTTTAACAGCACACAGGGTTTAGAGTTAAAGGCGGGGCGGGGTTAATGTTTAAAAGCACACAGGGTTTTAGAGTTACAAGTTAAAAGCGGGGAGTTAAAGGCGGGGCTAATGTTTAACAGCACACAGGGTTTTAGAGTTAAAGGCGGGGCTAATGTTTTAACAGCACACAGGGTTTTAGAGTTAAAGGCGGGGCTAATGTTTAACAGCACACAGGGGTTTTTAGAGTTAAAGGCGGGGCTAATGTTTAACAGCACACAGGGTTTTAGAGTTAAAGGCGGGGCTAATGTTTAAAAGCACACAGGGTTTTAGAGTTAAAGGCGGGGCTAATGTTTAAAAGCACACAGGGTTTTAGAGTTAAAGGCGGGGCTAATATTTAACAGCACACAGGGTTTTTAGAGTTACGAGTGGGGTGGTTGGTCTTATAGTTGGGGTCAGGATATAGATTTAAGGTCAGTATAAAGAGTTAAGAAAATATACACACACACACACACACAGTAATTTTTTATTTGACAAAAATATATCATGTTAACATTTTGACACTTTTACCACGCCCTATCCCCACCCAGCCCTTGCCAGCCACCCTGCCCTTGCCCTGCCCCGCCTGCCCACCCTGCCCCTTCCCGCCCGTTCCATCCATGGGCCGACGGCCTGTACCTTATGACAACATTCCAGTCTTGCGAGATGTACTGTGTCTGGAGGGAGAGCCAGGAGTAGGGAATTTTTATATATAAGAAATGCTAAATAAAAAAACATCAAAGACTACTTGTTTTGCTTATTAAACATGCGCGAAACCCGATTGAACGAAAACATAAAAAGTTTTTAATCGCTGCGGCTTTTTTGGGGAAATTTTATAAAAAGTGACTAAAATAATCAAAGCAAAGATAGAAAAATGGGTTTTTGAAATCTTGCATCTGCGGTCGGGAGGAGCCGAATCAGAAGGGCATTATATATGCTAAGTTTATATAAAATTAGCTTTTAAGTGCTTGGTAATTAAGTCCAAACACTACTGGGCGGAGCCAGATATATTTTTGGCTTATATATCGGGTGCAGGCGAAGCGGTGGCTCATGGTTAAGGTGTTGGACTACCAACTCGAAGATTGTGGGTTCGATTCCCAGCTCCACTAAGCCACGACTGCTGGGCCCCTGAGCAAGGCCCTTAACCCCCAATTACTTAGTTGTATAAATGAGATAAATGTAAGTCGCTCTGGATAAGAACGTCTACCAAATGCTATAAATATTATATATATATAATTATATATTAGTGGTTGGTAAGTGGTGTATAAATATGATTATATGGTTAATAAAATGATGCTGAACTAGACGGGATTAATAAACGGGCGCGTGCCAGACCGAGCCGCCATCATCCCCGGCGTCTCCCTTTGATTCTTCATCGCTCCGAAAGCTTTTTGCAAAAATGTTTGAAGTGTCAGTTCGCATAATAACGATTGATAATAATCCTGCAAAAATATGGCGGGTTTTAAAAGAAAAAATAAATAATAAATAAATGCTTTTTTTTTTTTTTCTTTTTAAATTTATATTAAAAAGAAATTGTGCCTGGAGGGGTCACAGCGGGTTGGAATAGCAGCTCACCCAGGAGCAACAAATGATTTAATAAGCTAGCAGCTCCAGACGAGCCGACTCAAAGCGCGGCTAATTAGCGGCGGTTTATTAGCATGTCAGTCTTTTCAGCCGCGAAAAAAAACCCCCAAAAAAACCAAGCAGACGTTTTGTGTCGGGAATTAAATACACACCGCTTCCTGAATTTTCTTCCTGGGTATAGAATCAAACTAAATTTTCACCCTGGTTTAAAAACACACATGACGACTAAAAACCAACGCCAACAATTACAACAAAGATGCTCGAGTAGGTCACATTTTTTTATCGAGTTTATTTTATTTGTCTGGCTTTCAAAGCAGATTTACAGAAAAACTAAAAATCTAATAAAAGTAATTTTATTTTTTGTTTTATTTTTAACTCCACATCAGCAAACCTGAGGCAACGATGGCAAGTAATAAAACAAACAAACAAACAAAAACTAATGGAACAGAGTGAAGGGGGAACCCTTCCTAATCTGGGTAACAGTGTGTGTGTGTGTGTGTGTGTGTGTGTGCTTATGTGTTTATAGCTAATGTCCAGTATGCTTATGTCTAAATTGTAAGTAAATTTCCTTGCTTTTGTCAGTATTAGATATCGGATTTGTAACATCAGATCCACCGATATACACCGTCCTGTGGTTATTTTGAGAATTGCACTCAATACCGCCATTACAGTAAAGAAGCCTTATTTGCTTCATATAAACATACAGCGTTGCCTCGACTTACGAGTTTGATTGGTTCTGTGACGGAGCTCGTAACTCAAATTACTCGTATGTCAAATCCAATTTTTGCTATTGAAATGAATTGAAACGTTGTTAATTCGTTCCTCAACCCCCCAAAAAAAGACAGCAATTTTTTTTGTTACATGCTTTAAATAAGAAAAATATTGTATAAAAACACTACAATAGGATGTACTGGAATAAACCGGTTTTATTAAGTATAATGTGCAGCGTTTACCTTGGAGATCAGACGACTCCACTTGCTAACGCGCAGGTCTGACTAGCTATCGAGCGACACACGGGATGCTGGCCGGATGTTACGGCGGTCACTGTGGCGTTCGCTACGCTAACTAGCGGTTGGGTGTCTGAAGCTCGTAACCCGAATTTTAGTTTGCAACTAAAAGCAAATGATCTTCAGAAGCGATATGAATAAAGTGGTGTGTGATGTTATTGTCATAGCTGCCGTTCTAGAAAATTGAGGAGCACCTTCTGAGGTAACGTAGAACCGCTAATGCGAACGGTTAGCAAAGAGAAAAGGCTAAGTGGATCTTGTGTGATGAATTAATTACGATGGCGTGCGGGAATCATGTCTTTCTTAGAGGACGAAGTAGATGTTAACGCCTTCGAGACGTTCAGCACGTGATGCGTTTTTGCAGCTCGGACGGGCCGAAAACCCGCGCCTTTACCTTGACTTAAAAACGGAATTCTTTTCGCTCGTGCTTCTACTGGTACAGACGGAACCTATCGCGTAATTTAATCTCATCATCAGCAGAAAGAACCAAGAAGTCAAGCTTCCAAACACGAACACATCGAAACGCCAACAAATCTGCTTTCACGCGGTTTTCCAAACAACCCCGTTTCCTGAAAGCAGCGGATATCATCCACACAACAACTGATCATTCGTCATCATCCTCATTGGCGTGGTGACAAATGCATGAATTACTAATTAATGATGCATTCGAGCACATTTGCATATTTATAAAAGGTGTGGCTGAGTAATTGACACCCGCCTGAGCGCACGCAGTGACGCCGCCAACATAATACCGCCTCACAAAAAACGGCTCTATTTTTTATTGATTTATTTATTTTTATTCTTTTTTTTTTTTGCTAAATCCCTCAGATCGCTGCGCATGAGAATGAAGAATCCTTTTTCAAATTTGCATACGCGTTGGCTCGTTCATTTATCGATTCGTTCTTGCTCTAAAAGAAACGCTGTCGAGTCGAACGCCCGCGGAGATAAATGCACTCAGGAAACGCGATGATGTGAAACAGTATGTAAAATTACATTTGGTGAAAGATGAGCTCGAGCTGAATTCTTTAAATTCTTTAAAAAAAAAAAAAAAAGTTCATTTAGTAAACTGATATGCTGCGAAAAAAAAAAAAAAAAAAAAGGAAAAACGTTAGACAGAATGGACACGTACGGCTTTGGCGACGAATGAATAACGTCGATCCGAGTGAATATACGTTCTGAGAGCGCACACGCACGCGCGCGCACAACCGCGGCCTACGCGGGGGCTTCCCTACCACCACTGTGCAGCTTTAAAAATGCATTGGGCCACATTTACACTTCAACTACACGCCCCCTTGACACCGTTTCCAACCCTGTGGCTATTTTCCGAGGTGATCATCCGGACCTCCGTTTCTCCAAATCCTTGTTGTTGATGGAATCTGATTAACGGCGTCCTGGTGGGCTGTGAACTCAGTATTTTGAAGATGTGGCTCAGGTCCAGCCTTGAGAAGGAAAAGAGGCGTCCGTGCCATTGTTCGGCGCTCTCCGACAAAAGCTGTGTGGAAGCTTGACCCGAATGTGGAGCATTAACTGAAGCACAAATGACATTCAGATGGTTCCTAGGCTTTCTTCGCAGCTATGTGGCGGCAGATGACAAGCCCGACAAAAACATGGCGAGTTTTTCAGCAGCGTTTATTGTGTTCCCACATTAACTCCTAGCTGGGTTCTGCGAGACGGTCCAGAGTTGTGTCTGGACTCGGTAGGCCTGCGATGGCTCTGTCAGCAGGCTTGGCCCTGCTTGTTGCTGCTCTTTTCACGCTCCCTCTCCGACACACCCCCTCCTCCCTCCTCCCTTCCCAGCAGACTGGGCCGCTGAAGCGAGCGATTGATGGGGTGACGGAGAAGTTAAACAATTTACAGATGGCCTCCTGAGCCAAACTGCTCGATGCAGGCAGCTCCACGCTGAGGAGAAGCTTTTAGAGAGCGAAGATGGCGATGGTCATTGTTTGGAGGCATCAAAGCGAAGGAGCAGCAGGAGGTCATGGAGATCACAATCGCATGTTTTTGCAAACCACAAGCTGGTTAATGGAAGAAAAAAATTTCAGTAGAAAAGAGGGAAGACGTTAAACGGCAATAAAAAAAAAAAGCCTAAAAATTAACATTCTTGAGAAATGTCCTGCCTCTGAGGGACGTACATTTCTTGTTAGATGGTCGGCAGGAACAACAATTAAAAAAAAACCGCTGTATTTAGATAGTTAGCTAAGATAGTATGTGTATCATTATGTCCGAATTTATTCTACTACACATAAGCATAATACACCGAACGTGTGCACATACTAACTCAAGTGTTTTTCAAGATTTTGGGTGAAGCAATTATGAATTAATTCCGCGTGGCATGGAGCCTCTCCAACAACTGTCTGTTTAAGAAAGAAACTCATCAACACCTGGACACGGAATCAAAAACTGACACGTGCAGATGTTAAAACGGTAATAAGCGATATTGGCAGCTCATCCAGAAGGCAGACATGAAGTTCACTTTACGATTGCAGAAGTTTGTCTTTAACCTTGCTGGACTTTTGGAAGGCACTTCGGAGAGTTTTGGCAAAGGAACCGGGAGCCTGGTGGGTCCGCGCATCTCCGGGTGCTGGTTCTCCGCACTAATCTATTTTATACCATCTGTGAAATTAGCAAGATTCCTTAAATCCTTCACCTCCAAGGATTAAAAATGGCTCTGGGCTGGAGCCATCTCGACATTATCCGCGAGCGTCCGGTGCTTCCCTCTCGGGTAGAGTGCGGGATTCGTTTCTCCATCGAGACGGAAACTTGTAATTTATTTGAAATCTATTTGAAACGTAGAGGTAAAAAAAAAAAAAAAAGCATTGCTTAAGCTGCATTTTTGCTGAAAGGCTTTTGTGCAGCCGTCAAAATGCACTCGGTCCACCTCGTATTACACGGCATAAACGTGAGTTCATTCATCCCGCAAATAAGCGCACCCTGGCGCGGAATGAATAGCAGCATGACTTAACAGCCTCGCTCTTGAAAATAAATGTATTTCAATTACCAAAGATTTCATTTCAGATCGCAAATCTGGGACGAGGACAGAAAAAAAAACAAAAAAAACAAACACGGTTAAAAATTACCTGTAAGGTCTGTAAACAAATCGGGACAGCGACGCTTCCGTGGTAAGACGCGACCCCTGTGCCGAGGGCTGCACAATGAGTCAAGTCTAATGAGAAAATCAGATAAATGACCAGCTGGGCTACGGCAGTAGAGAGACGGCAGCTCGACGACGGTAAAATATTGTTCCAGATGACTTCCTCTTCGATGTTTAGTCATCACAGGCGTGAAATAACAGCGCTGTCACCCTTCTGTGCGGCTACACCGAATTAATTATTATTTGCCGCCCAAACACCTATGTCTTTGTACAAACACTGTGACAGTTCATCCAAACAAGCCGCTTAGACGCTGCGAAATCGCTCCCTCATCAAAGTGCCGTGTCAGGGTGAACCCGACTACCAGCAATCCCCTTTACTCCTATAAAGGATTATAAAATAAAGAGAATAACATAGATTGAAATGTCAGAAGTCTGGAGGAGAACTAAGCGTCATGGTCTATCAGGGCCACGGTTTGGGAACCGGACCTCAGGGAACTATGGGGACGCCGTCCATTAATCAACTTGCCCTGACGCCACCATGGTACACAAGCTGTCCAGAAAAGAGCAGAAACGTGGAGATGTTTTTTCAATCATCTTCATCATACTTTTCATCCCAAACACTATTATCTTGTTAATCCTCTTCATCACAACCGTCCCCATCGTCTTCATTAGAAACATCATCATCATCATCATCATCATTTGCTTTACCACAATTGTCCTTGTCTTTATCGTCTTAAATGTATCCTCACCTTTCATCATTCTCTTTACAATCATTCTCATTGTCTTCATCATCTTCTTCATTACACACATCATCTTTATCATGCTCACCGCCTCCTTATCATCCTCTTCATCACAATCATGCTCATTTTCAGTATCCTTCTCACAACTGTCGTCGTCATCATCATCTTCCTCTTTATCACAACTGCCCTCATTGTCTTCATCGTTCTCTTCATTACAAACATCATCCTTTTCATCACAATTGCGTCTTTATAATCTTCTTCATCATAACCGTCATCCTCCTCCTCTTCTTTACAACCATCATCAGAACTGTCTACATCTTGTTTTTAATCTTCTTCAATTGTATCTTTGTCATCTCACACTCGTCCTCTTCGATTATTTAACTGGAATTATATTCCAAATTGTAAGAAGTCTATTTGTAATTGTATGAAAACCGTTTGCAGTTTCGCTTCCTGATCCCACCCTGACTACCAAAACAACAAGAATCCCAAACCTCTTTTTATGATTGCATTTAATAAGCCTAACACTGAAACCTGTCAATCAGTATCAGGGGCGGGACTAAACTATGGGGCGTGTTTGTATTTAGTAGTGATGTCACTCACAGTAATATTTGCTGATATTATTCGGAATGCGTTATATATGTGGGTACTAAATTAAGCCTGTGAAAAAAATTAACACTATTAAATTGCACCGAATGATGGACGATGGCGGTAAGGATGTCATGATGAACTGTCAAATATTCACCGAAAAATTGGTATTTTCATTTATATTTGGCACAGGGACAAAACTGAGACTGATTAACCAAGCAGCTGGGCTAACTGGACACATCTCGATCATCTCTACTGGGACGTCCATTAAAGGTTGTTCTGTCCCTTACAAAAAGCCTGTTAAAGTTTGGCAAAGATAACATTACTTCTTGTTCTTAGTAAGTAAGTTTTTGTTGCATGAGTATCGTGATGTCCTCCACAGTAAGTCATTCGGTGGAATTTAATAATCTCATCTTTTCAAAATAATCTCAGCAAACATTAACGTGAGGGACGGTCCTCCCGAATGCAAACACGACCTAGAGTATAGTCCCGCCCCTGACACTGAATGACAGGTTTTAGTGTAAGGCAGTGGTGTCCAAACTGGGTCCCGACTCTCCAGGACCGAGTTTGGACACCACTGGCTTACACTAAAACCTGTCAATCAGTGTCAGGGGTGGGACAATACATTTAGTGCCAACACACCTGCCTGCAAGTTTTACTTTTACCTAAGGGTTAGAGATGGTTTTACTTTACCTAAGGGTTAGAGATGGTTTTACTTTTACCTAAGGGTTGAGATGGTTTTAAACTTTACCTAATGGTTAGAGATGGTTTTACTTTTACCCAAGGGTAGAGAGTGGTTTTACTTTTACCAGTTTACCTAGGGTAGGGTTTTACTTTTACCTAAGGGTTGAGATGTTTTAACTTTTACCTAAGGGTTAGAGATGGTTTACTTTGTAAGGGTTAGAGATGGTTTTACTTTTACCTAAGGGTTAGAGATGGTTTTACTTTTACCAAGGGTTAGAGTTTTACACCTAGAGGTTTACTTTTACTGTTTTATTTTTACCTAAGGTTAGAGATGGTTTGACTTTACCTAAGGTTAGGAACCTTTTAGCTTGCTAGGTGGGTTTGATTAGCATTGAAAAATGAACTCTGTAGGACACCGCCCTCCAGGATCGAGTTTAGTAATCTAGAATATATAAAATTATATATATATATATATATAAATCGTTATACTCCTTAGCGTGATTCCGGCACCAGGACCTCCTGGCGGAAAAGAAATCAGAGACAACTTGATCCCCTGCAGGGTTTTCAGCTCTAAGATGTTAAGAGTTTTAGCTCAAAAGCATTTACATTTAGCATCACACTCTAAGTGTTTCCTCTGCTAGCTTTCTGATGCTCACAGGTTCGGATTTAAGATCAACTCGACCTCCTGTTCCTCAGAGTAAACATTTCGATTCTCTTCAACGCAGTAAAAAAAAACACTGAGGTACTAAAACTAGCACTTCCTTGTAGCGGGTTAGCATTCTGTTAGCATTCAGGTGCACATGCTACATGCACTGACTAGCAGGGGATCTTTTTGATTTAGCTAGCATTCTTGAGTAAAAGAAATCTGTTATGCATGATGAGCATCTTGATTCCTAACTTCCTGGTAGAATGAGGAAAGTTCTGACCTGTGTTCCTGGTGTGTTCTGGGTGGTGTAGGTTCCTCAAACACAGGAGAAAAAACACTCAACCTGATTAAAGCTAAACCTCATTAAAGAAGCTGCAGAAAAGAAAAAAAAAATACTGTCACATGACACCCAGCCAGCCAATCAGCAGGTTACATAGGCAAAACCGGTTTAAAGTGGGTGGGGTAAAGATAGCTGGAATGTCTGTGGCAATTCTGCATTCTGATTGGCCAGAGAAAGTTGATTTATTATTTCTAACAGCAGATCTGCACTTTCTTATTGTTTCTATGGCAACAGTGACATCACAGTAAATTTAAATATTGTTTTTCTTTTATTTCCATATTTAATTTTGTTACATTTACATTCATTGATTCAGCACGTCATCATTATCCACTTTTTCATCTCATCTTCATCATCATCTTCATCACGTTTACGCTCAAGCTCTTCATCACACTCACAATCTTCTTCATCTAATTTACCATCATTA
>VCAZ01000323.1:0-72500 GCA_005784505.1 Bagarius yarrelli | reverse complement strand
TGAGAGGCAACGCGGTGACCAGCAGCTCGTCGGCGCGGCGGTAATTGCTGTGTTGCTAATGGAAATGAAAAAAAAAAAATAAAAATAAAAAATTAGACCAGTTCAAGGGCGAAAGGAAAATGGCGAGTCTCATGCATTAATAATGGAGCGTTTCGGATGATACCGACTCGTCAGTCATTTTAATAATCTCCCACAGCTTGATCTACTTGTTCCATCTGCTCTGTAGCACCTCACCGATTTCTGCTGCGCTTTGATGGAACGAGCACGATCGGCGATCCACTTCCTCCCTCTCTCCCTCTCTCTCTCTCTCTCTCTCCCTCTATCCATTCCTCTCTCTCGTCTCCTGATAGACCCTCAAGTCTGGTGACATCTTGATTTCTCCACAGATGTTGATATTTAAACAGCGTCGCTACTTTTTATCCGATTAGCGCTACATAGTGGATAAAACTAAAATAATTCATTATCTCGGTTACAAGTTAATAAAAAACCTTAAACATTAGCGTTTTTGATTTCTCCGACTCCGCCCCCCTGCCACGCCTTAATGAGGAAGTGGTAACTCAGTGAAGGTGGTGTTGGACTGCTAATTGTAGGTTCATATCCCAGCATCACCAAGCTACCACTGCTGGGCCCCTGAGCAAGGCCCTTAACCCTAGACTGCTCAGTTGGATAAATCTCATTGTAAGAAATGTAAATGAATCTAAACTTCTTGACCAATCAGAATGAAGGGCAGGGATCACAGCATTGGGTTAGTTCACCCCGCAGATATAATGCGCCACACGAACGTCTGGCGTATTTAAGACTCATTTCCGCACGGCTTTAAGACTTTTTACGTCGAAAGCTTCGATAGTGACTGAAAGCTTATACGGACGGCAGGAAAAAAAAAATATAGACTAATGTGTTGTACGACAGCGGTTTTGTGACCGCAACGCCACTAAGACTGCCGATTTAATTTCACAGATTGGACGCCTTTGGCCCGCTTCGGAACGCCGGCCAATCTGTCTGATTAAGAAGGTGGTGCGGGTTTAAGACTAAAGCGAAGGAAGGGCGAGACAGACTGCGTGATCACCGCTCTGGACCTCCTGGACCAAGAAAACCTTCCGACTCCCCAGGATAAAATCTCAAACGCCGCCTCAAAAAATTCCTGAGTGCTTCGAGAAGAAGTGCACGGTTTCTCTTCTAGGTTCTCGGGAACGTAGCTGAGGATTGTCTAAGACTCGGGAATCATCGCTCCACTGCTTTAAGACTTAGGATTAGATATAAGATTAATTTGTGGTTGGACCTGGATTTAAAAACGCAAGATAATCATTAAGATTGGATAAAGATAAGTTCGGTTAGGAGACAGGGGACAGTTCCGTGTTTCTTTTTTGTCCTGATGTCTTCTTCCTTTTAAATAACAAAAAAAAAAACACATTCACACGCTGTTGGCTGGCACAGCATACCTGAGAGAAATACAGAACCCCGACAAAAACAGTGATCTAAAAACATTATTTATATGTATATATATATATATATATATATATATATATAGATATATTATATATATATATATATATATATATATATATATATATATATACATATATATGTGTGTGTGTGTGTGTAAGACTGTGAGAGCTGTAATAATCACGGTTAAAGTCTTGCCCTCGGCACCTTTCCAGGTCTGTTTCTGTCCACATCCACGATCGAATAAAAATGTTAAAAAGAAAAAAAAGAAATTACGAATAAAACACAATCAAACTGCTTCACACTCGAAGAAACGTGTAAGACCGAAGCGCTGATGAAGCGGGAAGCCGCACGTGCATGCAGGCTCCTAAAGGAGAAATCATCAGAAAACTGTTTTTTCTTTTCTCTCTCTCTCTCTCTCTCTCTCTCTCTCTCTCTCTCTCTCTCTCTCCTCTCTCTCTCTCTCTCTATCTCTCTTTTCTCTCTCTCTTTTCAAATTTGTTCTGTAGTTATTTTTGTTGTTGTTTTTTTTTGTTTTTTTTTCCTCAGGTCCTCCTCAGTTGGCGCCGACGGGCTCCTGCGCCTCGTTCTCGCTGCTGTAGTCCGATTTGGGTTCGTCCTCGAAATCCTCGTACATGTCCATGTCGTCCTCACCGTTGACGGGTTCGCTGGGCACTACGCTGGGCACTACGCTGGGCTCCATCTTCATGCCGAAGGTGCTCTGGATGACGGGGACGGCGGGCTCTGGGCTGGCCGAGTTACTCGAGCAGTCCGAGGTCATGCTGATGGCTCCGGGATAGACCACGCCGGCGCCGCTGCTGATCGGGAGCTGAGTCTGGGGCTGCTGCCTGAGACAAGAGGAAAGGGACAGAGGTCAAACACAGGGTTTACTTCAGGTGAAAACAGTTTGATAAATAGAGTCCGGAATGAAACCCTAACAATCAGGAAGTGCAAAAGGCAGGGGTGTCCAATCTCGGTTCTGGAGGGTCGGTGTCCTGCAGAGTTTTGCAGGTTTATGCAAATATGCAAATTAGCAGAGGCGGAGTTTATTAGGAACATCTGTCAGATTATATTGAGCCGGAATTCAGTGTGAACGAGGAAGTGGTAGCTCAGCGGTTCAGACTGCTCATCAAAAGATCATAGGTTTAATTCCGTGGACCACCAAGCTACCAATGCTGGGCTCCTTAGCAAGGCCCTTAACTGCTTAGTCTGATAAATATAGTGGAAATTCTCACTGCTTTTTGTTTCAGTAGTAACATAGACAGAAGGAGGAAGGAGTCTCCAGTGTCAGAGTTCAGGACAGAGGCGTCACATGCTGTATGTTTCAGAGGCTGATGTTTACCACCAGCTGTTTACATGGCGGTTTGTTACTCGTTCAGTTCCTGATTAATGAAGTGTGAGTGTAAATCAATAAAATCCTGAAACTCCGGTCCGGTCATTAGGGAGTTTGTTCGTCTTTATATCCATTCGGACAATCAGATATTTAAAATTAAGTCTGAAATTCATTTAAGGAAACGTTTTGGTGTCTTTCCTGAAACCGACACGTCTGAGCTGCAGGAGAAACGGAACTAACGCCAGCAGCTGTGAAAACGATCTCGATTCGGCTTTAAGAGGGAAAATAATAAAAGGCAGGCGTTGATGTTAAACAGCTTCATTGACACTCCAGAACTGATTTTTTTTCACTGCAAGTCAATAAAAAACATCAGGAAATAATAATAATAATAATAACCGAAATGATAATTAGCTGGATAATAATAATACTAATAATAATTGCTATTATTAAATATAATTTTATTATTTCATAATATTATTATTATTATTCTAATTATTATTATATTAAAACTGCATTTCCTGGTTAAAAAAAAATCACTACATTATTTGATTTTAACATAATAAAATCAATATTAAAATAATAAACTAATAATAGTTTAGTTTTTAACACTGTTTCTTTTCATGGCTATAAGATAAAATGTAAAAAATCAGTAACCATAAAAAAAACAACAACATCTTTTTTTTATTTTATCTGCTCACAAAAATGCTTTCCTTCAGCTACGATTTTGTGTTCTAGGTCGCGAGCACATGTATTTGCCACCGACACACACGTCCAGCATCACAGATCATGTGTTCTGCTTCACACGGATCCCAACCGGGACGTAAACTCTCTGTTAATCAGTCGTGAATTTACGTTGGCGTTTTGGGGATTTTTGACACTTTTCAGGAACCACGTGTCACCTGCTGTTAACAGGAAAGTCGTGGTGCTGAGGGTAATGATTGAGATGCAGATGTTTGCGTAGATTACTGACCCTATGGTGATGTGAGAAAGGCGGACATGGAGCTACTGCTGGACTCTAAGAAAGGTCTGGCCCCTCTGACCAATCACGTTCCAGATGAGCGCTGGAATGTTCTAAACATTGACTTTTGCGTTGTCTTACCCCACTGTGAAGAACTGGCGCATTTCCTGCCTCCGCGAGCGCATCATCTGCTTGTACTCGCCGATGCGCAGCTTCTTGCCGTCGATGATGCAGGTGCGTTTGGGCCGGGGTTTGTACTTGTAGTTGGGGTATTTCTCCAGGTGGATCTTGCTCAAACGAGCCTGTTCCTCGTAGTACGGCTGCTTTTCCTGGTTGGACATGGCCTTCCAGCGAGAACCTGAGAACACCCAGAGAGACAGAGTGAGTCAGACCAGAGGGACAGAAACGCAGACAAAAAGAATTTTCCAGAAAATGAAAAAGGGTTTTTTTGTCGTTTGGCTGTAACGCTTTGGCAAAGTTCTGCTTGTATCTGGTCATGCCAATAAAATCGTTCGAATTAAATTAAAATGAATTGATGTAAATTAAATTAGGAAGGAGAGAGAGAGAGGGAGAGGAAAAAAAGTAGACCGAAGAGTAGGAGAGGAAAGAGAAGAGGAAATGAAAGGCTAAGAAGAGAAACAGGAGAGGCAGAAAAAAATCAAGATAGATAGATAGATAGATAGATAGATAGATAGATAGATAGATAGATAGATAGATAGATAGATAGATAGATAGATAGATAGATAGATAGGTTTAAGATTTAAGGAGATGGAGAAAGAAAGAGAGACAGAGACATATATAGATAGAAAGAGAGATAGAGACAGAGAGAGAAAGGGATAGATAGATAGATATGATAGATAGATAGATAGATAGATAGATAGATAGACAGAAATATATATATATATATATAGATAGAGAAGAGAGAGAGAGAGAGAGAGAGAGAGAGAGAGAGAGAGAGAGAAAGAGAGGTGTGAGGTAAAAGCAGCTGTGTGCGAGTGCCGCATCAGCAGAAAGCTGCAGCTGTAAATATGTCCAGGCTTCAGCGTGTCTCTCTGGCTGACGGGACGGTGATGTATTGACTCTCAGCACTGAGGGACGCCACCCATTTACCCCCGTCATTTTTCATGACAAACACCGTCGCTGTGTGAAGCCTCCTAAATCCATCCGATTGAGCTGCTACAACTGATTACCTCACTGACTCACTTACTGACTCACTCAATGACTCACTCAGGGACTCACTTGCTGACTCGCTTACTGATTCACTTGCTGACTCTCTCACTGATTCGCTCACTGACTCACTCATTGACCTGCAACTCACTTACTGACTCGCTCATTGACCTGGTCACTGACTTACTCTCCAACTCACCCACTGACTCGTTTACCGACTCGCTCACAACTTGCTCATTTACCATATTTACCGTAGCTCAGTCAGTAGCTCACTGACTCACCAACTGACTCGTTCACCCTGTGGCTTACTGACTAGCTTACTGACTCACTCACTGACCCGATCAGTAAATCACTCACTGACTAACTTACCCGCTGACTCGATCATTAAATTGCTTAGTGAGACTCACTCACTGACTCGCTTACTGACTTAAGTACTGACTTGCACACCGACTCACTCACAGACTCACTCCCAGCTTTGCTCCCTGACTCGCTCAATGACAAGTTCACCGACCTGCTTACTGACTCGCTCACCAACTCTCTCATTAACTTCCTTACTGACTCACTTACTGACTTGCTAACTGCTTTACTCACTGACTTAAGGGGGCGTGGCTTATGTGGTCAATCATAAGTTGTCTATTAAACATGAGAGTAATAAGACTCAGGACTCTGTAAAGAAAACATTTTAGAGCGTAAGTCTTTTTAATTTATAACATTTTTTACGTTTTTTTTTACTCTATTTCAACCAATCGCAAATTTAATTCGTAATTTACCGCCTCAAAGCGAAAAGTACGACTTTTACATTTCCAGCATTTGGCAGATGCTCTTATCTCTAAAGTTTGGGGACTTAACCAGTCCAACACTTTAACCCTCGTAGCTACAACTTCCATAACGTGACAAATGATTGATAATTTTAATCATTGAATCATATAATAATAAAAAAATACGTAAACAAGATAAAATGGTGGTCCGTTAGAAGGGTGTGTATCATGGAATGTGTATCATGGAACATGTTGCTGTAGATGACTCCTTGTTTTCAAAGCCTGTAGGGTTTAAAAATGTACTAATAACTTTTACGCGCTAGCACTGAATAGCGTAGCATAACTGCGACACGTGTTAACGCTAAAAATGTCAAAATCTGCGACTCACCCAGGATCTTGCTGATGTTGGAGTTGTGCATGTCCGGGAACGCCTGCAGGATCTTGCGCCGCTCGTCTTTGGCCCACACCATGAAGGCGTTCATGGGTCTCTTGATGTGCGGCTCGTTGGGGTTCCGTCCTCGCGATTCCCGGAACACTCGGGCCTCAGCAGTGCTGGCGCCTCCTGTTGGCCAACAATAATACTGTTGTGTTTTTTCTGCAGAACCATTCAGCTCCTTACTCCCTGGAAACACCAGAGCGAGAAGAAGGACAAAGTGTGCGCAAAGTGTTAATCAACGATGCAGCGCTGGAGGGAAAGGAGCTGGACCTCACCGAACACACACACACACACACACTCTATACACACACACACTTTGACCTTAGGGCCATCACTCCATCAGAACAAGACGGCTTTGTTGGTTATGCTCACATCCAGAAGAAACGAAACCTTTAAATATTCATCAGGGCCCAAGAACTCAATCATTAGACACTCGTTCACTGTGTATTTGTGTGGTGTGTGTGTGTGTGTGTGTGTGTGTAAGCATTCAGCTTCTCAATCAGGCCACTCAGCAACATCAAGCTCCAAGCTCTCATTTTTTTGCTTACAGCAGCGCAAGAAGGAAAAGATTTTACACGCTCTCGCTTCCTTTTATATGTAAGATGTGATAGAATTAAATAAAAGTTGTATGAATATTTAAACAAAAAAAAAAATGTTGATAAACACGGCCCGAAAAAATAAAACCCGCTCAAAAAAGGCGTCCATATGCTGCGATACATCTTTAATGAATAAAAAAAGGAAAAAAAGAAAAAAAAAGATGCGAATGAGGCATGAATATTTGATCTTCCACATGTGTCGCGCGTTCATTTTTTCGTAGTTTGGCTAAAGTTTACCTGCGACGTCGTTCGGTTACTACGGCGACAACGACGTTAATAACTTTAACAAAAAAACAGAACAGAAATGTAGGGGTAGGAAAAGGAAGAAGTGAAGGAAAAGAAGTGAAGAAGAAGTGAAAAAAGAGGAGTACAAGAAGGAGTAGAAGGAAAAAACAGGATAATGAGGGGGACAGTGAGGGGAAAAATAAGGATGAGGTGGAGAATAAAGAGAAGAACATTGAGACGAAGGAGGATGAGGAGGAGAAAGAGGAGAATGGAGGAGGAAATGTTGAGGAGGATGAGGAGGAGGAGAAAAAAAAAGAGGAGGATGAGGAGGAGAAAGAGGAGGAGAATGATGAGGAGAATGAGAAGGAGGAGGAGAATGATGGGGAGGATGAGGAAGAGAATGATGAGGAGGAAGAGAATGAGGAGAATGATGAGAATGAGGAGGAGCAGAAAAAAAGGAGGATGAGGAGGAGAAAGAGGAGAATGAGGAGGAGAATGAGGAAGAGGAGGAGAAAGAAAGAGGAGGAGTGAAGAGGAGAAAGAGGAGAATGAGGAGGAGAATGATGAGGAAGGATGAGGAGGAGAATGATGAGGAGAATGAGGAGGAGGGAGAAAAAAAAAAGGAGGATGAGGAGGAGAAAGAGGAGGAGAATGATGAGGAGAATGAGAAGGAGGAGGAGAATGATGGGGAGGATGAGGAAGAGAATGATGAGGAGGAAGAGAATAAGAAGAATGATGAGGAGAATGAGGAGGAGGAGAAAAAAAAGAGGGGAATGAGGAGAAGAAAGAGGAGGAGAATGATGAGGAGAATGAGAAGGAGGAGGAGAATGATGGGGAGGATGAGGAGGAGAATGATGAGGAGGAAGAGAATGAGGAGGAGGAGAAAAAAAGAGGGGGAATGAGAAGGAGAAAGAGGAGAAGCAGAATGATGATGAGAATGATGATGAGAATGAGGAGGAGAATGATGATGAGGAGGAGGAGGAGGATGATGAGGAGAAGGAAAAAGAGGAAGGAGGAGAAAAGGAAAAAGGATAAAAATTTGGACTTATGGACTAACTGCCAGCTGAGAACCTCGAGTTCTGAAAGCGCTTCAGATTCACACACAAACCCTTAGTTTCACTGCTTTTCTGTCTTTCTTTCCTCTTGTCTATCTCTCACTTTATTTGCCTCTCTCACTGTCTATCTCTTTCTCTCTCTCTCTTTCTCTCTATCCTTTAAACATGTGATCACTTTGTATCCTGACACATGCTACAACCGGAACAGGTATTAAAGCACGAGTGGGAATGCGGGATGAGGGAGAGGGTGTCACAGGGGTGTGTGTGTGAGATGAGTGGCAGTGTGTGTTGACGGTGTGTGTGTGTGTGTGTGTGTGTGTGTGTGAGGGATAATACACTGGCTTCCTCACACTACATTAATTTGGTTTAGCGCGTTTCTGCGCTCGGGATAAATTGATTTCATTTTGTTTGCGTTTGACAGCCGTGTTTATTGTGCAATGAAATGTAGCGCGGTGCAGCGGGCTGACAGTATCCATCAACGCGGGGCAATCTGCTGACTGCCGGGGCAGGATGAAGGCATTTATTACCCCGTCTCACACACACACACACACTCAGGAAGATGGCGACTCTGATTTACGACTCGGCCTCCGATGCCATTACTCCAGTCCTGACACTGATTCATCCATTTCTACACCGGTGTGTGTGTCCACGCGGCCAGAGGTGAACGCTGACCAGCGCCGAGCACCACAACACGACAGGAGACGCCGTCCGCCACTGACTTCCTGTCTGTGATGTGGGAGCTTTACACCCCGAAGGGAAAGTTCCGGATTCAAAAGTGTGGTGTGTGTGTGTGTGTGTATTTGTATAAATGTGTTGTGTGTACATAAGAGCCAAAATATAAAGTTTATGTGTGTGTGTGTGTGTGTGTGTGTGTGTAGTAAGTATGTGTATAAATGTGTTGTGTGTGCATAAGAAAGAGTGTGTAAGAGCAAAATATAAAGTTTATGTGTGTGTGTGTGTAGTAATTATGTGTATAAATGTGTTGTGTGTGCATAAGAGCAAAATATAAAGTTTTATGTGTTGTGTGTCCTGTGTGTGTGTGTGTGTGTGTGTGTGTGTGTGTGTAGTAAGTATGTGTATAAATGTGTGTGTGTGAACATAAAAGAAAATATAAGTTAGTTTGTGTGTGTGGTCTGTGTGGTGTGTGGTGTGTGTAGTAAGTATGTGTATAAATGTGTTGTGTGTGCATAAGAAAGAGTGTGTAAGAGCAAACGAAAAAGTTTATGTGAGTGTGTGTGTGTGTGTGTGTGTGTGTGTGTGTATAAATAATTTAATTTTAAAAAATTAACGAGATGAAATTTCTTTAATTCTAATTTTAGATCTATTTATCTGTCTGTCTGTCTATTTATGTGCTTGTCTGTCTATTTATTCATCTGTCTGTCTGTCTGTGTCTATCTATTCATCCGTCTCTCTGTCTGTCTATTTATCTGCCTGTCTATTCATCTATTTATCTGTCTGTCTCTGTTTTATTTTTCTCTTATCTATTCTTTTGTATCTGTCTGTCTGTGAGATGACTTGAATGACTTGAAAAATGTCTATCTATCTATCTGTCTGTCTGTCTGTCTGTCTGTCTGTCTGTCTATCTATCTATCTATCTATCTATCTATCTATCTATCTATCTATCTATCTATCTATCTGTCTGTCTGTCTGTCTGTCTTTCTCTCTCTCTCTTTCTTTCTTTCTTTCTTTCTTTCTGTCTTTTCTTCTTCTCTTCTCTCTCTCCTTTCCTCTCCCCTTTCTCTCTCTCTCTCTCTCTCTCTCTCCTCTCTCTCTCTCTCTCTCCTCTCTCCTTCTCTCTCTCCTCTCTCTTCTCCCTCTCTCTCTCTCTCTCTTTCTCTCTCTCTCTTGTCCTGTTCTCACCTTTGGATTTTACACACTGCTTTTCTGTGTGTTTTAGTTTTGTTTTTCATGAAACCGGTTTGAAATATTGATGTTTGATGCCCACAAAATGATGAGGTGAATAAGGCTTCCTGAAACGAGTGCAATCAGACGTCCTGCAGCTGAGCTCGGACTCCGAAGGGGCTCTTGTCTAAACACTTAACCGTGAACGTACACACACAACACACACACACACACACACACACAATCCGGTCTTCCTAAAGAGCTAATCCAGGAACCGCAGACAGGTGCCATTATTGACTACAGGAATGTTTAGCGTTTAGGTAAGGAGTCTCCAGTGTCGGAGGTTTTTTAAAGGTTTTTTAAAGGTTTTTCTTCAACTTTAAGATCAGACACCAATAGAAAGAACGCGAGAAAATCGGACAGGAAGTTTTCGAAGGAATCTGGAGGAAGTTTGAGAAGGAAATCTTACCGTCCAGATCCTCCGGCCTGGTCAGGTCGATGACCCGCTGCCCGAGCTTCCCGTCGTCTCCCAGTTTTCCCAGATGATGTCCCAAGCTTTCAAAGTGGACTCGTTCCTAAACAAACACACAAAACCTAAATGTCAAATATTTCTCTTTGTTTATCTCTGGTGAAGTGGGGACTTCGATCCAAGAATCACCAAGTTGCCGATGCCGGGTCCCTGAGGACGGCCCTTAACCCTCAACCGCTTGCTTGGATTTTTAAAAAATAGGATAAGTGTAAGTTTCTTTGGAAAAGGGCGTCTAAACGCCAGAAACGTCTAAACATACGGTTAAACCTGTGAAAGGACATAAAAGCCCGAACGTTTCCAGACGATTTTCTCTTCACAATGAGATCAGGACCGCCAGCAAAAAGCGTCTTCTTCTTCTTTTTATTTTTTACAGTGTTTCTTTTCTCTCTCTCTTTGTATAATCTTTGCCGCCCGCCACCGCTCACTCGCTGCCTATCATTTATTCCGCGCTTTAAAGGACGCACCGTGTTATCCTTTTTTTTTTGTAGCGTCACTTTCTGCTCCGATTAAACTCGCCGTCATGTCGTACTTCACGCACAATGAAACCCTGTCGCTCAGGCGACCGGCAACAATATGAAATGTCATGTTGGCTGGCTGACGGAATAAAATAGCAGTTTTCCGGAGGCCCTGTCTGAATGGTGGCCGCACATTACGCTTAATGTATTATGCAGAGAAAAAGAGGAAGAGGGCCGACCGCTGTTCAGACCTATTGTGGAATGACCTACTTCTGTTCCGTCTGCGAGAGCTGCCTTCACTCGCGAGCAATAACGCAGACGTCGACGTCGCTTTCAGCGCAAGTCATCTCTCGCTCCGAGACGGAGAACAACAACCGGCTAATCACCACTTTTGTCAGGGTTTTTTTTTTTTCCTGCAGGTAACAAATACGGACAAATCCCACGAATCTCTTGGTCGGATTTTGTTTCACAAGTAAATCATTTACGACACGTTATTGTATTTGTGCGACGAGCAATTTACCCCCAGACCATCATGAGACATTTAGGGTTTAGTTTGTTTGTGCACCCTTTTTTTAAATGTTATTTAATATATATACGAAGTTAAGCAGTTGAGCGTTAAGGGCCTTGCTCAGGGGCCCAACATTGGTGGCTTGGTAGTGCTAATCTACTTAAACCCATGATACATTTACATTCACAGCATTTGGCAGACATCTTATCCAGAGTGACTTAAATTTATCGGTTTTTTATACAACTGGGCAATTGCGGGTTAAGAGTCTTGCTCAGGGGCCCAACAGTGGCGCTGGGAATCGAACGCCGATCTTTTAATTAGCAGGCCGACGCCTTAACTAATGAGCTACGACTTCTATCTGACCTTTCAGTTTAAAACCTTAACCACTGCGCTACTACTACCAAGTAGCGGAAGTAATAGATGATCGATATGGTTTAGTCAAACTAACATGAAATACTGTATATAAATGTAAAGGGCCTTGCTCAGGGGCCCAGTTTGGTGGTTGTGGACATTAAACCTATACTGTTTTCGACTAGCAGAACAAACCCCGAACACCCCCCACCCCCCACCCCCATTTCATCTCTGTCTGTCCTATAAATAAAGGCAAAATATCTTAAAAAAAAAGAAAGAAATGTAATTATTAATACTTTTGTACAATAAATGTTTAATATGTCTGTACATCATGTCCTCCAGGACGCTACAGCGCACGCCGTCGGAAGCCGCCGGTCTCGGGTTTGTTCCGCTTTGCTCCGATTAAACTCTCAAACCATCAACACAAATACTCTCGTTATTTATTTTTGAATCTGTTACTCGAAAGACGAAAGTGTGAAAGAAGCGAGACAGAGAAAAAGGAGGAGGAGGAGGAGGAGGAGGCACAGCAATTTCCCATCACGCTCATTATTTATGGTCATGCGAATGATTCTGATGTACAATTAACCACTACCTGCTCACGAGCTACCATTAACCACCGCCTGTCCTGACCGTGCGTTGCTTATTTTAAGTGTTTTGTAATTATGATATATGCAGGCGCTTCCCGAGGACCCGGGCGGCTTTGTGAGGAGAAGACGGTGCCGCCTCGCTCGGCGTGAAGCCTCCTACGCCGTCGTATTCATCACCAGGCCACATTATTGCGCTTAATGAAAAGAGCACGCAGGCCCCGATGACAAAGTGACGAATGTGCGATCGGTCGGGTGAGGAACGGGCGATGTTCCACGAATGGTCTGGCTCAGGGAAAGGGTTCGACGAGGACGTGAGTGTGTGTGTGTGTGTGTGTGTGTGTGTGTGTGTGTGTGGAGGGGTGTGTGTAATAAATTAGCTGCTCTTTCCCTTGGCTTGTGCTCAACTGCCCTCTCTGATCAATCAAGTCCTTTTATAAACTCATAATCGTTAAGCATCTTGTAGGATCTGAGATGGAAAAAAAGGAGGAGAAGAAGAAGACCCATCCATCACAGAGATACATTAATAAACTGCTGGAGCTCGAAAGGTTTTTCTTCGCCGCAAGGAGATGTGATTAAAATGTAAAGAACGAGTCAACAGGGAGCGATTGTACAGAAGGAGAGACTCCGGATCTGCACACCGTCAATTAACAGCAGAACCCAGCAAAGGACCGACTCAGAGCCGGACCACATCTCTCTCTCTCTCTCTCTCTCTCTCTCACACACACACACACACTCTTTCTCTCTCTCTTCTCTTTCTCTTTCCAACTCACACACACTCTCTGTCTCTCACTCTCTCTCTCTCTCTTACTCTATCTATCTCTCACACACACACAAACAGAACTCTCTCTCTCGCTCTCTCTCTCTCTCACACACACACACACACACGCTCTCTCTTCCTGTCTCTCTCTCTCTTTCTCTATTCTCTCAATTCTCTTTTTTTCTCAAATCTCTCTCTCTCCTTTCTCTCAGTTCTCATCATCTCTTTTCATTTTCTCTCAGTTCTCTGTCTCTCTTTTATATCAATTATCTCTTTCTATTCTCTGTTTCTTTTTCTGTCTCTCTTACACTCTGTCTCTCTCTCTCTTCCTGTCTGTCTCTCTCTCCCTGTCTCTCTCTCGCTCGGCTGGGTAAATGTGTGATGCGTGAACAGGCTGCATATCCATTAAATTTTACACACTGGCTTTTATATACTTATTTCTCATCACTGCTGTAATTTATGTCCCGACATTAGACGAATCTGCAGCTCATTTCTACCGACAACATGATTTTTTTTTTTTTTGCAGATAAAAAAAAAAACTCAGCAAACTTCTCATAACTTTACTACCGACTCTCCATCAGGCAGCGCCGCCCTAAATTAATGGCATTTTTATTATTTTATGGTATCGTTAAAGTTTTACTGATCACTTCATGACTGAAAAGCAATAAAGGATGTGCAGCATCCCGAGCCGGGGCCTGCGGACAGGACGGACGGACGGACGGACACTCCGAGTCCTAGCAAAAGGTCTGCTGAGCGGAGAGGGTGATGCTGTAAAGGACATTTATAGCACCGACAAGAAGGCAGAAAGTCCATCCAATAACAACAATGACAAAAAGGGAAAGAACGAAAAAGAGGCAAACAAAAAGAACGAGGACCGAATAAGCAAAAGGCAAGGCGAAAGAAAAGGAGAAAGAAAAGAGGTTGCGGTAAGCTTAGCGCCCCTCCCATCCTAACCGCGACCTCTCTGGCACACGGCTGGCGTTTTCCCATTTTTTCCCTTTAAACGCGCTCTTCTTCCACCCCACATCTAAAATTGTAGCCTTATGGAAAAAAAAAGTGGAAAAAAGATCACCCACAATAATCTCCTCTTTCCTCTCCTCCCAACATTTTGGTATTTTTTTACAATAAAACAGTGGCAAAATGGAATAATAGGCAGCTGGAAGCTGGGGAACATCTGGAAAAGGGCCAGGAGCACCGTGTCATCGCTGTAGCGAGAGCTTTAATCAGGCTGGCCGCAGAACATGTGCCGGAGGAGTCGTGTTGTGCTGGTGGCTCGCCTCTACTTATAAACGTGATGCTTTTCTAGCAGTATAAATAGAAACGGGCTTAGAACATATGGCTGTTGCTTGCTTTTTTTTTTTTACTTTTTCTGAAGTCAGACCTGTACATGAGCGCAAAACCACCTCAGTCCTAGTTCTGTCTTGTGTTTCTAAATCTACATACATACAAAAGGTTTTAAACAACGCCCTCATCCAGAGCAACTGCCGAGGTTTGATTCCCAGTATTACCAAGTTACCACAGCTGGGCTTTTAATCAAGGCCCTTAACCCCCAAGTGCTCATTTTTTAAATGCTGAAAATGCTAAATGAAGGAAAGTGGAGTCCAAAGATCCATAGGTGGACGTCCGGAGTGCATTAGCGCCATATACTGTATGTTGACATGCGACCGTGTTAACAGAGCAAGTTAAACTTAATAGAGTGATGATTACAAGCTTTGCTCAATGGCCCCATAGTGACAAATTGGTAGACCTGGGATTTGAACTCATTCGATCAGCAGCCCAAGGTGGCAGTCAGCACCAACCCAATCCCACACTCACAACAACAGTGCTTGATGGCTCGGTGCATATCTGTTCCTGTAGTGTTTTCAGCTCGTTGCTGAAAGTGGAGATCGTGCACATTATTGCCTCCACGAGCCGAGCACCGGATAATAGACGGCTTTGTAAGGTTGGTGGTGAAGGAATAGCGAGGGAGCGCATGCAGCAAGTTGTAGCTTTCAGCTTTCCTTGAAAGCTTGCGGTGGTCCTACAGCGTATAACGTTTTTGCCTCTCATCTGTTTTCCATCCTTGTGTAACCAATCACAGGGTTATTTATAACTGCACGCCTTCCCAGTAGTCGCTGCTACTCTATTTCATCTAGCCGTAAGCACATGCGCTCGCCTGTGTGGTGAGCTTTCATGCGGTCTCTCTGCCTTTCTCCACAAAAGCAGGCCTCCAATCCTCAGACCAAGTTTTTTCAGCATCCAGTTTTATTTCTCTGCCTGCCAGAGAACAGGAGCTGAGCTGCTCGGAGCTCTAATCGAGCAGCAAAACTGCAGCAGCACCTTAGAGAACGACAGAAAACCCCAGCCTGGCTTCAATCCAACACCGGCTTTTAGTTCTCATTTTTACAGCAGCAAATTTCTTGGCCATACCAGAATTGTGCATCAGGCTGACAGCTTAGTCTCGTTTATTGAGCAAGACCCCCCCCCCCCAAAACCAAAAAAAAAAAGTCGCTACTAGATTCACAGACAACATGCGACCTTTCCACTTCAACAGGGAAACGATCCATTTTATTTTTTCGGCCATCCTTTGTTTCGCCTGTATATTTTATGATCTCGGAGCTCTAAATGACCCTGAACTGTTCACTGAGTCCTCGAGGATGTGTTAAGAGTGACCTCGCTTTCTAGTTTCTTGTCACACAAACTATTTACAAGAATAAAAGGGAAATCCAGAAAAGAAAAGATCTCATGATCAGGAACACTTTTTACACCGTTTTTTAAACCGAGTTTTGGTCCCAATATGGAGACGTATCAAGGACTGAGTGTGGCCTTTGTGGTCAGAGCTGTAGCTCAGGGGCTTGTTAGGGTTTGGAACAGAAGCCCTGATGTGGCTTACAGTAGGGATCAGGTCTTGATAAAAGGCTCCTACTCTTACACACTTGGAGCCACGGCTTTGTTTAACAAGCATGTCTATTTTTAATGTGTGGACCTTCTTGTGCAGAAGTGATACCTTAGTCGTCTGATGATCAGAAAATCAATGGGTTAAAATCCCAGGACCACCAAAGTAAAACTTTTATATAAATGCTTTTATTTTGTCACATATACTTTTTACAACACAGTGAAATTATTTCTTTACATATCCCATCTGAGTAGGTTGGGGTCAGAGTGCAAGGTCAGCTATTATACAACGCCCCTGGAGAAGGAAGGGTTAAGGGTCTTTCTCATGGACCCAACAGTGGCTCACTGGCGGTGATGGGGCTTGAACCCAGGTCTTCCGGGTCTTCAGAGCAACAACTCAAGTGTCTAAACTATCGAAGTACCAGTGCCCAAGCTGCCCCCGAAAAAAGGCCCTGGAACCCTTGAGTGCTCAGGTGGATAAAAAAAATTGAAAAGATGTAAGTCGCGTGGGATAAGAATGTCTGCCAAGTGCCCAAAAATGTTAATGCAAACTTTATAACACACGTAAGTCTAGGGGACATTCCTTTAATGCTAAAATCACCAAATTGACTTTTTTTTTTGCACCTCTGATCCAACAGCTTTAACATGACAATGCTTGACAAAGCCACTTGCTGCCAATGGGTTATAATATAATCACATTTTTGGAAATTTTGGATGACTGCCTCTATGTATAGTGCAATTTACTTATGTGGCAAAAAAAAAAAAACTTCATGACTTGCAATTTCCAACAGCAAAAAAAAAGAAAAAGAAGCATAAAATTGGTTCCAGGGCTGCCGAGCAGAGAAGATTACACTTTCTGGCCTTTGTGAGTACCGACCTGAATAGAACTCCATCCGTACACAGAGGGAAATGCAGCACACATTGGCTTCAAATCCAAAAGGTAGTTGGAGAAGATTTGAAGGAGATCCATTTTTGACTGTTTGAGTGCCGTCTGCTCTGGGAAAGAAGGACACTGAATGTTCCAACTCATCAGTAATGCAGAGGAGAGGAGCTGGGAAAGGGTTGGATGCTGCAGAGGCTCAATAGGTTAATACACTGGCCTTTCACCTTGCTGATTACAGTTTGGAAGACGTCAGCAGAGTTCGGCTGCTTCTGCCGTCTTGTATAGTAGCATCGACTCCCAGATACGCCTTCATTAGCAATGGAAATAACAAACTTTTAAAGCCGTGGCTGTGGAGGATTTTGGCTTTGCTCCTTAAAAACTGGAAGGCGTTTCGCTCGAGATAATAAAAGAATCTGATAAAAGCATAATAAATAATGAAGTGACCTAAGCGCCCTCGTCAGACAATACTCCGTTTTGATAAATATTTGAGAAAATGTAACTCGTGAGAGTGTTTATAAAAGCTTTTCTTTCTCTAGTGGGGGAAAAAAAAGGGACTAACAAAATAAAAGTAAATAAATAAATGAATAAAAACAAGCAAGTTTGGCTAAAGCATGAATATTTTAGCTGGGAATGAAAGCCGCGTAAAAGCTAGCGCGAATGGCGGTGATGAGAGAGAGAGAGAGAGAGAGAGAGAGAGAAAGAGAGAAAATGAGGAGAGAGTGAGAAGGATAAAAAGGGACAAAGCCCATCCTTATTGTGGTCTTCGGACACACTTTGTATTAAAAGATGAATTGATCCATTTGTAAGCAGCACTTAGCCCCACTCTCTGCCTCAGTCGTTACGGCGGGATAAATCAATATTTAATATCCCCCTCCAACAGCCCCAGTAGATGATTTTAACCTCTCCTTAATCCCATTTTACCTTACCTTTCCAGAAGCGTCCAGGCGAGCTTTCACTATGATAAACTCCCAAACAGTCGACTAGGAGGCAGCTATTAAAGCAGCATCCAGTATTTATGTCCGGTAGAACACGGAGCTGAAATATTAATATTCTGAAACTGAGCAAAGAAAAGGCTTTTAACTGGAAACCGACAAGAGACTTCAAATTGCGGAAGTGATAGCTTAGTAGTTAAGGTGTTGGACTGCTGATAGGAAGATAGTGGGTTCAATTCCCAGCACCATCAAAAACAGGGCCCTAGAGCGAGGCTCTTAACTGCTCAGATGGATTTTAAAAAGGCGCCTATGACATGCCTGAAATGTAACTATAGATGTAAAAGAGCGACTAGGTAAGTCTACGTAATCTGTTTTCTTTCTACGGTCACATGACTTTGTTTTGGCTCTATCCTCTGGTTCTCCATCTTGTCCTGTCATTAGTATGTTATCATACCGTGGCCTCCTGTTCCATGTTCTAAGTATTATCCGAGTTTGCTGCCAGCTTTTGCTCTAATCAGCTCAGCTAGACTCGATTACGCTTGTACGTCATGAACATAAACAATAAGAACTCATGATAAGAACTTAAAAGGGAAAAACCATTATAGTTCGCAGAATTCATTTACAAATTCTTCATGCCTGTTGGTGTAAAATCCATCAGTAGGTCTGGAGCAAACATCTTCCATCAGAGTCACATAATTAGTTCATCTGCAGGCAATTACAGGGTCATGTGATCACAACATAAAGAGAGTTCGTTGACTGAAGTGGTTGAGTGATTGAGACACTGAACTGCTAACAACTGGAAGGTTGTGGACTCAAATTCCAACACTGCCAAGCTGCCACTGCTGGTTGCCTTAGAGAGGCCCTTGGGAAGGGCCCTTAAGCCTCAAAATAGTTTGATAACGGTGCCTGTCAAACGTCATAAAGGTTAAGAAGAATAACTAAAGTGGTAGTAGCAGTGCAGTGATTTAGGTGTTGGACTGCAAATTGGAAGATCAGGGTTCGATTCCCAAAACCACAGGTTGGCACTGCCGGGCTCTGAGCAAGTCCCTGAACCCCCAATGCATCATAATTCAAACTGCAAAAATTACAACTGAAACACAGGTGAGTCTCCTTGCACCATTCATCTACCTACGGAAACTAGTTATCGTTCATCATCATCACCTCCTTTTTTTTTTTCTCGGCTGCCAAAGGGCGTCCTGGAATTACCTTGCCCTTACATCAAAGTTCTTGGTTTGAAAGCACATCAAATCAAACTGCTACCTTAATGTCTTTTGCTAAAGCACCGACGACTGAAAGATGACTTCAGGGCAGGGAACAGAGGTGAGGAGTGACGAGGCTAGCCACCTTCTCGAGCGCTTAAAAAAACACACACAGCTTTTCTAAGCTCGGCACACAAACAAGCAGATGAATACACGCTGAGTATAGTGTGGAAAACAACAGCCAAACCAGGACAAAAGTTCGGCAGAAAAAAAAAAAAAAGCTTAAGCTCTACCTGCCCGGAACAATACAGACAGGTGTGTACTGCCTGTTGACAAGCGTACCTTTTCAACTATTGTTTAAAGAGTACAGCGTTTGTGTCATGTCCCAGCCTATTCCTCAGCTTGGCTGACCAGGAGCTAACCCCAGAGGTGAATAGCTCATGAGTGAGGAAGAAAAAGACACAGGTAGAGGCTATGCACTCACATACCGTATCCACTTCGAACAAAAGATCTGGAAGAATAACAAGCTTAAGTGCTAGCTGTGGAAAAAAAAAAAAAAAAAAAAAAAAAAAAAAAAAACACCTTCCTTATAATGCTGTCCGTATAAACCCTGAGCATTGTGTTTGAGAAAGAGATTTGTGCTCATATGCCAGGGGCAATAGAGAAGAAAAAAATGCTGAAAGGAAGAAAGAAACATCAACAATGGACTAAAATAGTACTCTTAATCCTGGGAATTCTCGAAAAAAAAAGCTCCAGGGAGATTTGAGCCTTATTTTTTTCTAAGGTGTCTGGTTTTATATAAGAGGCTCATGGTTAGATACGTCTCTGTCATGCCCAGGTTTGACGACACACTTTACCTCTGGTTAGTGGCACACCGTCATCTTTCAAAGTTCTGATTTTTTTTACATATACATTGACCTACTTGGGCTTGTTGGTTGAAAGTCGTACGGCGCTAAAACATCTAAAATATTAATGATGCTCCACTCCCACATAGCGCCTGCTTATTGCAGCCAATTGGCAATGTGGCTTCAATCAAACAGGAGCGAGCAGGGATTTTTTTTCAAACCCTCGATTGACTCATTGATTGAAGATATATTTAAAAGGAGCCCCGTGGAGTCATCCTAGAAAGCGGGACTGTTTTACACCAGGGGTCTGTTGCCTTTAATTGGGTCAGGATTTTACTCTTTGGACCAGCTCAAGGGGCAGTACTGGCAGATCCGAAATGTCCCTCAAACCAGGCACTGCTAATGTCAAAAACACACACCACTGACCATGCCAATGTCAATCACCGATCAAGAAGTCTACTGGACCCACATCATACAAGTTGTTATTTTTTTTTCATTTTTCGAATCTTTCAAAGTAGATCATCCGTACAAGACATAGCTACTCACGTGTCATATCTGTCTTTAAAGAATGAATCACCCCAGAACTAAAAAACAGACTGTTGTCGGACATCCCCTAGACGAGGGTGGGTTCCCTTTTACGTATGATTTCTATCAAGGTTCCTTTCCGTCATCCAAAAAAGAGGGTGCAGCAACAGAAGTAATCTCTTGAAAAAAGGACACATGGACACTTAAAAAGTGGCAGATGCTCACCTTGTCAGCCCTGCAGTTGTTAAGCCCGAGGCCTGAGAGAGCCGAGAGTTTAGCCTCCATGCCCTGCTGGTGATGCTGCAGCTGCTCACGTTGAATCTGCTCCCTCATTTTTCTCGCCTCCTGGATGGCCTTCATCACAGCATCCTGGTCTCCAAATAGTGCCGTGGAGTTCAGGTTAGACAAGATATCTGCAAAGAGTCAGATGTGTAAATATACAAAGATATGCACCAGCAAACTCATTACACTAAAGGCCCATTGCGTGAAAATGACACTGGGAGGTCTGGTTATCAGTGCTTCATGTGCAGACTAGGAAAAAAAGAAAATAAGGCAGCAATCTTGGCGTGTGATGCCTTTCTGTAATTAGTGGATCAAAGTGAGGTGAGGCAGTTAAAACTCGGAAATAGAACAACAACAAAAAAAGGCTGTTGTTTAAAGACGGAAAGAAGGAAAACGAATGGCGTGGTCTTGTTTTTAATGAAAGACTGTTTTTAGCAAAAAGTCTCTTGCAACTTCCGCAAAAAAAGGTTTAAAATGAGAGGTGAACCAAGAGCTTTGAAATAGCTAATTGTCAGCGGCAGCATAGATTACGCCAGGGTGGCTGTAATGCTAAGGTTTGAGGGAGATTAAGAGGATGTGGTTGTGTAAATAAAGCTGTGTGCACTGGGATGAAGGAATTTCAGTTGGGTGCTAGATGACGGAAAGGATCACTGCACTGTAGTGCACTGGCGTAGTAACGGTTTGTACTGCCGTTGTTATTTATTTAAAAGCATATGTATGTTTTATAAAACTCAGCTCTGATTGGTCAGCGAGTGTTGTGTTTTATAGCCACAGCCTTGACAATAGTGTCAGTATATTAACACGATTTTTAAGGAAGACTTACCGAGGGATGACCCACGACCTAGACCGAGGGGACTGGGAATACCTCCACTCTTGGGTTGGCTGTTGGGACTGTTCTTGCTGCCAGGGAACAGGCTGTGTGTCGGGGACAAGGGGGATTTCACTGACTCAGCCGTTTTAGGACGGGCCGAAAGGTTCAAGGGCTGTGTTCCTTCCTCCTACAAACAGAATCACTATTTAACAAAGAGATATCAGGACAATTAATTAGCCCGTCTCCGCCTAAGCGCCAGGCTGAGCATTCATGTCTAGGCTTGATGCCATGCTGAAGCTCCTCTGTGTCTCACGCCTGGGTTTTGTTCAAGCTAATTAAGCCATGGTGCAATTCTCTAAGGTGCACCTTTATTTTTTTTTACCTGTTTTGCACCAAAATCCTTACCCACCATGCCAGTGATCTTGAAAAGAACTTTATTTTATGTTGTGGGCTAAAAAAAAAAAAAATGAGGGCTCTTATTTGGCAGAGTGCGCCACTGTCCAAACAGATGGACAACATAATGAACACTGCCTGGAGCTTCTTTCGGAAATCTGACTGCCAATTACAGTTTGTCATTCAATTACATATTAAATAGTCAAACAAAACAGATTGCCAGCTAATTAAGCACAGCATATCTGCATATGGCCCTAACTGAGCTAAACGCTGCCCGGATAGTTGATCAAAGTCGTAATTACGAAGATTACATGGTTCGTGTAACAAGTGTCAGCTAAACAAATGGGGCTGAATGAAGACAAATGTTTTATGTCATGTTTCCGAAATAAAAGATCAACCTGCGTACCATCATTAGCTTATTTTACATCGCTTCTCATATCACCGGTTCTATTGTGATATCAAATAAAACCTTTTTAAATCTACATGTGTTTGGACTTACAGCAACAGACGTACCAGAAGAAAAACAGACGATCTGCACAACCTCATGTAAATTAAAAAATGCTACAGTACAAAACCTTTTTTCTCCAAATTTGTGCTTAATATTCTGTATTTATGCTTTCGATGTAATTGGATTTGGTTTAGCCCACACTGCAAAATCGAGGGATTTTTTTTTTTCTTTTAGTTTAAAAGTAAGGCTGCCAACTTTTGTCAGTAGAAACCACATGTACCTAAAAATGATTCTCCGGGTGTGCGCAGAGTCATAGCAACCCGTCCACACAGTTCTGCATGAGGGAATGAGAGGCTTGTAAAAGTCAAGCAGGATTGATGGGGTCTGCGGAGAAAGAGGCGACGTACTACCATGCGCTAAGCTAGCGCTACTGTAAGACTTCTTTTTATGAGTTGTACTTTTTAAGTGGACGTCCCTTCTCTCGATACTAACTGCGAAACGCTGGTCATGGCTCAGATTTTTACACTCGACATGAAGACAAAGGCAGTCCTTAAGTTTTCCCTCTTCTACTAGATTCCACAACTGATTAAGAAGTGTGGAAAAAAAGACTTGGGTCAAGCGCCACTCTGGGCAAACTTACATGTGGACTCTTTACAGTTTAAAAAAAGCGTTAATAGACCTGGGACATGTACAATTTTACAGATGTCCAAAGAAGATGAGTTGAAAGTCATTTGCATTAAACTTAGTCTTTTAGGTCATGTTAAGTCTTCTAGGACTCCTGAAAGAGATAGGAAAGATACCCACCATAAACCACATTTAAGGGTTTGCTTCAATTAAATCATCTAGTCACAGTCTGTATCATGGTTGGAACCTTTCCAATATCTGTTCCACATCCCAGGTAACCTGATTAGTTCCACCTTACATGTTGCTTCCTGTTTTAAGTTCCACAATAGCTCTAAAAGGGCTGTCATGGTCAGTAAAGAAGATTTCTTTACCTTTCACCTTTCTTATATTAAAAAAAAAAAAAAAAAAAACTAATTGAGAGATGTTACAAGCTTCTTTGTCAAGACATTCTGGGCAGAAGAGCTAAAAAGGACCAGGAGGACAAGCCGTGCATCCGAAAAAGCAATGTTCTACATTTTATTGCCAGCAAAAGAAACATAAAAAACAATCCCAGATTTCTAACTTTGGTTTTAAGGATATAAAAGATTGTATTCATTTGGAAACATGCCAGTCACGAGGGCCGTACCTTGACTTGGCCCAGTGGACTTGAAGACCGTTTCTCACTCTTGGGCCCAGGTGAGAGAGGCCCTGCAGAATTAGGTGGCTGGGGCAGTGGCGCCATCTTGGCTCCAGGAGAAAGCTGCATGCTGGCCAGTTGGGCGGCGTACAATTGCTGCAAGGCAGGAGAAAAAAAAAAAACCACAAGGCGTTAACATCCCAAGCCAGCCACCATTTAAAACCCTGATCCCTTTCTCATTCTCTTCCTTTTGCTGTCACTTTTTTCTTCTTTTTCCATCCTAGCCCAGATAGATAGAAACTCCACATAACCACAATTGGAGATGATTTTTTTTTTTTTTTTTTTCGCCCTCTTTTTCTATTTTTTTTTTTTTTGCCCTGTTTTGTCAAGTTTGCAGCCTAAAAGAAATTCGAGATCAGGCCGTTTTAGTAAACGGTACACGTCAAATCGCCCAAGAAGCATTACCCAAAATCCATTCGATTCACTTTCCATGACACGTATTATCAAAGGCTTTCGGGGGGTGTTTTTTCAACACACGAATCCAGACAAAGCAAATTTTTACCATTCGTATTATTTTCCTTGGCACAGACTTCCAGCCTGGCATGAGTAATATTTCAGTTTTGGTACAAATTAAACAGGCTGGCAATGGGCTGTTAAACCACAGAATGTTTTTTTGGGTGTGTGTGTGTGGGTCTGGGGTGCTGTATTAGGATTGTGCAGGAGCATAAGTAGTTTATATTTCAACCAAGCTAATAGCCTGCCATATCACATAGAACATAAATTAACTGATTCAATATAAACATACAGACAAGAAAAACGAAAGCTAGCAGCGCTGTAGCTGTTCAAATAAATACAATTAAAGGTGTGTTTGTTCATGTGTGTCTTGTAGTATTAACAAGATGCTGTGACTAATTTAGCTTTTGAAATAAAAAAGAAAATTAAACATTCTGAAAGCGCCCTTCTGTTAGCCCAGAGGCTAGTATTAACTAGCAGGCAGGTAAGTGTTTAAATTGGCTTTTGTCTCTATAAGTAAATAACAGACCAGACAAAAAATTACCTAAAACATAAAATTTGCTCCTGGCATAATGACATAACCCATTTCAAAAAAAGAAACAAGATGTAACATAACATGTACTAGCAAATTTCTTGAATATTGTTCTCGATATCTAAAGGTTTCTGCTGTTATTTATGTCATTCAGCTAATTAACATGGAAAAATGAGCACATAGAAGAGCGCTCTCTCTCTCTCTCTCTCTCTCTCTCTCTCTCTCTCTCTCTTCTCTGCACTCATTTCCTCTTGTCAGCAAGCTACATAAGGACTCCATTTGTCTAAATTGGGAAAAAAAAATGGCCTAAGCATTAGCGGCTTGCGCTCCACCTCAGCTAGTCAGACAGAAAAAAGCAGAGCCTGGACAAAGATCTTTGTGTCCACTGTGTATCAGAAGATATAAACACAAAAAAATGCTCTCCGCTCTATAAACACTTGTGCGCTAGTGGTACACAAAAGGGGTCATTCTTCTGCAGGAAAGCTGGGGCAAGTGACAGCACATGGGCACAGGAAATAGCAGACTGATTAGGTACACCCTTTGATAGTATAGCCTTAGTGAGCTGTATAAATAGAACAGACATGGTGTGTTGGAGTTAAAAAAAAACAAAACACAATCCACATTGTGCTTTTGCATTAATTCTGACATTCCTAAACACAAGAGGCTACAGTTACTGTCTTCATGTGACTAATCTAAATCTTGGACGAATGCATGAAAAGCAGTTACTGGAAATGTGGATGTGGATGCAGCCTTTTCTTATCTTCAACAGTCAGTGGATCCTGTCCCATAAGGTAGAACCTTTCTAAAAACTTTAACTTATTTTTTGAAAAATAAAATAAGATCTGGCATATTAATGATGGCAAGAGAGTGAAGGTAAGGAACTGGTGATGGGTGCCAGGACAACTTTGGATGAAGGGCAATAGTAGGTCTGGGGAAGGGGTGGACCGGGTTGATGGTAATGAGGGTCATTTCTGAAAGTCACAAAAGAAGTAGGCAGCAGACCACCAAGATTGGCATATCAATTTGTCTGTCTGTAGGAAGTGGTAGAGCAGTGGTTAAGGTGTTGGACCGCTAACTGAAGGGTCCGGGTTGCCACTGTTGGGTCTCTGAGCAATGCCAATTGCACAGTTGTAGAGAATGGATAAATGTAAGTTGCTCTGAATTAGAGAGTCTGTCAAATGCTGTAAATGTAAATTCCACTACTTTAAAAAATACCAGTGTAACAAAAAACATATTAACTTTTTAGAATGGTGCAAGCAGACTGCAGTCATGTGACCAGAATGAATCAATCAGCTTTGTCACCTTTTCCGTTACACTGAAATTACTTTTTTGTAAATAAATTGCTGAAATTTCCTTTTTGTAATTTCCTTGTTCCATGTTTCCAGCGGCATACGCCTCTGGAGCAGAAGTGACCGAATGCATTGAGTAGGAGGAACAGCACGGCTGGCGTTTTACTTGCGTTTTTTAGGCACGATATGTGAATCGCCCCTTAGTCTTGTAGTCCCTTGGAAGTAAGTGATGTAGTGCTGGCTATAAACAAGTCACAGCCATGTAATAAGAAGTGAACGCCCCTGCCCTGGGATGAACTGGTGTCTCATCCGGTGTGTATTTCTGTTTTGTTGCCCATTGTTCCTGGGATATACTCCCAAACCAGGATATAGAACTCACTGTATATAAAATAACGAAACAAGGGAAATCTAAGACACCCTAATGTTTGTCTGTCAAGAGTAGAACCCTAAAAAAGAGGGCTAGACTTAAAAAAAAATTTTTTTAAGTTTTTAAGATTTTAAAAACTTTAGGAACCAAACAAGGGACCCAATGAGGTGAATAATTAATCATTAATTATGAGATCAGCTCCCCCGGAACTCAACCAAATATACTGGTTCAAATGTACAACTGATCTTTGGCTTGTGACATGAAGTAGTTTATCTAGGAAACTAGATTTATTGCCACGAAAACACAATTCATAGGTATAAAGAATCCTGCAAGGACTGCACAGAATCAACCAAGGGCTTGATGGAAATGGTAGCACAGTATTGGAGTTGTGGTGTTGAATAGAGTTACGGTGTTGAATAGACCATCATTGGTTCAATTTTCAGCACCACCAATTTGCCACTGATGGGCCCTTAACCCTCAACTGTTCCTGAAATGAATGATGGTCATCCTGGATATAAGAAAGAATTCTTAAACTTTACCAAGTATCTGTGCACAAGTGGGAAAGAAAGAAAGATCTATCAGAAAAGCCAAATGGTCAAACGGCAATGCTGAGTCATTCCACAAATACAGTCCCACCGTCCATCAAAGAACTATTACACCGTGTGCTGATTCTGATTTCTTAGGGGAAACACGATGTTGAGATTCAGCAGGGCCTTTAGAGAAATATCTTGATCCACACCAGCAACTCGGGTAATACCTTTGTCCACTTGAGCATTAAATGATTCTCTGCTCTACAGCTTACTTAGACAGAGAGCAGGACGTGGGAAATGGAGCTTTACAATTCACTCACCTTACCTGCTTCAGTTGCTACACGTCTAGCAACACACACACACACACATTCATGCACACCACCTTTCTCATGCCCATGGAATGCAAATGGCCAAGGGCTGGCCCAAGGTCAGCCTGTTAGCCTTTGGTAATTAAAAGCAACCACTCTAGAGAGCAAAGGAGTTAAACGAGCAGCTGCACTCACATCGCTTGCCACACCATAGACCCATAGATTACACCCACTTCCACCTACCACCTCCCTAATCTCATTCAAAACTGCTCAACCCACTGCCAAAAAAAATGCTTTTAGGTTTAAATCTCAATAGGCTTTCTGGTAATGTACAGCTTCATCGACATAGAGGCAAGCACAAATTGGTTTACGTCATGCATTCGTCTTAAAATGAAGAAAGTCTTTCAGAATCTCGAGTCTGCAAAAATCAAAGCTTATACAGTTATTGCGAAGTGAGTTCAGGCTTTTTTGCTTGTGCAAACAGCAGACTCGGATTGGTTGTAGGAGCGCCGGGACAGATTAGACAAGATTCGGCTTATCTTAAATCACAAAAATAAATAATCAAGAAAAATAACCTTTGGTTGATCTTATTTCGCCCGGGATTATCAGGGAGGGCAGGATGATGAAGGATAACAAACAATCGATCTTCTTTACTTCCTGTTTTGTTTTTGTCACATTATCCCTGTTCCTCATTTGTTCCTGGTCATGTGTTCCACTTGTTATGAGTCTTGTTCCTATAGTCTGTCTGATGTATTAGCTCTTGTGCTGCCCATTGTCTTGGTTTTGGATTGCGGTTGTATTCCTACGGTTTGTCCCTGTATCCCTGCGGTGAGTCATGTTGCTAAGGGCTAGCATGTTTGCTCGTCTCATGTCATGCTAAGTCAGCTTCAAGTCAAGTCAAGTTCATGTTGTAGTTTTGCTAAAATGTTGATAGACTAGCATTTGTATCAGGGGCCCATCAGTGGCTAATTGCTGGTCCTGAGAATTGAACCTATGATCTTACGATCAGCCTTCCAATACCTTAACCAGCAAGCTACCACTTCCCCAGGGAAAGTAAATACAAATCAGTACTTTTTATGGAGGCTCCTTTAAACAAATGTTCAATAGAAAACATTTTAAGGAAAATGTTGTCGTAAACCTGCTAAATCTCATATTTTTTTTTCGTGAACACTAGTGAAGGTTATAGCGTAAGCTGAAGCTGTACAGCTGTGCCAGGGTAGACCAACAAAAACCCCTTCGCTTGTTTGCCACAAAGCTTGTTGAGGCTTAGTGCCCAGGGGATGGGGGCGGAAGACCCAGTCTGGCCCAGATGTCATGAAGAGATGCAGCCGTGCTCTGGTGCTCTGTGCCAGTGCATTTCAGTATGGCTCAACATCTGTTTTATCTGCTGGCAACCAACCTGCTCCCACATCTTTCCTACTGCTCAGTGTCTTACTCTTCCACCCTTTCCCCCTTTTTCACTTCCCCGTATGCTCCTAATCTCTGCCCTGCTGAGCGACAATGGCCAAACTGTCAGATAGTGCTTGCACACCCATATGTTATTTCTTTATTTATGTTTATTTTATTTTCCTCACTTCACTCCATCCTATCACTCTATTTCCCTCTGTTTATCCGCATGTCTTTCCATCTGTCCCTCTTTTCAACAAGCCCATCTATCCAGATGCCCATCTTTCCATCCCATTACAGCCTCGCACTAGCCTCCCCGTGCCTCTGTGCTTCTGGCTATCTCTCCAGAGCGAAACACACACACACATCTTTTCTCCTCCTCAATAACCTCAACAGCTGTTCACGCTCATTTCTAGAACTCAAAGTCAACAGTGCTTCACTTGCTGGCCATGACAGCTGGCCTTGGCTTTCTCTCCATGCATCCGGAACATAGAGACATCAACATCTAAACAAAAGATAACACATAGTTTCCTCCTTTTGGCCACTTCCTGTGAAACATATTCAACAAAAAAAATGGCCCTGAACAACAACCAAATTTGTTATAGGTACCAAATTTCTGCAGAAACAGTTTCAGTCAACTGTTTCCTACGTAACCCACAATGCAGTTTGATTACCTGAGAATAAACCCAGTCTTTTAGTCTCAACCTAAAGGACCTAAGATAGGGGTGTTCAAACTTAGTCCTGGAGGGCTGTTTAGCTCCAACCCTAATCAAACACACCTGATTCAACTAATGTGTTGAGATGTTGATCCGAAGATGATTGGTTCAATTCCAAGGACAGTCAATCTGCCGTTAGTTGGATTAAAAGTTAAAATAAATGTAACTTGTTCTGGATAAGGGAAGTCTGCCAAATAGCAAAAATGTAAATGTGGTCTGTCTTGCTTTCCGATATTTTAGTCAATCGAGTCACACATTTTCACCAACGTCTCCTGTCTTTACCACATCTTCACTAGATTTTTCAAGAATACAACATTGAATGCATTAGACATCATCTGAAGCAGATCTACTAGGAACTTCTCACCTGCTAGTAAAACTGGTGGTATCTGGACTTTTACAGCATATAAAGGTAAATAAATTTTTGACATTTTTTTATATGTGGGTGTATAATTTACAAAAATAACTACAAGTAGAAAAAGATGTCTTATTTGTTACCACTAATTCAACGATGCTTACTTTCAGACTGCTTAAATCCAGAAATCTGCTTTCAATGATAAGAAGCAGACCTTTTCCAAAAAACAAAAACATGCAAGAGTTCACTTTGGATTTGTTTGAAAACCAACCGGCCCCCAAGCAAGGCAGATCTCGACCAGTGAATGGCTTTCCGCCTGACAAATTAAATGCCAATCCAAAAGAGACAAAAAACAAAAATGGAATTTTTTTGTAGATTTAGGATAATTTCTTTTAGACCCGTCTACAATCCAAGCACAATATCCAGCCAGGGGTGAGCGGTGTCAGCGTTAATAAGATAACAGACGCTTTAGGGCGATACGCTTTGTTTGAATGTCGGAACGTGGTACATCCCGAGCCCTGAGTGGGCCTTAATGAAGAGAGGCATCCAGCCTGGAGGAACGGCTAGAGCTTCTTTTCTCCAGTGACTTGTAGAAGAGCAATCTTTCACAGAAGCCTTGAGTGAAATTACTCCCTGTGTACAGGCTCAGTGACAGTCGCTTTTGTGTGCGAGTGTGTGTGTGTGTGTGTGTGTGCTTGACCAGTCAAGGGAAGTGTATCGACAAGCCAATTACACTAAGGCCTCTTGAACTACTTTCATTTCCAAACGTTAAGCTTTTGTTAGGTAGTATGTCTTACTGGCGTTTGGTTATGACACAAAATATAGTGATAGACGCAAACCTAATGTTACACTGGAAGTGGTAGCGCAGTGGACTGCTAATTGGAGGATTCCCAGCACCACCGAGTTACTACTGTTGGGCCCCTGAGCAAGGCTCCTAACCCCCAATTGCTTAGATGTATAAAGGTGATAAATGTAAATCGCTCTGGATAAGGACGTCTGCAAATGCCGTAAATGTAAGGTGTTGTCTGCTGACCAGGCAGGGTTCAATTCCCAGCAACACCAAGCTTCCACTGTTGGGCTTCTAAGCAAGGCCCTTAAGCCTTAAATGTAGTTGGATAAAACGTAAGTCATTCTGGATAAATACATCTTTCAAATCTTTAAAATGAGGATGGATTTGAGACCAGGCTTGGTTGCCAACCCTTGATGCTGGCATGGCATTAAAAAATAAGTAAATAAATAAATAAATAAACAAAATTTTAGTTTGAATGGAATGGAACCTGCATTTATAGGCACAAATTAAAAACTTGTACCAAACACACACAAAGTATGGCTTTGGGCAAAGTTTTTTTTTTTTTTCTGGTTGATGAAACACAAACGCACACGATTGCTGGAATTAATTCCTTTCCAATCAATGTTATTCTCAGGTTAAAACTAAATCCAGCAAATTGTGGAAAATGATACCTTGCCAGCTAAAGGAGCAGAGATATTCTGATTAGACAGGCTCAATGAACCAATGGTGTGACGGGTGGGTGGATCCCCTGGCAGAGGAAGTGGGGTCCCTGCAGGTGAGGTCACACGCTTCAAATGAATCGATGATGCATGACGACTCAATGCGCACCGATACCACGATTACTGACAACCACACGCACACACACATGCTCACACTCACACCTCATTAACACCATCCGGAGCAGGCGAGCGCAAATTTGACAGATTTCGGCAGGAAAAAAAAAAATAACACACTATCTTATGTTAGGTCTTGATTATATTATTTTTTTATTAGAAATGTCTATTTTTTAATGATTTTTTCTTTCTTTCAAGCCTATAACCACGTGCCGACGGCCGTTGAATGTTGGATGAGTTGTGCTTCCTTTCCTCGTCCGCCAAATTACATCCTTTAACTGCATTTGTCTGTTGTTCCTCTGTCTTTTAAAAGACTGTTTTGTCTGCATTCCCATTGTCCTCATTTGACGTGTGACATGCGCTGGATAAAGGCAACAGAGTGCTTTGTTTTCTCATAGAAACTAAATTCAACTCAGATTATTGAGAGGCATTGAGAGGAGGGATAACAATGTTGTCACCACAACAAGTAGGAATTAAATCATCTCTGTCACCAGCTCAGTAACTGATATCATCAAGGCGGCTGTAATCCCGCTATCAGTGGAATAGAAAGTGTTGGACAAGCAAGGTTCTATGTTAAGGTGGGTTTTTTTTTATTATTATTTCTTTTCAGTTTTAAAGCCACTGTGGGGACTTCAGTCTGCATTTGAGTAGGTCAGTCTGCATTTCTACTAGCTAAACAAACAAATAATCAGTCTCAGAGGGGTAACACACCACCTCGTCAGTCATCGCTGTCATTTTACGTCATGCCAGCATAAAATGGCAGCCTGCAACCTACCAGGCTGTGTTGGTTACGATAAAATAAGGACTACTGTAACATTGTGTAATCAAATAATTAAAAAAAAATCATCTGATTTAATTATTATGGTGTCAGCAATGTGTGATTTTTTTTCTATAGTAGTGAAAGTTGACAGCTTGTGTTGTAGTGTTTAATTAATACCTTTTTAAAAGATTACCTTTAAGCCTTTAGGATAAAATAGCAGAATGGCTAAGGTTTACGTCTATGCCAATTATCGGGAATGAGTCTCTCCCTCGCTCACCCTCCCTCCCTCTCTCTTTCTGTTTTGTTTACTGTGCAGTCTAAAGATAAGTCAGATATTTGACTTGGGTGGCTCAGGTTCAGCTCATTTCTCAGGGTTAAATCCATTATCTGAATGAAGGAATGAGTGGAAAGCTGGGAGTATGTAGATATACGATCGTCCCTGCCTTAAGCTGAGCCATCAAAACCCTATAAATAGAGAGAAGGAAAGGCTTCAGGCTGCCGCCATGGCATCGCTGCCTGTTCCAGTGCAAAACAAGCATTCGCACACACCCTAACACACACACTTTCTCTTTCATACTCTTTTAAGTCTGGAACCGGTGGTACGCTAAGAAACACACGCTCTTCAACATGAATAGACTCATCCCACACCTTTGGTGCTCTTGATTGTTCTCAGTACAGAAGCGTGATAGCAGAGGCCCAGCTGCTCGCATTGTTCCAACTTGCCAAGGCTCATTATTGCTGAGAGCGATAAGCTGCGAAGGACGGATAGCAGAAAGAAAAAAAAGGCATGTCCTCCACTTGCTCCATCTTTTCCTCCTCCCTCCACATTCTCGGCTTTGTTTAGCAACAATCCCTGCTATTACAAATCTTAATGTCTAATTGTTATCAACAGCATTACCAGGGATGTTGACAAAACAACAACTGTCTGTTGTGTAATTCTCAACACTATTTCCTCTAAGTAAGAAATCAACTTTTGCCCGGCATTATCGGCTGGTGGCCATTGACAGTTGGACAGCATTAGCATCATCTGAGAAACAACACATTTCTTTTGAGCATTCTAGAAATGATACAAATGGCTGTAATAATCAAATTATGGGTTAATAAAAGTGAATAAATATTATCTAATATTAACTAAAGCGTTTATTAAATTGATGCATGATTTGCACCAATTAGAGCAGGGGTGTCCAAACTCAACCCTGGAGGGTCGGGGTTTCCTGCAAAGTTTAGCTTCAAACCTAATTACACACCTGAACCAACTAATCAAGGTGTTGGTAGGTGTACCTAAAACTAACAGGAGTGTTAAAGCAAGTTGGAGCTAAACTCTGCAGGCCACCGGCCCTCCAAGATCGAATTTGGACACCCCTGAATTAGAGGTAAAGAAAGGAAAATGACTCCACTTCACACGTGATATCACTGATAATTATTTTCCAATAACCACAAAGGCCAGGTGTTTTATTTTCTTTTACTTTTTGATAATATCGCTACTGTGAAGCTCCTCTGAATGCAGTCGAGTACTTAAACAATACCAGCCCAAGTAGGTTCTTCCACCTTAACTAGCCACTTTCCTAAACTACTTTTGAGCATCCTAACTTCTATTTCCTGTAGGAAAACTAAAGATCTGGAAGCCTGTGAGAAAAGTGCAGTAAAGTGCAGATGGAAGGTGTTAAGTTAGTAGGGCTGAACCAGTGTGCAAGTAATTTAGCGTACGCTTGTTACTTAGCATACAGCTGGTTCTCCGCTCACTAAGTGCCGAGGGCTTGGCTCGGCTCCACTACATTCTTTTGTAACTGTACATACCTGGAGCTGAAGAGGATTGAGTCCTGATGCGGCGGCAGCTGCCATTGTGGAAGGAATGAACTGCACGGGGTAGTTATCACCTGTTGAAGGAAAAACACAGAGTGGTGGGTGGAGGTGGAGGTGGAGGGGAGTACACACAATAAGCACAGGTTGAGACAATGAACGGCTGAGGCAAGTGCCAACACAGTTCCTGTGGGCTTGCCTGCACCCAGCCTCGGCACCCAGCCCAAACATCTGCTCTCACAAAAGAGTCAGCTGACTATAGACACGTGGGATTTACTTGAGAATGTCTTTCAAATTCAATCCCTCTTCATTTTCCCCTCTTTTCTTTATCTTTCCATTTTCTCTCTTTCTCCTTCTCCATTTTGCGTTCATAATGCTTTTTGTTCAGTGGCTTCAGACTATCTTTTAGATCATATTTTTGTTGTTACTTGCATACAGATCATGTCTATTCAAGCACTTCATATGACTTCAGGCTTGTTTCGCGATTGTTCTCCATGTCATTGTGAGTTTTGGTATGATGGGAAAAAACACTCACAAAAATGCGAAGCAGAACATTGGGATAATAACACTGCATATCCCCAGTCAAGGGTACATCTAGAGTGTCTCAGCGTTTAAACCCGATCTGGATAGTCGTGCGCTAGAGAAAGTGAGTGTTAATCGTGCATGATGTGTTTTACTTTGCGGCTAGTGAACATAACCCGTTTTCTGGCTGCGTCCACTGCGGCAGCAGACAGGAAAAGGTCCGTCGGAGATTTGACTGAAGCGTGCCTATAGAAGGAAATTGGCTCTGGTTCAGACCCCACTTCTGCCTGTCACTTCTTCTCACTAACATATGGTGCCATTAAAGCCACAGGCATGGGGGTAAATGTATATACATTCACCCTCACTCACTCACACGCTTTTCAATCTTGTCCAGCGCAGCACATTGTGATACAGCCAGGAAATTCAATCCCGGCCTGTGGCCGAGGAGAATAAAGCATGCAATTGAAGTGATTTCAAATAGTGCCATTAGAGGGGTAGAGTGGGCGTCATTACTGTCTGAGCTAGCGCTAGCTCACTTTCTCTCTAGCCCTCCTATTCTCTCCTTCATTTTCCCCCAGGGTGGATGTCAGGGACCTGAGATGTCATGCGAGTCCCTGGCAGTTTGGATGCCAGCTAAAGATGTAGAGCCAGAGATGGATGATAAGAGATGTCGAGATTCTTGTGGGTGGCAATGGACACTCTGGTCCCCCTGGCAAGCTACCAGAATGTTGTCTATCTGTCTGTCTGTATGACTGAGAAAGGGAATCTAGTTTTATATACCACTCCCTTCTTGTCTCCATCACTCTTAAGCTACCACCTGGCAACTAAGGTGCCAACATACTGTAGATACATCAATAGGTTCCTTACTGGGAGCCTGTTATGTCTCTCTGGGCCCCTAGGGACATAACTAGGCATCTCCACCCACTGCAATTCCTACGGTCTGGAAAGATTCAGTGCCAGACAGCTGCCATAACAGCAAAACAGCAAGGCAAGTAAGTGTAATAATACCACATGAAAAGCACAAGGGTAACAGACTTGCATTTCACATTCTGACCAGTTTACTATTTTCTTCTGATAACATTAAATCGAGTGAAAAAAGGCAACAACAAAAATATGATCAAATACAAACAACACTCACCAGTATTTTTGTAGATAAAATAGGGGGGAAATGCCCCATGTAACTCTAATAAAGGTTATGTTGGATTTTGTTTCAGCCAGGTATCACACTACAAATTTTACATCTAATTTGAGCTGTCAGCTTGGGACAAAGCCATGTCAAGGAATATATCACAAGAGACAACCAAAGCAACAGTATAGCCTACAGAAAAGTCATCTTTTTTTTAACATATCCTAATTGAACTTCCATCTGACACTGTGTACTATACCAATCCTTGAAAGAGATTTAGGAAGAATTTTATTTCTGATTGTTTGTTCAGTGTCTAAAAATTTTTTTTCAATATTTTACTGACTATTTAATACATTTGAAGAATCAATTGAAGGTCTCTAGAAAAAAAGCTTGCATTTCTATTGATATGACCCTCTTGGTTACGCCCTCTTGTCCCCTCTGCCCACTGGGTCTCTCTCAGCCGTTGTACCCTCTACACAATCTGAGAACTTTATAAGGACTATCTGCTTCTCAGATGGCAGTAGGTGGTGTCTTCATGTCTACACACAGCAGTGTTTCCCTGTTCTTCACTCGTCTCCATGAGTAAAGGACGCGTGGAACTGTCTAGGTCATTAGGCACAGTGTGAAAGATAGTAAAGCATTGGAGCTTCGCAGCTGGATTGGAGGTCATCAGGACGTCATCAGCACTGGACCTTCGCTGAGACTTCGACGCTGGGCTGAATGCTCTTCACATGGGGCTTTCAAAAGATCAGCAGGAGCTTTGCATTAGCCTCATATGACCACGTTTCCATGTTGTGTCGCGCCTCAACGATGTGGGTCACTTTCCACTTTTCCACTCTGTGCTGCTTTGTGAACTTATGAATAATGCATTATATTTTATTATAGCTATTGTTATTCGTGGTGAGAAGAAAACACGTGCAGTGTCAAACATTAAAAAATCAAACAGGGAAATCCCCCCCCAGGCTCTTTGTTCAGCCTGACATGCGTCTTTAGTTTCAAAATAGCTGACTTTCTTTTTCAGCGCTCACCTTTATAGTTAATTTATTAGATGACTTACTCTGCCTTCTAATATTCTGCCTTTCACCTGCTCCTTTCATCCTAACTCTGATCTCTGTACTGTAAACTTTGTGTTTTGATCTGATGCTTACAATTAATGTGTTTTTTCACAGCGTCTACTGCAGGTAAAATTAAGCACAACCTTCCGCCACCCGTCCAGTACTGACATCAATTTTACTTTTTTGATATTCCTTTTTTTGTTTATTCTTCATCCATTTTTCATTTCCATTTTTATGATATTCCCCAGATTTGCAGATATGCCGATAGACAGCTTGGCAAAGGAACAAAAAATTCTTGTCTCAGCATTTTAATCGTCTCACCGACCCAGAATAACAGAAGAAATAAAAAAAAAAAACAATATGGGGCAGAACTTTGATTTGCTAAACACGTCTACACGGCATGCCAGGATTTTTATTTTTTTTTCTAATTGCACCAGGCAAATATTACACAAATATTGGAGAACAATGAGGGATTGGGTGGAGGGTTAGCGGCCTGGCAGGGAATCCGTGTGCATGTTGTAGCAATTTCCTGCAAATTTGTTTTTAGATTTGGAATGCTTGCGTGAGGAGCAATTCTCTTTTTTACAAAAGGTGAAGGAGAACTTGCCGGGACAGGTAGAAAACGCAAAGCTCCCAGAGGCTGTATACCCCTGCAGGGGCAACAGTACACTTGAGAGCAGGTTCACATGCTACACTAAATCAACGAGGGAGCATTCCTCAGAGCATTCCTCACAGAAGGTTTGGCCTGTGCACAGTAAGAGATGATGATAGGTAACGTCACTGATGTGCCTTCTAATAACAATTAAGTTCAATGGTTTAAATCAAGGCTGAAACTACATTCATCCATGGACAGTTTAAGATGCTGTTAATATGGATGGCAGATTCCTGGATGGTGAAATAGAGACACATTTAAGCTGATGTACTGATAACATTCCAGCCCGTATAGATCCTGTGTGCATTATTTTCCAGGCCAATGTCCCTGTTCTTTGGCGCGCTGGTGGAAACCTGCATCAAAATTTGCAGACGGATAGATACACATATATCAAAGTCATTTTCAAAGGAACTTTGAGATCCTCAGTGGTGCTCTTTTGGAATTTTACTGTATTACCGTCTGTTGTTTTGATGGCCTGAAAAGTAATTTGGCATCAGTTTAAGCATCACCTTCTATCACTAAAACAGAAACATCACCCTGACTGGTCAAATAGCTGTCTGCTATGCCGGCAGATGCTCTCATTGCGATCGCAATGCTCTCCAGAGAGTGGTGAGAACAGCGGCACAAGTCGCATCCTACAAACAAGCAGCTTTAAAGGACGTCTACCAGTCGTTGGGCCTGGAAATGGATCACCAAATGACAACAGACTGCACTCTCATTTCCTTGACTGCCATCTGGCATGTTTCAGTGAAGCCATTACTAACAAGCATGGCAGTTTTTAGTCAACCTTAGGAAAAAAATTAGTGTCATGCAAACACAAGATCATTAGTGGTCCTAGTGTGGTCCCTTGCCATTAAAAAAAGAGACCAATACTTTGTGCACAACAACAGATGGGCTACAATCAGGATGATGGTACATCTACACAGTGACTTGGACGTGGACCTGATTGATTGACATTCTTAAAAAAAAATTATTATGACTTGTTAACCTTGAAAAAGGACCATACATACAAGTTCCACTCTTCCCCCTTTTTCGCTAGAAAATAAATGTAACATTGTGTGTAAACATTGCTATTTTTTAGGTTATACATTTTCAATGGCATCTCTAATCACTGTATGTTTTATTTGATCTCGCTACAGTGACAGATTATATTTGACGTGAACAAACTCAAAACCCTCCTTTGTTTATCTTGACACAAAGGTCGGAGCAGGAATTTTTCCAAATAATTACACACAGACAGAGTTATGAAGATGCCCAAAGAAAGACAATAAAGATCTGGATCATGAGAGGGGAGCTCCTACCTGGCTTGTACGACATGCCTGGAGGGAAGAGGAAGCCCTGCTGGGCGGCGGCGGCAGCAGCCAGAGTGCGCTGGTCGTGTGGAAAAATGGGGATCATGAGAGGAGGCATGTGACCCTGAACCTGCTGAAGACAGAGAGAAAAGAGATCATACGAGGCCCTAACTCCATCTGACAGCCGACAGACCCCTCCTGCCTTGTTCTTCACTTCAGCTACACAATACGTGTACCTAATACCCGCAACTCACATGTAAGGATTTGGACACACACACACACACACACACACACACACACACGTTAATACAAAACAACATAAAATAAAGGGGCTAAACAGTGCTGGCTTCAACTCTTCTGAAGTGAAAAACTCAGCTTTATTGTGAAATGTTCCTATTTCTTAACCTGACAGAGGGACCGTCATATATTTTTATACCTTTTATAGACCAGACTTAACTCGTAAAGGGTTAGGGTGGAAGCGTGGGAATCTTAGTGCACCTTGGGGGGGAAATGACAAACTGTCACGACTGCAAGCATCTAAAGCCAGACCTATAAGTAAAGTTCACTTCGACAAAAAGCGCACCCTCAGGATGAGATTGTTCAGGTAGGAAAAAGCAAGAAAAAATCCTGTGCAAATACATCAGACTTATTTCTATAATATAATATTGAACAATTATTTATATAGACAATAAAAGCGGAGACATTCCCATAAATTCAATTAAAAAACACAGCTGCTTTTTAGCACCGAAGCTGCAAAAGCGTACAAGCTCCTGTCCTGTTTAAGGTATTTCATTTTTAATGTGACGCAACACCGGCCCATTAACCGTCAAGATGTCTTCTCTGTTCTGTTATTAACCTTCAACATCTTCAGCCACGGCTTTCCGCTAACCTGCCGTTGCACGCTACATCAGGAGGTCATTGTGGGATCGTTGTGCATGTGTGCGTTAATATTGCACGTGGGACGAAGAGTGAGAGGAAAAACAGACCCAGGCGAAGTGAGACAAAGAGAAAGAAAGCTGGTATGTTTTGGGAACAAGCCACAGCAGCTTAGAAACCCATATGTTTGCAAAGTATTGGCTGGACCTAATCTAGCTGTCATCCCCTGCTTCCTGAATATGCATGATAAGCTGCAGTCCTGCTACCGTGGGCCTGTGAGACTTAACGCCCAGCCGGGCAGGCCCACCTCAAGGGGATCCAATTTGAGAATGAGGTTAATAAAGGTCGGCCCCGCCAAAATAAACACGTTGCCAAGCGATTCGCGGTTTGAGTCTCTTTAAAATCAACTCCCAATAAAATCTGGTCTGGGTGCAATTACTGCCGCAGCATTGGGGCATGAAATCAACCTGCTCTGTGCCACCACTAGGTTTTTTTACTCCTACCTATTCTTGCTGAGGTCTGCATGTGTATACATTTAAACAGAAAGTCGTTCTTCCTAACCCCTTTCCTATTTCCTGTTCCCTTGGAGCCTAACAAGTGTTTCACTTCATGATATTGATCTTGGAGAATATGATTTCCGCCAAGCAAAAAAAATGTAATAAAAAATACACTTTTCCGGAGCTATAGATGTATCATTGTGCTGGACCTGATGTTAAAGTGGTTTTCTGGTTCAGCTGTAAAGAAATGTGTTTTTCGACTATATTAAAAGTGTGCTAAATAAATTCTTAAAGGGTCATTTACATTTACATTTCTGGCACTTGGCAGACGTCCTTATCAGGGGTTTTCAGTTCTTTTCACCTTTTTGATCCAACAATCGCGGACTTGCTCACTCGGGATGTTTTTAGGGATGTTTTGATTTCTATTTTGGGTCCTTTTTTATTCTCCCTTATGTTCTGTAAAACTGCTTTGAGACAATGTTCATTGTTAAAAGCTCTATAAAAATAAACCTGAATTGAATTGAGCAGTTAAGGGTTAAGGGCTTTGTTTAGTTGCCCAGCTGTGGTAGATTGATGGCGCTGGAAATTGAACCCACAATTTCCACCACATCACGTCAAGCATTATTTATCTACTTTTAACAAGGATCTGACGAGCAACTATTCTTCTGCATGTTGTCTCATGTCTGGCTGCTCGAAAAACTGAAAATTGGAAGCAGTAGCACAGCGCTAAAGGTGTTTGACTACTGACCAGAAGCTTTGGGGTTCAATTCCCAGGGCTGCCACTGAGTATGCTCATTTGAATAAAGTATTAGTTACTTTTGGATAAGGGCTCTCCTTAATGCCAGATAGGACAATGTGAGAGTCGACTCGGTGTTAGAGCTTTGGATCAAACCAGCTTGATTTAATTCAAATACTACAGTACGATGTCTATAGGACGATACACACACTTTCACACACCATGTCTATTCAGAAAAAAACATTAATCAAATGACAGCAGGGGAAACAAACCCCGAATTTAAAAGAAAATACAGATGAACCGCCGTCCATTTCATGGTTTGTGATTCACAGTAATGAGGTCTTTACATTAAACTTTAATTTCCACACGGCATGTCAGCATGCAGCGAATCGAACAAGGGGCTTCAAACTAGCGGGCTATTAGGAGGAGGTTAGCTTTGAGGATTGTCAATTAATGAATGGCGGGTGAGCTGAGCAGACAATGCCGGTATAGATTTAAAGATTATCGTTGGCAATTTGCTTTGACTGCTGATAGACAGAGAATGGAATTAAGTGCCTGCACTCAGACAGGCTGATTTTGATAAATTGCATATCGCCGCACATTTCCGAGAGTTGCTTATTATACCTCGGTGAATCAGTCTGTGTCAGTCTTGCTCTTTGTGTGTGTTGGTGTGTGTGAGTTTTAGCCGCTTGCTGTCTTCCTTTGCTCTCTGAAACAGCCGCCTCGTGGTGGACGCTCTAAGAGTTGATGACCGCCGATCATACTGCCTAACCCTGCTTTCGTTTTCCAGCTTGTCCCAAGTGCCGGGTTCCGGTCTTTCTTGCTATCTGCCCCCAAAGCTTTATTAAATTTACATGAAGAAGCCCTTGCTGTGCCTTCTGAGGAACAGGTGCTATTGTTTGTCCCTAATGAGGATGTAAGTTGCACTAGTCAGGAAAAAACATCTGTGATAATGGTTTCGGTTAAAGATGTAGCCGTGTGGACCATCTATACGGCGCCAGAACGGAACGATGAATCGAATTTCAGTTAAGTCTTTTTTACATATATAAATATTCACATCTGGTTTTATTAACATGTCCTGACCAATCAGAATCCAGAACCCAGCATAACTTCTATACTGTTTGACGCAGAATGTTGCCCAAAGGTTAAAAAAAAAATCAAGGCATAAAGAAAAAAGAAAAACAGCTCCAAGGAAATAGGACGGTATGGATTAATCAATGTTGTAGTGGAACTGTTGACATCAGCACTTAGATTTAGTAATGGTTTACAACAGAGACTAATCCTGAGGTCAGGGGACACGGGTCAAGCCTATGGTACTCTTGAGGTACCGGGGTGTATGGAGGATATATGGCACTTCGTGAATGTGTATAGATATACAATCCCAAGGATGTTTATGCTGGTTATTGTCCGGATGTTCTGTATACAAGTGTGTGTGTAACAAGGAAATGTGTAAGCCATAATTACACTCTGTCAGCACCCACGCTCAAGCCGGACCTGGGAGACGTCCTCCTTCTGCACCCATTTACCCTGAAAATGCTTTTTTCTATAAAAGCCAGACGGAGGCAGGGGTTTCGAAGGTGGTGGCAGTAGTGAGGGGGGTGAGTTGTTTTAACATGTCCAGAATGCTTTTCAAATTTGACAAGATAAGATAAAAGGTGGGGAGGATTTTTCTCCCTCCTTTACTTTCCCTTTTGAGTCGTAGCTGTTAACATAGACAGACCCTCATGTACACTCAAATCCCTGAAAGGGGGAACCAACAAAAAAGACAGAAAAAAGAACCTCCATTATTTGTTACAGTAGATATGTATACCTTACGCGTTCTTTCCCCTGAGGGTCTCCAAGCCTCAACAACTGAAACAAAAATCACCTCGAGGGATCCGTTAGGAAATTCCAGCAGAGTTGACAATCCGAGTCTGATGCATGTGGCGACCTACCGTATAAGCATGCATGGCGAAAACATTCACCAGAAAAGAGAGACACAAAATCAACCCCAGAGATATTTCAACTCATTGGAAGCAGATTTTGAAATCTGTCAAATTTTTATTACTTTGAAATTCGTTGGACTCCCTCAGAGAAAGAACGTATTTTTCTTATAAAAAAAAAAAAAAAAGATTCCTGCTAAAATTATGCATCTATGACATGTCCAGGTGGCGTGTATGGAAACTTTTTTAGCAACGTACGAACCAATGACTTTTCTGGTGTGCGGGATTTAATGAATTTGATTATTTCTGGACCTTGTCCAGCTGAATAAAGGTTGTTTTTAAGTGCAAGAATTTACTAGCATGTAATCACACTCTCTCTCTCTCTTTCTCTCTCTCTCTCTCTCTGTGTAATATATATATATATATATATATATATATATATATATATATATATATATATATATATATATATATATATATATATATATGTATTGTCAATCTGAAAACACACACACACACACACTGAAAGCTGTTATCAATGTGGCAGGTATTCTGTGGGGCCGCTGACTGCTGTTTCAGCCCCTGATGGCAATCGGGTCGCGTGGATCGATACGGCTGTGTGGGACTTTGATCCTTCGGCACAGGCCGGAATTAAATCAGGTTTTTCCACCTCCTTTGCCACCAACTAGTCGCATTGTTCTCTCCCGCAATACAGGAGACCCCCCTTCCCGATCCACGGACATGGCTTCGGGTCAACAACAAAGAAGCTTTGTGCGGCTCAAACACAAACCCTTTACTCGAGCCTGGAGCTCTGCGGCTTCTTGAAAACTTTATCGACGTCTGAAGTATTTTTGGACTGACAGGTAAAAGATTAACATCTACGAGGGCCGAGAGCGCGCACAAGTCCAATCCGGCTTCCAATCGACAAGACAAACAAACAGCGAGCCTAGGGTTTGTGTGTTAAATGTGGATTTGTGTGCATCACTGACCAGTGCATAAAAGCTTGGACTGACAGCAACTAATGTGTCGTGTGTCCTGTGATCAGTGTGTGTGTGTGTGTGTGTGTGTGTGTGTGTGTGGGTGCACAGAAACCAGACACCGCCTTGCTGTCGTTCAGAGCGAAGGAATAACCAATGGACTTCTTGTTCCAGTAATTCCTTACACAGTAAAACAAGCCCTTCTGGAAAACAGCCATTTTAATATATCTATATTAAGTCTAAGGGCTGTTAAAAAGCACGATGGCCCCCTTTCCCCTACCTCTGACACCCCAGTCCACCCCTAGGCCCCCCCTACCTCTCGTACTCCCACTCCCCACCCCCCTTTATCTTTTCCCCAGAGCTGACAACAATCTGTAATACATCCTCGGACCAAAGTCGGGGAGTCACGAGAAAGGAAAATGTATTTGGAGCTTCTCTCTGACGGTTAAAGTAACAAGTAAATTAGGACAGTTTGAGTACAAAGGGGATGGCGGAGATGTTAAACATGGTGTTTGTGTGTGTGTGTGTGTGTGTGTGTATGTTTTTGTGTGTGTACATTTTGTATCAGTCCTCTAAAAAGCTTAAATTGTCATTTATCTTTCTAAATATTTAAACCAATTAGAATTGTATTGCATATAAAATATCAAGGCTTAGTGCTTCCCCTGCTTTCTTCTTTTCTGTCTGTGTGTGTGTGTGTGTGTGTGTGTGTGTGTGTGTTTGTGTGTGTGTCGGTGCACATGTAAAAAAAAAGTGAGACTGGTATCATAATCGCTTAAACTAAATAAACTAAAAAAATCCAGCTGAAATCCGAGGACACATGAAAATATACAATATAACATCATTTTTCTTTGGATTTTTTACACTTACTTTATAGCTAATAAAAATTTAGGAAAAACTGAAGGCCTAAATTACTTCCCGTTATAACGCAGAGCTGCAGAATTCTAATAATAATTTACTGATATAATTAAAGCTTATTGTTAATATTTACTTCCAATTTACTATTGATTGTAAACGTTATAGGTTGTAAGACAGACATTATGGGATGGCATTGAATCAAATCTCCTACACGATATACAATCGAATAAATGAGCTGTACAAAAAGACAAGGCGGAGAAGAACAGAAAAAGAGAACGGCTTCCTTCTTCTTCCTATGGTCCAGGGAGTAGAGACCGAGCCAGCGTCTCCACAATGGCCTCCGAGCAGCTGGGCGCTGCGGAGAACAACACAGACCATTCTGTTGTCCAGCAAAAAAGCTGAAATTGTTGCGTTTGAGACTTTATTGCAGGCACATGAGTGCAGGCAAGACCTGAAATTGCACTCGAGTGTCATGTGAACACCCGGTGACGAGGTCGGAATAATTACGTTTGGAAAAAGAAAAGGGGAGGAAAAAGAAGAAAAACAATTCATCGACTATGAAAAACGGACGGAGGACAAAACGGGCTATTCATTGTGTTGGGAACGAGAGAACGCAGGGACTCTCTGGTCTGTCCGAAAAACAAAGCGGTCCTTTTTTTGTGCCGAGAGGCACAGGGGCTGAATGCTTTGCTTTGCCACCCTCACCCTAAGAAAACACGGGCCCCCTTTCTAAACTGCCGGCTGGACGCACACAGTAGAGACTATTAATGCCTCTTTCTACCCACCCCCCGTCTTTTTTTTTCCAAATCTGTATGTGTGTGTGTGTGTGTGTGAGAGTGTGTGTGTGTGCTCCCGCTACTGAGGCTGAAGGAGCGTGTTAAAAAGCCAACGCAAAGACAAAACAGTTTGCTCAACATTAACTGAGAAAACACAGCGAGGGAAGCGGAGTCGACTCGACACTACGGGATCTGTTCGAGTGCTCGCAAAAAAACCCCTCAACAGGTGGTCTCGAACCCTGAACAGTCGCTGCTTTATACCTTTACACAGCCCTGAACTTCAGCTTTGTCAAATTCGTTAGTCGAGTAATCCTGAGGCGTGTTGAATTTCCTGAATTTCCTTGACGTGCCTCTCTCAGGTGTGACCTTGCGATTGTCGCACACAGCGACTGTTCATACGACAGTCTTCATGAAACGACAAACACCTTCATTAGCGCCGCTTAGCTGCCGAGGTGTCGGTACGCGACGTGCTGCTGTTAATTACCAGAACTTGCAGTTACATCTGTTTACCAATGTACAGCGAGCTGAGGTATGGCGTCCACCTGAAAGATGATTCATTTCCTTGAAAAAGGTGTCACTGAATTTGTTGTTTTGGTGATGTCACCGACTTCTGGACTTCTCTGGAAGAGAAGGTAGTGTACCTTCGACCAATTTGGATTTTTTTTTAGAACTGACACCGGGGCGCTGGGGGCTTTAAGGGTTAAGGTGCTAAGTTGTTAACCTGAAGACCTGGGTTCAAGCCCCACCACCGATAGTCAGCCACTGTTGGGTCCTTGAGCAAGGCCCCTTAATCCTTCCTGCTCCAGGGGCGCTGTATCATAACTGACCCTGCGCGCTGACCCCTAACTTTCCATGATGGGATATGCAAAGAAATAATTTGACTACGCTGTAAAAGTATGTTAGACATTTTCGATGCAGATTTTTTTTGCGTGAATGTTGTTACCTAATTATCGTTTTATCTCTACATTAACACTTTTGTTCCTCTGTGACGAAAGAAAATCAGGACACGCTGGTAAGGATGTGATGGTGCTGTTCTTTGTTTTGGTGTCAGGACCTGTAAGATTCAGTTCTACAGTATCTCTACATGAACGCTACATGAGCGCAGTACTTACTGTATCCTCCTGAAGTTGTTTAAACGGTGTTAACCGTTCCGCTCCTTTCCACTTAGCTTAATTCCTGCAACGATGCGATTCTTTGCTGAGGTTGTAGCTTATTAGGCCCATTTTTGTGCGTCATTAAGTTTTAACGCGGGGCGTCTTGCGAAAGCTTTATTGTCCTGATCGCGCATGACTTTATTAAACGTCAGCATTTATTCTGCTTTCTGACAAGAAGTCACATTTCATAACTAATTAAATTGATCCTCCACTCGATACACCACGAACCCCCACCACCACCACCACATCCCCCCCACACACACACACACACACGCTAAATGGAATTATTTGTATCCGAGTGTCAATATATTAAATCAAAGGAGGCTAATGAGTCGGGTCACCGCTTTCTTTTATCTCCGCTCTCGCGTGCTGGGCTCCAGCCAAGCAAGTGTGATGAGACGGTTATGGCTGTAATCCTGGTGGGAGGAAAGCTAGCAAGAAAGTAATGCATTTTCTTTAAAAAAAGGAAAGAACGAACGCAGTGCATTTCTCTCTCTCTCTCTCTCTCTCTCTCTCTCACACACATTCCCACACTCGTTTTCTTCCTTATTACGCTCTATTTCCCTGACAGACAATGCTAATTGGCAACACATTCTTTTTCAGAGCGGCTTGTTTTCTCTGTCGTCAGCGCGTGAACGAGGACTTTAGCGTGAGAGATGGCGTAAGTGCGGAGAGACAACAGAAAACATCGAACAAGAGGAAAATTAGGAGTGTTATCTCTGTTCAATTATCCACCCCTATATTTATCTACAAAAAAAGCCCCACACTGGAATAAAAACTGCGGGATAATTCAGAGCTCGGGCTTATACCGTTCGAAAGCGAGAGTAATGAAATACTGCATTTAATGGCCGTTCAGCGAATTAATAAGCCAAGCAGAATCGTTTGGGGCTAAAGACAAAGCTGCGCTAATTGGTGTCATCTAGAGAGCTGGAAAAATAGCGATAGCAATATGATTGTAAAGCGAAACGATTCAAAGAAACGCATAAATAAATACAGAGCTGATTTAGATGCGTGAGATTGTGCAACAGCGTCAAGAACCTCGATTGTCCGGAAGCGAGACTAGTAATGAGGGCCACAAATCGGCTACTCTTTGGGTCTTCTATACTTCCCTACTACAGAGCGTGAGTGTTTAGTGGGTTAGTAGTATGACTGAATCCTTAGTATGTGTAAATCAGTCTGTGTAAAGTTCCCAGATGATTCACGACTTTCTCCCGAATTATATAGAACGCATACGATGGACACTTTAACTGTCCCATGGTCCCACGGGAGAGAGAGAGAGAGAGAGAGAGAGAGAGAGACAGAGAGAGACGACTCGTCATATTCCAAAAATGAAACCGCCGCGGTGACTTTACGAGAGTTTAAAGTGACTTTAAAAGCTTCAGGATAAAAACATTGTTTATTGTCTGTTGAATTTCACTCGTTTATCATCGTCCAACTTTAAACATTAACACGCTTTATATTCACACTGCTGTGACGCCCGTAGGTCATGTGATCAATATCAATATGGCGGATGGAGAAATGTCCAAATTTCATTTATACTCCAGATAATCCGACTATATAGATTAAAGATACTATATAGTATGTAATATGAGATTTGAGGTGGAGTCAGTGTGTGTGCGTGTGTGTGTGTGTGTGTGTGTGTGTGTGTTACGCTATTTTTTTTTGAATATCACGAGTCATCACTATCGTGGGATCATGGGATAATAAATTGTCCATCGTGTGCTACTCACCCCACATACTGTTTTACACACTATACAGTAGGGAAGTATACAATTTCAGACGCAACAACAGTGTGTGTTTGTAGTATTGTGTGTTCCTGTGTGTGTGTGTGTGTGTGTGTGTGTTTCTGGTGTGTTGAGAGCAAAAAGCTGTGTCTGATTAACCCCTCAGTCTGACCTCTGCTCCCACTTCCTGTTCCTGTCTCATGACTAAACCGTTCTCTCGGGGCAGCAGCCTCGCTGTGGGCCTGGGGACATGGAGCACATATGAGAGAGATCAAGATCACACACACACACACACACACACACACACACACACACACACACATACACAAAGCCGTGTCCTGGAGGCCGCTTTTCTCCGTGGCCCCTTAGTCTGCTAACAATACTTATACACAGACAGCGAGAAACACACACACACATAGACGCACAAACACACACACACACACACACGTGCAGGTTCACCAGGATTCTCTTTCTGTTTATTGCAGTCTGTCTGGCTCCGGTGTGGAGGTGGTTACTTCTGTATAATTAAAAGGAATCTTTTATCTGGAAGCCCGCGTGCGTGCAGCTATTATCATTTAACCCTCGGAAGCCCCCCGCTGTTCCCCCACGCCGTTTAATACCACATGAGAGGAAACCTTTCCCCGCTTTGAAGTGAGCGCTGACAACGTATTACACTCCGACCGCGCTAGCAGGAACCGTGAAGCACGCGGGAAAGCGGGGAATAACACAACGGAAGGAACCAAATGCTGTTTGTGTGACATCATCGAATTGAGTTAAACGACGGACGACGGGAATCCGAAGAGTTTGTGAGAAAAGAGAAGGAAAGGGGAGGAGGAAGAAAAAGAAAAAAATGGGTAGAAAGGGAAAAAAAGGATGAAGAGAAAGAGGAGGAGGATGAAGAAAAGGATGAAGAGAATAAAAGGGGAGGATGAAGAGAATAATAAAGGGGAGGATGAAGAAAAGGATGGTAAAGAGGAAGAGGAGGAGGATGAAGAGGCGGAGGATGAAGAGAAGGATAAAGAGGAAGAAAAGGAGGATAAAGAGGAAGATGAGGAGCATGAAGAGGCGGAGGATGAAGAGAAGGATGAAGAGGAAGTGGAGGAGGATGAAGAGGATGATCGTAAAAAGGGAGGGGGAGGGGGATGAAGAGGAAGAGGAGGGGGATAGAAAAGAAGAGGAGGAAGAGGAGGACGGGGAGGAAGAGGAGGAAATGAAGAGGAAGAGGGGGGATGTGAAAGACGACATGGTGCAAATAAAATATAACATGAAACAGATCTGAGTGAAAACAGACCACCGATATTCTACTGTTTGTGTGTGTGTGTGTGTGTGTGTGTGTGTGTGTGTGTGTGTGTGTGTGTGTGTGTTTCGTTATGCGCGCGTGTCGCCTGGCCTCAGATCTTGCCGTACCGGCCCCGACGTGCAGGAATGTCTGGCTGCGAGCCAGTCACAGACTCTGGGCCTGAAGTCCAAAATCAACCTGTGACTAACACAGCTGATACTAGCCTTTACACACACACACTACTACTATCTATCTATCTATCTATCTATCTATCTATCTATCACTATCGTCTATATCTATCTATCTATCTATCTATCTATCTCTATCTATCTATCTATCGTTGTCTGGCTGTCTATATATATATATAAGAGAGAAAAAGAGAGAAAGAAGGAAAGAAGGAAAGTGTCCTTGAGAGAGAGAGAGAATGAGATAAAAAAAGAAAGAAAGAAAGAGACAAAGAGAGAGAGAGAGAGAGATAAAGAGAGAGAGATTGTACTACTGGTACAGCTATACTCTGTGTGTGTGTGTGTGTGTGTGTGTGTGTGTGTGGTGTGTGTGGGTTGGGTAGACCTTGACCGCTGCCACTGACCAGCTTGTGTATGTCCATCTCTCAGACCAGGTGGTCCACTAACCTTGCTCAAAGGAACAACACATACACATACACCCAAACCCAAACACCACACACACACACACACACACACACACACACACACTGGTACCTTGTTATTTTTTATCTTCTCTGTATCTGTGTAACTGCTGCTTGTGTAAATATTTTAAACTCCACACTCACTTAATAAACCTAATAACTACTCCGACTGACAGTATTACACCTCTCTCTCGTTCTGGTCCGTGTGTGTGTGTGTGTGTGTGTGTGTGTGTGTGTGTGTGTGTGTGTGTGTGTGTGTGTGCTGAAAAAAAGACTCACGATTTTGCGTGACACATTCTGTCAATTGTTTAAATCCGAATCTTAATATCAGGTGCTGGAACTACTTTATTATGAAGGAACCGGAACTACTTTCTGTTGGTGGAATGACATAGATACATTCACACAGTCTATAAATTTGGATCAAAATCCAGATAAACTTAAAAATGATAATCCTTCTTTTGGTCACATGGTGTGTTACCGAGGTTCTTTACCGTAAACTCAGGATCGTTTCGGAGTGGAAGAAAAAAAAAAAAAAAAAAGAAAGGCAAACAAACAACAAACCCAGCTAGGTGTTATTCAGCTCCGTCACACTCTTTCTCTTGCTGTCACTTACTCCGTTAATTAGCGAGTGCTAATTATTAGCCGATTTTTACGGGAGCGGCTCGGATGCTGGAGGATAATTATCCAGGAGTGTTATGATGAAGGACAGCGAGTGGCGCAGGTTTGACACCAAAAACCTACTTTACTTGTGTAATTCGTGAAACGCTCAGGTTGAAGTGACAGATACGATATGATACTTATAGACACACACACTCACACACACACACACACACACACTGAAAGCCGAACAGGAAGCACACTGACCTGAATCTGCTGCTGAAGGAGGTTGATTTTGTGCTGCTGCTGAAGAAGTTGCTGCTGTTGTCTTGCGATCTGTGGAACAAAAGCGGTTCTCAATTATTGCTAGCGCAAAGCAACGAATCGCGGCGATCGATCGTGACACCACGCCGTCGTTAAAACCCAGCGTAAAAAAAACGTTTGCATCGTAAAAGTAAAATTAAGCATAAAGCTAAAATTTCGTTTATTTCATTTCCATTTTTAGAAATAACATTTTACTCATTTTAAATCCTCATGAACATTTTTTTCTCCTCTATTTTTGCTTTCTAACTTAAACAAATACTAAAATAATTAAAATGATTATGTCATACGCTCAGGAGCGTGGGGTTATGTTATAATAATTACGTGAAGTTATGCGAAGTATGTCGATGATGTAATGTCTTTAACTGCTGCATCACAAAACAATATTCAGGACAATATAAAATAATGTCCGGAGCTTAACTTTTAGGTAGACCCGCCCAAGGTAATTTTTTATATGTATATGTGTATGTTTTATTTATATATAGTGAATCATTACATGTCTGTTTGTATTATATTTTTTTCTATTGATGGTTTTAGTAAGTATTAATTTTTACTTATTATTATCACTATTTTGTTATTTTTTTTATTGATTTCATTAATTGTACTTAGTTTGAGTTTAGTTTGAGTTTGAGTTGAGTTTAAGTTGAGTTTGAGTTCACGTTGAGTTTGAGTTGAGTTTAAGTTAAGTTTGAGTATGTGTTAAATTTGAGTTTAAGGGTTAAGTTTGAGCTGAATTTGAGGAGTTTGAGTTCAGTTCAGTTTGGGTTCAGTTTGAGTTCAGTTTAATTGAGTTTGAGTTTAAGTTAAGTTTGAATTGAGTTTAAGGTTTAAGTTTAATTGAGTTTGAGTTTGAAATTGGTTTGAGTTGAGTTGAGTTTGAGTTGAGTTTTGAGTTTAGTTTGAGTTTAAGTTTGAGTTTGAGTTTAAGTTTAAATTTAAGTTTGAGTTGAGTTTGAGGTTGAGTTTGAGTTTGAGTTGAGAGTACTTTGCCTTTTAATGAATTAATTATTCTTTAATTTATACAAAAAAAATATACTGTTGGATTCTCAATCTTTTTTTTTTACCTGGAATCACATTATCACCTGTCACACGAGTGTCTCCAATGTGTGATTTCTTCATTTTGCACTTTTTTTGCTGTAGAATATTTTATTAACGCTATATTAGAATTATTTACCTTAATGTGTGGATTCAGCAAAGTATTCTCACTCTTTTTTTCTGTCTGTCTCTCTATCTGTCTTTCACTCTCTTTCTCTCTTCTGTCTGTTTGTCTGTCTGCCGCTCGCTCCCTGTCTGTTTATGTCCTGTCTCTCTCTCCAGCTGTCTGTTTGTCTGTCTCTCAGTCTATTTATCGGTTTGTCTTTTTTGCCTCTGTCTGTCCCGCTCTCTGATGCACTTTTTGTCTGTTTTTCTGTGTGTTTCTTTGCATGTCTGTCTGTCTGTCTGTCTCTCTTTCTTTTGCTTTTTCTGTCTGTTTCTTTCTTTCAGTCTATTTGCCTGTCTTTTTACTTCCTGCTTTCGGTTTGTCTGCTTCTTAGTCTGTTTATCTGTTTCTCTTTTTGCCTGTCTCTCTCTCTCTCTCTCTCTCTCTCTCTCTCTGCTTGTCTGTTTTTCTATCTGTTTTTTTGTATGTCTCTCTGTCTGTCCCTCTCTGTCTGTCTCTTTCTTTCTGTCTGTCTGTCTGTCTGTTTATCTGTCTGTCTCTCTCCTGCTGTCTGTTTGCCTCTCTCTCAGTCTGTCACATGAGCGTCAGGTTTACGCAACATAGGCGTGGTTTGCTTTGTGAGTGGGCGGGGCTTATCATCTTAACACCACCACAAACACACACACACACACACAAGCCCACAAACCACCCACCCCCCTCGCCAAGGTATCACTCCTTATTCTCCCACATCCTCCCCTCCTCCTCTCCATCCGAACTCCCTGTGCGCCTCCTCGCCTCTCCTCCCCTCGCCTCCCCTCGCCTCGCCCTCGCCTGACAGCCGAGTTTTAAGTGTCATTTAATTTTCATTTTCAAATATAATTACAAAGTGTTCACTGTAAGATATCACTCGTCTGCAAATGTGTCAGGATTAATTTGTGCCGGCTCCTTCACGAGTGTCAACAGTTAATTACTGTGTCGTGTCTGGATGGCTAAATGACATTCTAACTTGGGGCGGGTTGCCTCCTCCTTCCCTCTATATCCCTCATTCCCCCCTGTCCCTCCGCCCATCACTGCCATTTTCCTTCCCCTTCTTAATGAAAAGGAAACATCCTGCTACACGCCAGCGTGACAGTAAATATAATCCCAATCTGCCGAAATCACAGGAGCGTACCGCGCGCCTCCCGATTCCCATAAACTTTAAGTACCGTCTGAATCTTCCGACACATCTCTCCGAGACGAGGCCATCCGTCTGCCGCCGGCGTGTGTGCGAGCCAACCATTCGACACTCAGATAGGCCTATTAATCTACGTAATGTATTGAATAGGATTTCGGTGGGCTAATTATTACAAAAAAAAAAAGAAACTGGAAGCGTCAGGAACGAGATCGCTTTCCCTCGACGCCGCCTCTGTCATTAAAGCAGTTCATGAGCTGTGTTAATCTGCTGATTTCTTTAATATGCCTCATTTGCCTGATTTGTGCCTCTGATTTCATGCTGAGATCGATCTAATAGGGGCGTTTTAGCGCTTCTGACGCTTTTTTTTTTTTAATTTAATGAGAAATACACTATCAATCCCATCCTTTCTAAACCACGCCGAGTGAAACGCGGTGCGAAAGCCGTGCAGGTCGTACAGGTTCCGCGTTCGGGGGGAAAATATACTTCTATTATGTTTTCTTACATTAATTCGATCTGTTCTTGCGTTCTTTTAAAAAGTCGAGTAATCACACTTTTCGTCCGGATCTCTTTGAATCCGCCTGCCGCCTGAATGAGAGGGCTTTACGATAAATTAGTTTTCGATTTGAGACACAAAAAAGTGCCGAAGGTCTGATGAGTTAAGGACGGATGAAGAAAATGAGAGAGAAGAAAAAAGAAACAGAGAAAAAGAGAAAGCGAGTGAGTGAGGGAATTCGATGGAAACGTGAGACAAGAAAGAAAGGGAAAAAACCTAAAGAGAGAAAATGAGTGAGTGAGTGAAAGAAAGAAAGGGACAAAATATGGAAGAAGATAGATAGATAGAAAGACGAGTAAAAAAGAAAGAAGACAGGGAAGACAGGGAAAGAACAAGATGTGAGACAAAAGGATAGAAACAAACAGTGAGATAGAAAGCAAGTGAATAAGAAAGGCAGAAAAAGAGAGAAAGACAAAAGTAAAACAGCAACAGAGAATGAGAAAGAGGAAGAGAATAAATGAGAGGATTAGGTGAAACAGTGAGACAGGAAAAGTGAAACAAAAAGAGAGAGAGAGCGAGAGAGAGAGAGACAGAAAAAGAGAGTAAGCTTACTCACTTGTTCTTGCTGCTGTCGAGCCAGCTCCATTTGCTGTCGTTGCTTCTCCATCTGCGAGGCCGCCAGTTTCTTCTGCTCATCGTGGGCAGCCAGGAGCTGCTCTCGAAGACTGATCAGCTGTGTAATCATGGTCGAAAGCTGTCTCTCTTTCTCAGCCAGACTTTCTGGAGTACCTGGACACGGAGACAAGAAACCGGCAGGTCAGTACGTCTCATGAGGAGTCACACATAGTGAGATGTTTCCAGATTGCAGGAGACTCGAGAGAGTCAGACGCACACTGGATCTCTGTCTTTGTGGAGGTATAACGAAACATCTGTGTCTTTTACCTCTAGTCTATAAGTAACACCCCACCACATCACTGACATTCTTATTCAGAGAATACATGTATCTCATTCATACAGCTGAGCAGTTAAGGGTTAAGGGCCTTGCTTAGGGGCCCAGCACTGGCAGCTTGGAAGGAACTCACAACCTTTCCAATATGTTTTTATTTACACTTACATTTCTGGTGATTCTATCCAGAGCCATTTGTATTTATCATTTTTTTGAGGTTTAAGGGCCTAGCTCAGGGGCCCCAGCATTAGCAGCTTGTTTATGCTTAAGCAGATACTTATGTTAGAAAACAGGAAGATAAATTAGAGTCAAGCTGTAGCTCTGTGAATAAGGTCTTAGACTGCTGTTGGTCCAAGGTCGTTTGGAAATGTTACTTCAAGGGCCACCACTGGGCCCTTGAGAAAGACCCCTAACCCATCAACCTTAAAAGTTAAATATAAATCACTTTGGAAAGGAGCTTCTGTTGAATTATGAAGATGTTTTTTAACAATTATAAGTAGTTTGCAAACCAATGATCATCTGACTGCGGTTGAGGAACACAACGAAACTACTAACAAACTGGTAGCTCGGTATTCTAATCATCTCAAATGTAACTCTCCAGGAAACGATGAGATTGTTGGAATATTTTGTACCGTCAAGTGCCGTGTTCCAGAGGGGAACCTCACGAGGAGAGCCTCATTAAAGTTCTCACTCCTCGATGATTTCCAGTCGAAAGCCACAATACCTTCTGTTCGAGGAGGCGAGCTACCTTTGCTGAGATGAGCTAAGGTAGCTGATTAGCGGCAGACAATGCCGCGCGAGCATAAGTGAGTGTTTGTGTTTGTTTGGATGTGCTGCTAAGCCAATTTAACGAATGCTCTCCATTCTCATTATGGAAGCCTGAGACACAAACACTGAGTTTCATCCTAACAGGGTCACTGTCACCTTTAGCATTGTCTCATTATTCCCCCAACATCAAACACAGTCTCATTACCGAGCATCATTACAATCACACATGGCTCGGTGTGTTTAAGTGCGTGAGTGTGTGTGGTCAGGGACGTCTTCACAGAGTCCGTCTTTATTTGTGCACCAGAGAGCCGAGGCAGTCCTGCTGCTGCACCTCTATCTAATCAATGCTAAGTGATCCATTCATTGACTTACACATGGACCGTAATTGCTTGTGAGAGGCTAGACAGTAACTCATGCTCTACAAGCCTGCGCTCTCCCCGTCCTCCATACTCTTTTTTTTCTCTGCAAGGGTGACATGGTGATGTTTCTGCACATTTAAAAAAGATATTGGGAGAAACGCCGGTGGACAAGTCGAAGGAAGGAGAAGGAGGACGAAGAGGAGGAGGAGGTTTACGATAGATCCCGCTTCGTAAATTCTTTCCTGGGTGTTTTCCTGTATGTCATCGTCCACATCTGTGTTGAGTTTTTTCCCCCCTGTGGGCGCTTTGGGGCCTCGCTTCAGTTCAACTATTTTAATTTGAATAAACACCTGATTTATTTTATCTCTCCGATGAGGAAGGCCATTTGTCTTAATAGGGCCTGTCAACCTCCAGCCCCCTGTTCAGAAGTGCGCTCTAGCAGGATTCATTGCGATGGAGAAAGAGAGAGAGAGAGAGAGAGAGAGAGAGAGAGAGAGAGAGAGGCAGCAATTCTCAGTTTATCCTCACTTTAAAAAGGGAGAAAGCCCCCTAAAAAGCGTCCATTCATAGCTGTCGCGTGCGTTTTTTTCCTGATGGCCCTGAATCAACTTCTTATTCAGCTCGCTTCACTTGTCATGAATGGCTTATCTGTAAAATTGATGCATTCGGACACCGATTTTATTAACCTTTGGCTTGAGCCATGAAGGGCTGCATTTAGCAACGTGCCACTGTTTGGAAAAGCTACTGTATGCCCGACAAACACACACACACACACACGTAGACAAGCAGATAGGCCTCAACCTCCATCCTTTCAGAGGGGGAGTCAGGATAATAATTTGACAGAGAATCGGTACTAAACACATTGCGCACTAAAGATGGGCCGATTATCAATTGTACCCATATTTTTCCCGATAGTCGAGGCTTTTTCATTATCAAATATCAATTTGAAATTTTAACTGTTGATGTATAGTTTTATGGATTGCATACAAGGGCTGCACAGCGGCTTAATTTTAAGCACTGTTGTCCTGGGTTCGAGTCCTGGGCATGGGCCTTTATGTGTGGATTTTGCATGTTTTCCCCGTGCTTGTGTGGGTTTACTCCGGGTACTTCTGTTTCCTCCCACAGTACAAAAACATGTATTTTAGGTTAATTGGAGATTTTTAATTGCCCATAGGAGTGGGTGTGAGCCTTGTGATGGACTGGTGACCTATCCAGGGTGTCCCCCTCCTGCCTTTTACTTTTTCAGAGACAGCTGGGTTACTCCAGCTGTTTCTGAAAAAGTACTCCAGCAGATCCCTGTGACCCCGAATCAGAGAACGAGCGGGTATAGAAGATGAATAATTGACCAAATGAATCGCGTGCAACATTATTATTATAGTATTGCATCATGACGTAAGACGAGATCATAACAGAGCTGGTAGTAAAAGTAATTTGTTTTGCTTTAATTAAAATACTTTAGGATATCAAGAAAAATACACCTACTTATGCTCAACTGGCAGATTAAAGCTTTTCCTGATTGATCAAATCCTTGTAAAATCTTTGTTCACTTCTTCTCGCTGATGCATCCAAAATACAAGACATTTTTCAAAAGAATTTTAGTTTAGCTTTAAAATTCTATTAAAAGTGGTCTTATTTGTTTGTAAAGGCTGTAAAGGGTCTGGTCTCTCTTTAGCTTGTTGTAGCATTATCACCTTTGTCAAGGTCATGATTAAAATGCACTCAATTTGCCTTTCATCGTCCTTTTTTCATATTTGACATTGCTAACATGCCATTTTGGAATTTCCTACACATGTCGGTACACTTTAATTCAGGATCTGTAGGTAATTGCCCTGCACCTTTATATAGAATGTTTTTGCTTGACTAATTGTATTGTCACTAGGTACAGCGCTCCCCAAGTATAACTGTGCAATGGTCGACTGCTCCATTCCGGTTTGGAACTAGTTCTGAACAAATAACAGCCTGACATGAAGCATGTTTCTGTCCACATGCATAATGTGTGTTTATTAATTTAAGGACATGTCCACAAATCCAGAGAGAGAAAGTGAAAGACAGACAGACAGACAGGCTCGAGCGGGTTGAGTGCCGGGGGCCGTGGATTGGGGAACGCTGCTTTGCCCAAACACTAGAAGCATACCAACAGAGCTCACATTGTTTCACAGTCTCTTCTGAATTGTACAGGACTGAAGCAAACCCCCTCCTCCTTCTCCCTCGGCTCCTATGCCACCATAATAGCATCTGTCCGCCTTTCTACTGTCCCCTTATTCTGCTCTCATCTTGTTTTCTTTTCTCTAACTTCTGAAAGGCCTGTATTCCTGAAAGTGCCAGAGTTCTATCCAAGCAGCTACATTGTCCAGATATTGTTCGGCAGTCAAATCACATGGAAAGGAATCAACTTTACACCAAAAAATTCCCACAAGACTGCAGTGTGTGCTGTTTACGGTCCACCATATGTTTTTGCTTTCCCAGTATCCGAGTCCGAATCCCTTTCTTCCTGCTCGGGATTGTGGATCGCTTTTAAAATGCTGGCCCATGTTTTATTGGCCAGAGCAGCATGCATAGGACAGGGACTGAACTGCGCAGCACTCTACCAGCAGTGGGTCTAGACTCTCTTGTAAAGGTGTCTCCTCTCATCATCTGCCCTGGAGGGAGGCAGTCTGGTCAGGAAAGCTCTTCGCTCTTCAGACAGTGTGTTTCTAGCACTCAAGTAATGCTTTGTGACAGGGTAAAAGAGGCAGTTGAGTAAAAACATACGAATGCCCACGAGGGATAAGAATTACAGCGCAAGAGGCACAGAAAGATACCCGAGCTGGACGTACGGATCGGTTTAAGTCCCGGTAGAGTGTCTGGGGGCACGGTTACCTAATTCTACCTAATTCCAGGATCCAGCCCTTCCTTTTTACCTGACCCCATGCCAGAAGACACACCGTGAATGACAGGCAGAAAAGCAAAGCAACAGAGAGCCCAGTGAACAACGGGACGAGGGGGTCCAGCACAATGAAAACCCGAAGGATAAAAGACACTTTGTCCGGGTGCGATTTGTTCTGTCCAACCGCTATTCTCTCAACCCCACGGCCTCCCCCTCCCTCTCTTCTCCTTTTTTAATCAAGCAGGCCCTAATTTGAGTTCCAAGTCTTGCAGCAGGGAAAGAGGAGGCAGCTTGTAACATCGAACGCACCCGAGTGAATGAGAAAGATAAAAGCTCTGAACATTCACCAGAAAAGAAAAAAAAAAAAAAAAAACCAAGAGGGAAGAAAAAGGGATGTAAAAAATTATCACAAGCTCCCTATTCTCCCGGCAGTCTTTGGTTCGGACAGCTGAGCCATTATGACCAAATCTGAATGACTTTTCTTTTCTGGAATTTCTTTGTCTCTCTGCCAGTCAGTCATTGTGGATGCTCCCTGTATGCTGTAGGTCCACCCTGAGTAAATTAGGAGGCTTGTAAAAAGAGCGATTGTCCCGGGGCTGAGTCCGGTCCTAGACTGTGCATAGCTGACATGCCTGACGTGGCTCAGGGCTCCAGGCTTGGGTTCTTCTGCATGAAAATAAGGTGCATATCCAGAGCAACTTACATTTATTTCCATTATCCCTTCGACTAGGCAGTTGAGTGAATGGATCCCACGATCTTATGATCAACACCTTAACCACTGAGCTACCACTTTTCCACCAGAGGTGGAATTGTGAGAATAGTAACCAGTTGGTAGCACAGTGGATAGGGTGCTGTTTGGAAGATCGTAGGTTCAATTCCCAGCACTACCAAGCTGCCAATGCTGGGCCCCTGAGCAAGGCCCTTAAACTTTAACTGCTACCTTGGATAAAATAATGCAAGTCTTACAGAGGTGGTCACTAGAACTGCAACCACACATTTGTAATTTGTTTTTGGTAGCCGTCTGCTGCGAAAGTTATTAAATTTAAATTTCTGGCATTTAGCAAATGTCCTTCTCCTGAGGCACTTCTCATTTTTTATTATACACTAAATATTTTGCAGTGCTAAACAACTAAAAAACTAATAATTACAAAATTGGCTAAGACTTAAAATGATAAAACTAAATATATAAAATATCTAAAAAATATTTTTTTACATCCACTATAAACCCGGGTATATATCAAAACATGTTCAAATATATGGGGGCAGTGGTGGTGCAAATGGTTAAAATGCTAAGCTGTTGATTGGAAGACCAGGAAGACCCAGGTTTGAGCCCCACCTGTTGGGTCCTTGAGCAAGTCCCTTAACCCTTTCTGCTCCAGGGGCACTGTATCATAGCCGACCCTGCGCTCTGACCCCAACTTTCTAAACTGGGATATGCAAAGAAAAATAAAAGTATGGATCGAGCACTCAATTATACAATTGAGAATATCATTTCAATCATTTCATTCTAATCATTCCAAGCATTTGAAGGTTAAGGTTAAGGGACCCAGCAGTGGCATCCTGGTCATGCTGGGAATTGAACCCATTATCTTTTGATCAGCGGTCCAACACCTCTTACAAGTCAACATAATGAATGGCTGTTCTGTACCTTCAGCTTTATTTTATCTTTAAATTTATCTGTATATATCACATATGAAATGTAGAGACTGTAATGAGTATTAAAGAACAATTTAAACAATCCTGAAATTTAGGTCAGTGCTAGAACAATGCTAATAAAATCGTCTCACCAGGACACATACCACACACTAGACCCTCATGCTGTTCGGAGTGATAAAAAGCCCTAAAAAATGCTTCTCTTTCCCCCGGATTGAAACAATACGAGCGACAGCTGTTTTACCTGGCTGGCAGCCGCGCCGATGATATAAAACCTTGCTAATCCTGCCAATAAAACTTCATTAACAAGCTTGAGCATGGACATGCTACTGCATGTCAGCATATGGCCCTCACAAGCCATCAATTTAGAAAAAAAAAACATTTCAGAGCTCCGCTTAAATGCAGCATGAAATGTAACAGCCTTGCCGGAGCTTGATGGCGGGCGAAAGTCTTGTCAAACTCGCCACAAAGAAGACAGTGTAGCCTTAAGCACTTAAATGCAATTAACTGCGCTTGCCAATGCAAATAAGGCTCTGTGCTAGCTAGCATGGTTCGAGTAAATGTGTGAACGTCCTTGTTTATTATGCGTTCGTGAGCCGAGGACACAGGAGGGGAGGGGTTATCAAGAGGAACGCAGGGAACAATCCAACATGTGTTTGAGTCACTAAAATTCAACTAATTAGCTCCTAAAGCTAAAGAGGTACCCTTCATGGAGTTTTTTTTTGCTCAGAATTGATCCGCACTAGAACCCACTATGCCGGTTTGGTTAGCAGTGATCCTGAATCGAGCAGACAGTTCCATATTCCCTGTTCTATTGCTCCGATAATTCGGAACGGCCTTGGAAAGGAGAAGAGCACTTCTAAAAAATGTCTACTTCAGCTTTTACAGGGACGCCTTGACATCTTCCTGCTTTTATCACATGGCGAGTCCCGAACCTGGCCCCAATTCAAGGTCTTGTTAAAAAAAAAAAAAAAAAAAAACTTGACTCGACTCGACACTGACTGGAAGAACCGTTTGTGGGATTTAATCTGATTGCCTCCGCTGATATGCAAGTACTTCAGTCACAAAGGATTTGTGTTAAGACTAGACTGCTTGTGTCTAAGGTTTCAAGGCATGGTAGAAGCCGAAGCAGGAGGACATTGGTGACCCTGGTGTTTGTAATCAGGGGAACCAAGTGTGTGTGTGTGTGTGTGGTAAGGATTGGTTTGATCCCCTAGGGCCTTCTGTCGCAGTCTAAGCAAATAACACACTCATTGTGCTGAGGTTATAGTAAAAATAATCAGCAGTGACCAGAGGTGGGGAACCATTCCCAACACTCTGCCCTACCCACTGCTAATTACCTCCATCAGGTGTATTTAATCAATCAGAATCTGGAATATACCATCTCAGATGAGGGTGGACTTAGTTTCTCCAAGCTGAGACTAAATAAAGGTAACCAGCAGTGTTAGTTTAACAGGAATAGTTGGCCTTTTACAAAGGCATTTTTATCTAATTTTATATCTATCTCAACACTCAAGGGCCTTGCTTAAGGGCTAAGCAGTAGCAGATAAGTGGTGCTGGGAATTGAACCCACAAACAGCAGTCCCTACCAACATCCTCAAAGTGGTAGCTCAGTGGCTATGATGTTGATCATAAGATTGTGGGTTCAGTTTGCAACACCACTAAACTGGGCTGGGTCCCTGAGCAAAAGCCTAGACACATCAGACGTGTCAGCTGTGCACTGTCCAAGTCCGGACTCGACCCTGGGACAATCGCAGCTTTTTACAAGCCTCCTAATTTACACAGGGTGCATCTACAGCATACAGGGAGCATCCACAATCCTCAACCTTGTGAGGAGCTGTCCAAAACCTTAACCACTAAGCTACCACTTTACCCACACATGCAGGGCACAGGAACGTGTGTTGCCCATCCCTGGGGACAAAATGATGTAGCGTTGGCACTCCAAAGTTCTTGATTATGATTTAGGAATAACTTCAAATTTCCATCTATTTTGAGGTACTCGAAAACCCATACAGCTGTTCCAGCAGCTGTAAGACAGTCGGAGTCTCACCAGCCTCTTATTAGTTGCTCTCTTGACGTTATTAATTCTTACATATTCTAAACTGGAGCTAACCTGGAGACTCTACACAACAAAACAGCACAACACAACAAACAGCAAGGATCCGGAACGTGTCTCGTACCAAGCTATCATAAATTGTGGGTTAAAAACGCGCCTCGCTCTGCATAATCCTCTCACACAATGACATGCTTCAAACGAGTAAATTATGAACCAATCGAGTTTCAGCACCTCGAAGAAATAACGGTGCGGGCCAGACCGGGAGCGCGGAAGATTTTCTGGGTTTGCTTAATAAATGAAAATATTTGCCCAGTACAGAGCCCTAATCGTGTGTCTGGCAGTCGCGTGTCTGTGGGGTGATTTTCCTTTGGCCGAAGCAGTCACTGTAAGAGTAAGTGTTGTGTGTGTGTGTGTGTGTGTGTGTGTGTGTTTTCTCTTCTTTTTTGTAAGCGTTTTCAGTAACACCGTGTCAAAGAAGCAGGAAACAAGGTACGCCTTTCTGCCACCTCGACACCACAAGCTAAATCCCTCAATTCATTAGGAGAGCAGCGGCGCTCAGCTCGACTCGGCCGGCATTCATCTCGCAAATGTAGCCCGAAGAATAATAATTTACTGTAGCTCATATTTCACTCGCGTACATACGGCCAAACAGTTCGTCTATTGAGAAAATGCAAAGCGGGGCACTTCTGAATCACCCAATGGAAGAATATTTTACAGTGGCTAATGGGTGGAGGGGATTTTTTCCCCTTCCTCTCTCTCTCTCTCTCTCTCTCTCCGTTATTTATTTCTCCATCAGGAACAATACCCGAGACCTTAGCTAATAGTTCAGACTTATTACTTTCTTCCTTTTTTTATTTACTAGCGTGTCCTTTTTACCTAGCTGCCATTAGCTAACACGCGTAACAGTAAACATTTACCATGTGTTGTAGTAACTAACAATAAATTCTCTTTTAGACGAGATATAAAAACGTATATTTTTTTCATTTACATTTTTGAGAGCAACCTCTTACACTATATGATCAAATAAAACACTTTATTTTAAATATATATAAAATATATTTTACACCCTTAGGGGTTAGAAAGGCACAGTGTAAATAAATCAAAGCAACAATCCTTACATTAAGCGTTAATATTGGTGTGAATTTATTCATTTATTTATTATGTATTTTTAAGGGCAATTATTTTTTAATCTTTTGGCCATTTTTGCCTTTATTTATAGGACGGACAGTGATAAAATGGGGGGGGAGAGTAACGAAATGGTGGTGGTGGTGGTGGTGGTGGGGTGGGGGTGTTGAGAAAGGACCTGAGCCAGAATCGAACCAGCGCATTTATTTATTTATTTATTTATTTATTTATAGAGCAAACTTAAGGTTTCCAGAAAGGACAATGTAAATAAATAAAAAGTGATAATTCTTAATATAATATAATAATGTTTTTATTTATTTATTTATTTATTTGTTACAGGAATATTTCCTCATTTAAAAAACAAGTCTTTCTTAAGGTTCAACTAAAAAACTTATTAGATAAATAAATAAATAAATAATAAAACATTATTTATCAAATATATTGAAGGAACTATGTTAATAAAGAACACATTTCTGTTCTCTTTTTTATTCATTTTTTTTTTTATTATTATTTATTTTATTATTATTATTATTATTTTTATATTATATTTACAGTTATTGATATTCATATCACCAACGACTATTTTTTTTTTGATCCAATCCAGATGTTTTGTCTGACGGTTTTTACATCACACCCCTACAGAAACCGTGTGTTCATGTTTCTAACCCGTGTGACTGGGATTTCTGCTCTCAGCAGTATTAATGTTCCGTTCCGCTCGTTCATCAGACGCTGGACTTCAGAAGTGAAAGTAATCCATCAGCCTGTACTACGGACACGGTGGCAGCGGCTCCTCTCTCCGCCCTGACACGGGAGTACGGAGTGTGTGTGTGTGTGTGTAGTCGGTGCTCCGTGTGCCGGGTTTCTCTCTGGGCTGCGCTGTGGCTTGGCTTCGCTCCAGACAGCTTGCCTCTCCTGCTCTGGTTTTTTTTTTTTTTTTTTTTTTTTTTTTAAGCCAGATCTTCACTCCACTTTCTCACCGTTCATCCTGACTGAAAGCTGAGCTCAGGATCAAAACATCAACCATAGAACAATTGAAAAAGTCCCGTGCTAGATCGGGCCCCGTGCTCTGGGCCTACCAGAAACACTTTCTGGAGATAGTCTGAAGAACATCAGCCAGATTTAGTTCGTAATACAGCCGGTCTAATCCGGTATGGTTTCTATAGCAACGGTTGGTTTACCGAAACACGTACAGGATGTGAAGTATAATTCTCTAAGGAGGCGCTTATTTATATAACACACACGGAAGGAGTCTCTAGTGTCAGGACAAAGGAGGACGAAGCGTTCTGGATTAGCTAAATTAACTGGGGTTCATTCCGGACAGAGAGAGAGAGAGAGAGAGAAAAAAGAGAGAGAAAGAGAGAGGGATGTAGATTATATAGATTAGTGATGGACGGCAGTGAGAGCCGTCATTTAAGAGTTTGTCTTGCAGGTGGGAGGAGCCTGTATAAGGGCGGGGCATACTTAAACCTCCCCTGTCAATCACATTGCGCTTATCAGCCAATCTCCTGGTCTGGCAACTAAATGCAGCGCCGGCCCAAACCTTTAGGGGCCCTAAGCAGGATTTTAATTGGCCGCTAATATGACTAATTATTGTCAATTCTCTACACACCTATAATTAATTTTATTTGTTGTAGCTGACATCATATCAACGTTTTTACACTTCTATGCCTCCAGGATCCCGTTAGGATAATATGGTTTTTTTGTTGACGTTAAAATAATTTTATTTACTCTTGGGGGCCTCCTGTTGGTCACGGGTGCCCTGAACAGCCGCTTAGCTTATACCTCGATCCGCCTCGGAGCTCACGTGTTGCAGAGGAAGGCAAATAGCGCGCGTGATGACGTCATTTATAATTATATAACTTTTCCTTGCTGGTTGTGAGCTTGATCCTGATTGGTTGTTCTATTTTCGGATGAAATATCCTACACTTTCAAAACGCAGGGGAAAAAAAGAGTACATTTTTCACCTCGTAAGGTGAAACATCAAAGAGCACATTTTTTTAAATTTTTTTAGAAAGCGTGCAGACAACGGAGACGGACAACACGCGACGCTTCCATCGGCGGCGCTGAATGGCGAGCAGCCGCGGGAGGAGGGATGGCAAGGCCAGGCAGGAGACGCCAGCTTTTCATCAACGTGTCATCCTTTATTCGGTCCTCGTCTTTATTCACGTGAACTTCCAGGCATGTGTGGCCTCAGTATTGATTTTCCAACTCGACAATTAACGTGGGATCTGATTTATCATTGCACTTTAGGTCTTAATCAAATGCTCTGTGCGTGTGGTGTGTGTGTGTAAAGGTGCCAGAGTGAGAGAAAGAAATTGAAAGCGAGAAAAGAAGAGATAGGAGGGCGAATGTGAGATAGAGGATAAAGGGGAGGAAAGCGGAAAGCGAGCGAGAGAGAAATAGGGGGAAGGGAGAGAGAAAGAGAGAGAGAGAGAAAAGGCGGAGAGTGAGAAAAAGGGAAAGAACGAGAGAGAGAGAGAGAAAAAGAAAAAAGGGGAGAGAAGAGAGGAAGAGATGGAGAGAGGAGAGGGAGAGAGAGAGAGAGGGGATGGAGAGAGAGAGGTGTGTGTGTGCTGGTGGTCTATGTCCGTGTACATTTTTTTTTTTCTCGGCTTGGTGTCTTTGTTTGTGTTTTAATTAAGCAGATTTTGTGTGTCTCCCCCGACCCCGAGCTTCCCTTTTTTAATTGCCCCACTTACACCGGGTCGACTTCAAACGCACCAGAGAGACATTTTGTAACGGGGGAGCACAAAGCAGCCCTTTGAAATGTCTACAGTCATCTGAAATGGCACGCTAATTAGAAACCTTAGGCTGCCGGTGTGATATGAAAAGTAGCTCTGTCTGTTTTCTTCTTCTCCTCTCGCTCGGGTGTGTGTGTGGTGAGGAGAGAGAGAGAGAGAGAGAGAGAGAGAGAGAAGAGAGAGAGAGAGAGGACGGAGTGCGAGTGGACAGCGTTTTTTTTGTTTTTTTTTATTATTATTATTTTAATTCGTTTTCTTCCCTTCTTACTCGTGGACGTCTTCTACCTGCCTCTACCTTCGCCGGCGTGACCCTCACACCTCCCTCTTCCACCCCTTCCATCTTTTCTTTACCGTTTATCAAACACAAAAATGCCCTGTAATTTAAAAATATCTGCTTTCAAAAGGGCTAAATCATCCCTCCACCGTTTCCCTCGACAACCTCCCTCCCTTTCTCCTCACACACACATGTGCTTACACACACACCATTTTCCATGCTGCACTTTGATCTACGGTGACACACACACGCACCGTGGAAAAGCACGGACGATGAATTTTCCGTGACACGATTTACACGTCCGGGATTCTGTATTTTATTTTTTTTTATTTCATTAGTTTAAAGCTCACGGACGCATTTTATTAGCGCGAAACTCCTCCGGCTTTATTTTATTTCTTTAATTTTTTACCCTAGAAAAATCATTTAATTTGAAATCGTTAACATCAAGGACAAGCGTTATGTTAGACTGTTAAAAATAAAGGGTTTGGAAAGAGAGAGAGAAGAGAGAAGAAGAGAAGAGAAAAATTAGAGAGAGAGTGAGACAAAAAGAGAGGTAGGGGGGAGGGAAAAAGAGAAGAATACAGGAGAGAAGAAAGAAAGAAGAGAAAGAGAGATAAGAGGAAAATAAGAAGAGAAAGAGACAAAAAAGGATAAAGAGAACGAGCGAACGACAAACAGAGATAAAAAGATAATCGAAGACAGAGAAATAGAGAGAGAGGAAAAAATGATTAAGAGAGAAAAGAGTATAAAAAAAATAAAGAATGCAGAAAAAAGAAGAGAAAGAGAGAAAGAAAGAACGGAAAAAAGAAAAGAAAACGAATATGAATGTAAAAAAAAAAAAAAAAATGTGGTAGTAAAGAGATATTCGGAACGAAAAAAAACGTGAGCGGAAAGGAGGGAGAAGATAGATCTCAAATAGGGAACTATAGGATAGGAAATAAGGTATATTAAGAGATAAGATATCTAAGAGAAGAGAGAGAGAGAGAGAGAGAGAGAGAGAGAGAGAGAGATTAAGGAGGGAGGAGGGTGGGGTAATTCGGACGCTGGGTGTGTTATCAGAATCTGGTCCTGTTCCCGCTGCTACGCGGCTGTAACAGTCTGTGCTAAGAGCTGCAGCCGCCAACACCAGAAAACACACACTACATTTCTACCTGCACCGAGGACAAGCTGGGCAATTTTTAAAACACACACACACACACACACACACACACACACACACCAAACATTCCTTCATACACGGAGAAAAAGAATGATTCAGCTGTTGAATCGAATCAAATATACTGGGTTCTTAGTGCAGGAACGGAATCGAGGTGTGTTCTCGCCTGGTGTGATGGTTTTTAGGCGGTTGAGAGCACTCGCTCGCTGCTGAGTGGGGCAAAACTCTTAATGAGAAATGAATTTGACTCCGAGTCGACTCACTTCTAGAAGCGAATCATGCGGAGTGTTTAGGTATCATTGAAATTGTTACTGAATCAACGCTCACCTATTCAGTGTCCGGTGTTTAAACAGGACTAGGGGTGTTTTCACATCGTTTTGTGAGATCCTTAGGAGGAGAACTCGGGTCTGACTGCGTCCGAAAGAAGCGGTGTGAATCTTTCTCATTTTCGAATAAGAACTGAGATTCGACTCTGAGTCGACTCACTGCTAAAAGTGAATCAATAGTAAGTATTTCTGTCAAGTTTCTTTTTCAGCTTGGAACGCATTTACATATATATGTACACACACACACACACACACACACACACACACATACAACACACCACCAAATTCTTCCAATTTGATTGGTCAAAAAGTGACATGCAGCTTGAATCTGAACCAAATCAAACAGAAAACGGATCAAACGACTCAGACTCGGAATCAGGTGTGAAAGCAGCCAAGTGCTGATTAGATCCCAGAGGGGAAAAACATCTGGATTTGCTGCATTTGTAATCACTTTGAATATAAAAGCGTTTCGTCTGAACGCCAAGCAAACTCACCTTGTATTTCTCCCAGAAGTTCGCTGGTGTTCAGTCTCTCCATTTTCTCCTTCCAGTCTTTAGAAAGCAGTTTTTCCATACAGGAAGTCTGGATAAAAAAAAAAAAAAGACAGAGAGATTTCTTAAATTATTTTAATTTTAATCGCAAAAGCAAAAAAAAGACATCGTCAAGCAGTAAAACTATTATTAAAAAAAAAAAAAAAAAAACGATCCCAACACGGGCACATGACCTACACTACCACTGCGGACAGCGAAAAATGTTTAGTTCCTAAAGCAATTTAACATATATTTAAAATGATGATTGGGCTTTTACAAAGAAAACTCTTTATATTCTTAAAGTTTATTTTTGAGACGTTATTTTTGAAATATACGCTAAATTTTAATATCATGTTCTTGATTTCTGTTTCCTTTGCCCAGCATAGTTTTATGGTTTCTCTTCTTTATTTCTGTTCACTTTGTTTATATTTTTTATAAAGTTTTCTCTAAAAAAATAATTATAAAATTATTTTAATTTATTTCGAATTTTTTAGGGGGAAACCTATTTACTCCATAGCATTTAAAAATTATATTCTTTTATTTTATAGTATATAAAATCCTTTTTCGTATTTGAAAAGTACGATTACAATAAAAAAATAAACGAAGTCTTTACTAATTAAATCATTTCATGCTACAGTTTTTTTCTTTATGTTTTATTACTATTAGAATTTATGCTTATGATTGATTCGATTTTAAAAAAACTTAATTAAAAATTATAATAATTTTATTGTAATTATTTAAAAAGATTAAAAGCCCTGTAACTTTTCCCTGCCCGCTGTCTAAGAGTGGGGAAGTTGTAGCGCAGTGTTTCAGGGTTGGACTGCAATTGGCATAGGGTTTGATTCCCAGCACCACAAAGTTGCAACTGATGGGCCCCGGAGCAAGGCCCTTAACCCGCAATTGCTAACCGTTAGTGTCCTGTGTTAGGTTCTGGCGCTAGTATTCAGAGAGAGAGAGAATGTTTGGAGAGCGGTACTGAGATTATCAGCATCATAATCATCATCATCATCATCATCATCTCGAATAAATCCACACGTCTGGAAGCTGTGAGTGAAAACCTGCGATGCTGCGACAGCTTCGGCTTCTGATCTCACTCGCAACTCCAGATGTGACTTTAGCTTGTTTTTTTCAATCTGAAACTGAACCTTAGACAAACATCTGCAGGCTGCCGGTCGGGTTCGGGTTCGGGTTCTGAGATCGCTTTCCGCGACTCTCTCGCACCTTTGCGAAAGAATCGTGGTTGTTGAGTTACAGCTGATGTCCAGGTTTGGCAGATGGTTTTTGGAGAGTTGGACAGAGGCAAGCGTCGCTTTTGTTCCTTCAGCTCGATGTTTGACTTTATTCTGATAAAAAATCCCTGGAATCATTTAGTGTTGATCAATTTTCCCTGTTATGCTTTATTTTTATTATTCTTAAAAAATACTCGATTGAAGAAAGTCGAATTTTTTTAACAATTCTTTTAAATTAGTCTGTAATAATAAGATAATTTTGATATATGGTGGAAGCACCGTGGAAAGAAAAAAACAATCATTTAATATAATAAAACAATGAGATATTATTATTTTTAAATAATAACATAATATAAAATATATTGCAAAAAAACATGTGTTTCTTCTTATGCTATTATACTAAATTTATCTTTTTTTATATTAATTATTTTACTCCTTTTTTTATACAACACACACAACACACACACACACACACAAATGAGTTGGTTTATGACAGTTGTGGCTTTTCCTGTGAGCTCGGACTTGAAGAATGTATGGGCACAGCAAGTATGGACATGGGCACAGGCAGATACAACGGGTACAGACGGGGCACGGCAGGTAAGACAGGGCACAGGGGTACGACAGGGACAACAGATGCACGATGGGTACAGAGAGGGTACAGATGGGGGCACAGAAGGGGATGGACAGGGACACAGACGGAGGCACAGACAAGCATGGACAGGGACACAGACGGGGCGGACAGGCAGAGCAGTATTTGTCGGAGACATGAATCAGTAGAGGTATGGCTGAATCTGCAGAGGACGCTGTCAAGAATACTGATAAAGAACCGCTGCTCGCAGCACAACCTCGAAGCTGGTCAGAACGTTCCACACACACACACACACACACACACACAACACTTTCCCATACACCCCAAACAAGCCTCATCAGATTTAACACACACTCTGGTGCGAGTCAGTTTACAGGATTAGCCTGTAGATACGTATATCTGACTGTATGCAAATGAGGCATCATCTAATTTAACATGCACTCCAATCACATGCCAGGAATTTGCATAACGAGCAAAATGATAAGATGATCAGAACATTTCACCTGCCGGCAGTTTATTATTTATTCTATAAATCACATTCTAAAGCCGCGTAAGATCCACGATTACCGATACTAATATGAATCATTTAAGGGGAATTTAATTAATCGATGATTCGCACGCCAGCTAACGTGCTAATGTGTGAAAAAAGGATCTTGTCCTCCAAAAAAAGCACGACGGCGGCGGCACGTGGTTAAAACAGGAAAACAATTAAAACAATTAATAAAAAATTTCAATATATAAAACATTAGACATTTATTATTGTTATTATTATTTATTTATTACCTCGCTTCCCTAGCGGTGCCCCTGTGCAGGATTTATCATTGTTTTAGGAAAAAAGGAGAAGAAGAAAAAGAACCAATGAAAAAGGAAAAATAAGGAAAAATAAAAGAAGGAAAAGTAAAAGAAGAAGAAGAAGAAGAAGGAGAAAAGTAAAAGAGAAAAAGGAAGGGGGGAGAAGTAAGAAGACGAATGAATGAAAAAAAGGAAAAAGATGAGATAAAAAAAGAAGAAGAGAAGAAGAGAAGGAGAAAAAGAAGAAAAGAGGAAAAAGAGGAAGAAAAAGAAAGGAGAGGACAAGAGATGATAAGAGGAGAAGGAGAGGAGGATGAAAAAGGAGAGGAAGATAAAGAAGGAGAGGGGGATGAAGAAGGAGAGCAAGATGAAGAAGAAGAGGAGGATGAAAAAGAAGGAAAAGGAGAATGAAGAAGGAGAAGGATGAAGAAGAAGGAGAGGATAAAGAAGAAGGAGAGGAGGATGAAGTTCAAGTGAAGAGGGGATTGTTGTAGTGGAGTAAATCCAGATCAAACAATCTTTATTCTGCTGATGAACATCACGTAAAGATCAGTGTGTGGTGTGTGGTGTGTGTGTGTGTGTGTGTGTGTGTGTGTGTGTGTGTGTGTGTGTGTGTCAGCAATATCACAACTTCTATAAAAGACGAGTGGAACATCCGAGAGCACAGTCATCATGCTCTGGGTCACGCTAACACCGCTCCATGTCCAACCAGCATGTGTGTGTGTGTGTGTGTGTGTGTGTGTGTGTGGGTGTGTGTGTCCTGGCAGGAAGATCAGACACTCACAGGGGGTCCGCTGTGACTCTCCTCCACAAGGGCAAAAGAAGTCAAATCAAATCCAAACCCCCATCAACACACTCGACATCCACACTTCCCGTCAGGTCACACACACACACACACACACACACACACACAACACACACACACAACAACAACAAACAGAACCACAAACATTCCTTGCTTGTAGATGAAACGATGCAAAAACCAGAAACTTCCTGTTACAGCACACGATGGAAACTGTCCTGAGAGGGTCAAAGGGTTTACAGAAGACTTTCCCATATTCCGTACATTCTTCTCTCTCTCTCTCTCTCTTTCTCTCTCTCTCTCTCTTTCTCTTTCTCTATCTCTCTCACACACACACTCACACACACAGACACACACACACAAACAGCACAGATGCTGCTCCAGCACTTGATCATTAAGCAATGCACCAACTGTTGGAGATAATGTGGTGCAGCTTCCATTCTGCTCCACTCTGACTCCCTCCTCGAGAGCTTCGCTCCCTGCACTCCTCCACACACACACACACACACACACACACACACACACACACGCACGCACGCACAAACACACACACACTACATCTGGAATGTGCCAGACCTGCCCTCTGCTTCTTTTTACCTGGAAGAGGTGAGGAATTTCCAACATTTGTGTGTGTGTGTGTGTGTGAGTGTGTGTGTGAGTGTGTGTGTTTTAAATCAGAGGAATGCACCGAAAGCTCAGCGGCTCGTCGCTAACTGAAACATTGCAGCGCGGTCGGAGCTAGGCTCGTCTGGGTTGCGTCAAACGCAAATTTTGTCAGGAAAAAAGGAGGAATTTTTGGGGTTCTGGCGTCCGAAAATCAACACACACACAACACACACACACACACACACACACACACACACAC